>PVLA01000799.1:0-450834 GCA_004027455.1 Hydrochoerus hydrochaeris | reverse complement strand
CTTCCTTCCTTCCTTCCTTCCTTCCTTCCTTCCTTCCTTCCTTCCTTCCTTCCCTCCTTCTTCCCCACCACCAAAGAGTACACAGACATACTTCCAGTGGTTGACAAGAGGTAGACTTTATTGCTTTCATCGCTGAAAAGTGTTGGACTACAACTTTAGGCCTACCTCAATAGCGGTTCACAGACCGCTGCCCAAGAGGAAGTCTCAGAAAACCTCGAGGTTTCCGACCTTTTTTGGTGCCAGACTTTCGTACCATCTCGCGTGAGGCTAGATTTCTTGGGCCTTTGGTGAATCTGCTCCAACGGCGGTACATGATTTTGGAGTTCTTCTTCTGACCTCTCTTGGAGCAGAATACCCTCCTCATCTTGCATGGACCTCGTCTTCCACAAGCTCTGGTAGTCTTGTGGCTCATCTTAGAGCTTCTCCCATTGGTGATGATGGCTGAACACTGCTGACCCTTTTTCTTTGGTGTACCAGTGCCAGGTGGAACGCTCCAGGACACGTTTGCTTCTGGGCCCTTTGATGGAATCTCTTGGCTCTGCTTGCTTTTTTGCTCACCTAGAAGGACACAAGAGGATCACTGGTTAGGGGAAAGAAAAGAGAGGGCTGATGGGAACAGAGGTTAGTGGGAAGGACACGGTGGGAAGACTGGGCATGAACGTTGAGTGGGTTGTCAAGGAGTCAAGGGGAGGAGATTTTGTGGTCTGCTACTTTGCTCTGAAGTTTCCAAGGTAAAACTGTCTTTCTTCTCTTTCTCAATAGGGTTTTTGTGCACCGTCCTGGTGGATATCTGGCCATCTTGCTAGGTGAGTTCCTGCCAGGCATCTAACCTAGCTGGGCCTGACCTCCTTTTACATAACTGCCCCTTGAATGGCCACACTCTTGGGCTTTGTTTGGTCAACAAGCCAACAATCCTCATTACCCACTGGGAGAGGGGCTTAGGCAGAAAACATCCCACTTGGATAGGGCGAGAGGGAGGCATATGATGAGTCCAATGTGTATGGTAGAGAAGCGAAGGATTTGTTTTGAATCCTTGCACAATTCTCCTACACTTCTTCTTCTGTGTATCTAATCTAATTATCCTTGATACCAGTGGATCACCAAGTGAGTATAGGGTGAATCTTTTACACTGCTCTCAAGGCCACCCCTTTCAGTGGTACATTCTCTTCCATCCCTTCACTATTACCTAGTGTGTGTCTTCCCTTAAGTTCCTCCCTGCTAACCTGGCCATATCTAGACTTATGTGGTGATTTCCTCATCCTCCTCCTTCACACTTACCTTTGTTCAAATATTGATACTTTTTAAGGAGGTTCATAAATAGGTCATGCAACATAGAGGGTGGATGTGGGCATCTCAAGAGTCTGAACTCATTTGATTAAATGGACATCACATGTGACTTTTTTGATCTGGTATTGGTATTACAAAATAATAACTACAGAACTTTAACCCTCCAGTTTCCATCAGTTCATAGAGGATCCCAACTTTCTCCCTTTTCACATTCTCACCTGCTGTTCCCTTCCTTCATTTCTTTCACCCTGAAATTTCAATCAGTGAGAGTATTATCCCACTTTTCTCCTTTCCCTCAGCCCTTATTGCTGTTCCTTTTCTTCCTTCTTCATATCCATTTCTAGAGAACACACACATGCAGGAATTCATAAGAGGTAGATTTTGTTGCCTCCATGCCTGGAAAAAATTAAGTGTATAATTTCATAACTACCTCAATAACTGTTCACAGACCACCAGTTACATCTCTGATAATATCCATGTTTCTGCCCTCCCCAAGCAGAGACTCCCAGATGATCATGCATGGGGCTAGAGTTCCTTGACCTCTGGTGGACATTTTGCAGCTTGTCTTGTTGGAGTTTCTCTTCCAGCCTCTCTTAGCTCATGATTTTTTGATTGTGAAACATTGGTCTGTAGTTCCATAGCCTCTGGTAGAACTGCTCTGGTGCATTTTGGTGGAGTTTCTCATCCAGTTGTTGCTAATGACTGAACTTTACTGCCTCTTTTCCAATTCCCACATCTTCTACCAAAGTGTTAGATATAGTTACAGCAGCAATCTTACTTATCATGTACCAATATTATTTTAGTCACTTTCCTAACACCGTGACCAAATACACAATACCCACAATTTAAATGGTAAACAGATTTATTTTGAATTACATTTTAAGGGTGTTTAGTCCATGTTTGGATAGTTCCAATGCAGAAACAGTATGGTGGAAAGGTATGTTGGATGAAAGAAGCTGCATTCATGGTGTCCAGGAAAAAAGAGAGCTAGAGCTAGAGCTAGAGCTAGAATATAGGTATAGATACAGAAAGATAGGAATAGATAGAGACATAGGAAGAGAAGGAGGAGGAGGAAGGAAGGTAAAACAAAATAAGAAGTATCAGGGACAAGAACATACCCTTCTAGGTGATATCCCCAGTGATCCACCTCCAACTATCTCTACCTCCTAACAACACTTTGAGGTATTAATTCATCAATCATCTTGTCTACTGATCAGTACAGCACCCACTTGATCTAATCACTTTCCCAAAGTCCTACCTCTCAACACATGAGTGTTTGGAAGGTCCTTTTAAGTCTAAATCATGACAATATATGACTGTAAGCATTTTCTGTGATTTTCTTAAAGGAAAATCTGACCAGCTGGTTATGTTGTGAGCCTAACATGAATCTTAGAAATAAAAAAAATGTTGTCATGCAAATTCTGACCTAGATTCACATATAATATATTCTATGAGGAGAACTATTCCTTGTGCATTTATGGTATAGTCTTTGCATATACTTTAAAGAGTAGTTCCCTACTAATTCTAACATAAAATGACAATGAAATTAATACATTGCTTAATATTCTAGAAGGACTTAGACCTATCTTATATAAAAATGGACTGAAATGGCAATTTGTGCACATTATAACAGAAGTTTTTGGCAGGGATTTATCTATTATTAAAGCAGTTCTGATAGTTGTTATCAAAATTATGCAAAATGCAGTTGTTTTGGAAGATTGCATGTAAAAGTGATTATATGTGACATTATAAGTCAGGCTACTGTTAATATGAAACCTTATTATGTTCTAATTCTTTACAAAGAAAAAAATGTAGGAATTCTCTGCTATTAGAATCACTCTATTGCTAGAGACATGATCTATTTCACCTATGTTATTTCTCTGAGGAAGTGCAAGGAAGATTTGACATCAAGCTTTGAAAATGAAAAGGCTTCTTAGTCACAATATAATTAACAATTAGGAAAGATTCTTCTACCAGACTGCTGTAGAAGTGAAATAACATTTTTCCCCATCAAATTGCACTAATTTCAATGAAACTGTGCCTCAGGAACTGTATGAGGGATGGCAATGTTCAAGGAGATAATCTTTGTCAGCTACCCTTTTGAGTTCTCTCTGATGAACATCCATGAAGTTGAACAGTCTCAAGCAAGGTAAATTCAAATGACCCCTCATATATATTCCATCAACATCAGTCTTTGGATGACTTTGTCCTATGGAACTCAATAATTTGAAGTATTAGTTTTCCTTTAGCCATTTGGAATTGTGTATGGATTTAGAATGTCATAAATCACGTGTAAGATGCTAATTCTGCCTGCAACTCCTTTTACCTAGTTATAGGTATCTCCATATGGCAGTATACAGTGAGTAATATAGTACATTATAAGGATGATAGAAAATCTCCAGAATACATTAGTCCACTAGTCTGAGGGGAATAAGATTGAACTTTGAATGGACTCTCAATCTCTTATAATGTGAACCACTGTGTTTACCATAAAGCAAACTCCAGAGACTCAGAGGTGTCTTTGGAATACTTCTAAGTGTGTCAGACATTTAAAAATATAATTTGTCTTTAATATTTTAGAACAGGAAGGATAACACACAGATAATAGATATTTACAGCCTTAGGATGAGATAAAAATCATATCAGCTATCCAATTTTAACCATGTGGCTCACATGGGGGAATGGGAGATATAATGTTACTCAACAGAGGAGAAGCAAGGTCCTGTCCCAGTCAGTCTGCCCCAATAGGCTTAATCAAAAAATTAGATGTATTTTTCAAGTTTCTCATCAGGTGGATAAGAGGTGAGAATGGCCATGCCTTTGAGCCTCTGGGAAATGTCTGATCCTGATAAGAACATTTAAAACAGTCTCATTCAGCTACTACCAAACACCGAACTCCATCAAACAGGGTCAACCCTAGCTGACTCTTGTCTCTTCTTCCTCAAGAGTCACCTGCCACTAAAAGACTTAGGGCAGTTGTGATTAAATACCTGAAACTGTTTGTTTTGTGTACCTTCACAATTGCCCCACATATCAGTTTCAAAGCTAATGCTAAATTTCTATAATTGTCCAACAAAATGTGGAATTGATTTTTAGAATTATAATTTTTCATATTCCTAAGTACTTTGTGGTATTTCTGGCCCAAATTTATTAAATACCTTCATTTGTGTAAAACATTCTTCCATCTGAAATCAATATCTTTTGTTCTGTATCTTGATTTCTAGATTTTGCGTAACATAGGCTTTATTGTGGACACTGGAATATTCTGTAAGGCGCAGACCTGTCAGTGGAAAATCAATTTAGGTTTCTTTAACTTCAAGACATTAAAGAGCATTTAGAGCTGTAGATGTGCAGAGAATAAAATCATAATGTAATTCCATTAATTTTTACTTCAAAAACACAAAAGAGAACATTGTTAATTTATATTTCATATTTCAGGTACAATCCAGCAACAGATGGGATTTCTTCATTTTGTTACAATTTTTCTTTTTTATTATTGTAGTTCAAAACTAACATTTTTAACACCAGTGGAGTGATACTTTATTTATATGGTGTCTCCTATTCTATTGCTTAAATGCTGAGAAATTAACTGCATGAGGAGGAAATGAGTCTACTGGTAAACATTATTGATGTAGCTTTTAAATCTTGATTTAAAGCTGAACCCTTACATTGGCCCATGAAATATTGTGTAACTTTTAAATGGTACAGAGTAAGCTCCCCTCATTTAATGACAGCCAAAAATGATATACTGCAGATAAATTAGCTAAGCATGTTAAAAGTACCAATTTTTATTTAGGCAATGTGTTCAACTCAACATCAACAGAATTGATATTCTTATTCTACAGAATCAGTAGAGAGACACAAAGAAGAATACATGAAAAATATTAGATTTCTAGAAACACAATCTCTTGGGAACTATGAATAAACATAAATGTAATTTAATCATAGCATGTTAATAAATGCAATAATTACATTATATGTGTGATTACAGGAGAAGAAATAAAGGGAAAGCAATAGAAATTTACACTATTATATGCATTCATCACAGAAAATTGATTCATTTGCAGAAATCTACCTTCTTCATTTTGCCTTTCAACACTACCTCCTAGGAAGTAGTTATGAAGAACTAAAAGGAAAGAGGGGAGAGAGACATGCTTTTATTGCATATCACACAATAAAAATGGGAAAGCCTCATTTGGTTGCTGATTCAAGGTAGTTAAAAAGAAGAAAAAAATTCTCACACAAAGTTAAGAAAATATTAATACAGCCTGGATGTTTTGTAATGTAAAAGTGATGTAAAATACTTTTACTAATAGTGCCATGATAACTATGTCAAAAATGAAAGTCTGTGTTTTAGAAACAACTATTTCAGGATAAAATTATGTGCTGATTGGAATTTTCTTCAAGATGACCATGAAAAATATTTGGCCATGTACTGGTGAACCTGGATGAACGTTTATTGCATTTTTATATCTATAATTGAATGCATTTTTATAATTTCTGGTATAAAATCTTTTAAATATACCTATGCTTCTAGAAATAAAATGACATTAAGAATGTCATGAGGACTACATGAGATAGCATACAATAGGAACCCTAAACCTTTGCATGGCACATATATTAGGGACCTTCAATGAAGAATATAAAACAAATCTAGAATACAAGAAACAGATTCAAAGAGATTACCCAGAAACTAAAAACTCCATTGAAAGCTGGCAAAACTGCTTGAAAGAAACAGATAGACTGTCAAACCTCAAAGACAGAAAGATAGACTGTAAAACCTTAATGCCATTGCAACATGAGGTCGCAAAAAGAAAGACCTCTTAGAAGAGATTATGGTTTATAAGGAGCACCATGTTGAAGGCAAGGTTAGGCCAGTACTAGGTATTACCCATTGGAGCAAAATGCAAACTTTTATTATTGCTATGAATGTAAGCTATGCTCAGCCATCTTACTTTTCCCATCTACCTGGAAAAGTGAACCACCTCTGCATTCAATTTTTTTTGAACTGAGTTAGCCCTATGATATTACCTTTCAAAAATCTAACTACCTTGAGAATAGGTGTCATGCGTTTTCTTCTGTTTTTGCTATTTATAATCCTAAAAAAAATCATTTTGTACTATTTATTATTAAACTATGGGAATGGTTGAATAAAATAATACATTGACTTTAATGAGATTCCCTTTTGAAACTGGCAAACTTTCCAAAGTCCTACACTCTCCCTCCATATTTTATAGTTTCCTTTAAGTGTAAGTGGGTCCATAAAGTTAATACAGATGCGACAAAACAAAAATTACTTTTTCTTCCTTTTGCATATGACATTTGAGGTTATGTTCTTGGCACTCATATACTGGTATCCAAAAAAATCCAGAATTACTAAACAGTAATGCCATTGATAAAGAACTCAGAGGAGACATATAATTAGAAATAACTACAAATTTGATACATGTTTCTTATTTGTTCCTCATGTTTTCTTTAGGAAGTATGAATGTCCAAATGGTGTAATGAACATATTGTAGTAACACAGAAATTGTAATGGCCAAAATATGATAAAACTAATAATGTGGAAGAGATTCATATCTTTTATGATTTTGTGAACATTTACTTTTACCATGACTTCAGATTTTATATACAGTTCCCCCAAATCACAGTGAAGTTAGTAATTCTTTGAAAATGTTCACTAGCAAGGTGTAATGCCATCTTTTATTTTATGTTATACAGATAACTCAACATTGTAGATATATGGGGAGGCACACAGCTATAAAATGAGAACCAACAGCAATAAATTGAATCAATAAAAAGGAACAAAGCAGTTTTGAGATTGTCATTACAAAGATGGAAAGTATATCATCTTAATATATTCTCAGCCCCATAAGATATAAAATTAGCTTTATGTGTTATGAGAAATGACAAAGTTATCTGGGTATGGTAGTGATTGCCAGTCCAGTACTCTAGGAGGCTAAGGTAGGAAGCTCCCAAGATTGAGCCCAGATTGGGCAACATACTATGGTGTCTCTGTGAGCACTTGTTTCAAAACAAAAAGTAAAAAAGGCTGCATGGTGGTGTAACTCAGTGTGAAACCCCTGGGTTGAATCCTCAGTATGGAAAAAAAGAAAGAAGAAAGAAAGAAAGAAGCAGAGTAGGAAATTTCAAAATTGTGTCCCTTCACAAATGTAATAGACTGGCACAATTTCTCAAAATCAACATTTTCAAAATTTGTCATAAAGAACTTAAAGGAGAAAATTCATTGAAAAGCCAAGGTGCTGAATGGTAAGGGAATGGAGAGGTATTTTAACTTAGCCATTTGACATAACATGCCTACCAGCTTGGCAGCATCCATGAACACAACAGTCCACATTCCTTGTAAAAGTTTCTGGTACTAGAGACAAAAACACAGACCATTCTCAAAGAAAATAGGAGTGCATTTTGATGTATTGAAGGATCCTTGAAGGGCCAATTTAAAATTTGTGTTTGTTTCACCTGGGTGAAGGATTGTCAGTCCCTAAGTAGCTATCTGAGCAATCGTTAGTAAAAGTGAGTGTTAACTGCAAAGTTATAAGCTGCAGCTAATTATGGTAAAGAAGAAAAAATGCTCTGCTACCCTATGAAGGCTGGGGATGTAGCTCAGGTGCTTGTCTGGGAAGTGTGAGGTTCTGAGTTTGATACCTGGTTCAAAAAAAAAAAAAGATAAAGCACCTAGGAAAAAGAGATTTCAGAAGAAAATATTTGTAGCAGTAAGGATTTTGTTAAAATTACTAACATACTCTGGAAATCTAGAAGTTCATACAAGCACCCAGAACTAGATGTCTGTTTTTACATATGTTTAAAAAAAAGAGAACTACCTTCTAGTGCTGGATGATATTTAGGCTCTATGCAAATAAGGACTGACATTTAAGAGTTGTAAACAACCTGACTAAGCTTATGAAGGAGTCTCTCAATAAAGAACTAATCTGTAAAGACTGGAAATTATTTATTGATTTATTCATGAGTACTGTCATTTCAGTAATTGTTTGTCATATCACTAGCTAACCACTAAGCTAATGAAAGTACAAAGACCCATATAATATCCTCTATTGTCGATGTATGACAAAGATTTACTCAAAACTTTGTACACAGAATCTCTATATGACTTAGCAATTTTGCTCCTAGGTATATTCTCAAATGGACAGAAATAGATATTCATCAAAAACTTCTATAAAATGTTTTTCTGCCTCAATATTACCAATAACCAAAAGGTAGAAATAACCCATATTCATGAGTTTGATGAAGGCATAACAAACTATGGTATATCCATGAAATTTAAAATTATTTCAACATAAAAATGATATAATTATACATGCTGTAACATGAGTGAACACAAAGATGTCTATAGTGATATTAAATATTTTTAACATCTGGCACTGTGTACCCAAAAGCCAAATTTTTTCATGATATAAATCACCAAGTATTTATACAAACTTTTCCCTCTAACACTGGACACCTTATTCTGTAGACCTTTTTTGACTGGCACAACTAAAATTCACTTTGATTTGTGGGGTCCTGCAGTAGAATTAGAGACATTTATATAGTTTACGCAAGGATGCTAACTCCCATCTGTGATTTCTCAGAAATGCCTGTGTTATCATCTCAATTATTTCTAAATAATCAACTTCTAGACAGACAACAACCCCAATGGCATAGCTGCTCCTAACCAGAGGACAGCCAATGTTTCTTTGGATTTCTGGCACTTGATAGAATGTTCAGACCTTCTTGGTCTAGTGACTTACCTGTTTAAATACTCTTTGGACTTATGACCAAGGCCCATTGCTCTGATTTAAAATCCATTGCTCAGATTTAAAACCTGTAATTTTTTGCAGTTCTGTACATTTTGTTTGCAGAGATTCAGTGTCTTTTTTATGGTACAACATGTTTATATACTATTGCAATTTTTGCTGATTGTATTGTACAGTACATTATCATAGTTTTATGTTCTGTTTTACTTTATGGCACTCCATGTAAGAGTTATGCAAATAAAAGGAGTGTTATTAAGTTGAAGTTTCCTTCAACTATTTCTTTGTTCTGAATATTGTAATGTACATGTTATATACAATTCCTCATTTACAGACCAATAAGTTAAATGATCTAGTAGTAGTGGAGGCAGAGCCTAGTAATTAAATGAGTAATGTCTGTATTATTAGGGCTTTGTAGGTGTGCATCTATGTAGACTTGCTCTGAATCTTGAGTATTTTTAGAACTGTTTCTACTTGCAAAGGGTTTTTACATAGATCATTTAAATTTTCTTTGGAAGTTCACAGAAAACAAAAGTGATATAGGGGAATGAAACTCTCAACCTACTCTATGTCCAGTAAAGTTCTTTTTTTCTAAAATCAAAGAATGGATTTTAGGAACAATGCAGGTTAGGAATGGAATATATTTATTGAGAGAAAGAAAGCTTCTGTCTGAGAGGGCTGCCAGGGACTCTGTCTTTTCTGGGGACTTTATACAGTAAAAGCATGAGGTTAGTTGTCAAAGATGGGGAAAAATGGGAACTTGCAAGGTGTGCATAAGGTAGGACTAAACTGTGGTCAGACAATAAGATTAATTGCTCAGCTAAAATTGATTAAATTAGGAACAAATTGAGGAGTGAGTCACATAGTAAGCGGGCATGCTTAACAGAGCAGTGACTCTTCCTGTAAGGGGGTGGAGTGCTGACTCCTGACTTCCTCAGGGTGGTAGAGAACTATTTGGATTGTGGAACCTTAGGATGTGGGTATATTTGCTTTGCCTTTTGTCTTGAGATCTGGCCCACAGCAGGAGCTGATTGTCTCTTCCAAGGCTGCAAGGTGTCTGAACTTTCACTCTGGCTCCTTTGAGGGCTCAGCCCTGCCTGACTGCCTGTAATATTTCCAACTCACTCAGCTGCCTGTAACAAAACAATGACTTTCCCTTGATAGCAGTATTAATAAAATATTTCTGTTACATAAATATAAAATTGATAAACAGAAGTTGACTTATAAATTTAAGTGTATGGTTCTTAATGGTAAATTTATTGCAATGTTAATTAGAACCGAATATCAATTAGAAATGTTAATTAGGTTGACCTGGATTTTGGGAAAATGCATTTAAAAGCAAAATTGCATTTTTTGGTATATTTACCAATATAACTGAATGCATACATCACTACACTAATTATCTATGTATTTGTAATTCATATAAAACTTTACGTTGAGAACACTATATTTTATTTGACAGAAGTTTACTTCCATGAGTGCTCTTTTTTCCTAATATTTCTTCTAACAAGAAAATATATTGAATTAGAAAACACATTTTTAATAAACTTAGATGACAAATTAATTGTAATTATATTTTTATTTATATAACAATTATAAAGTAAAATATTTATATTGAAACTGAAAGAAAAAAATTGATTTCATTATCAAACTATTACAAATTAACATAAAATTTTTCTAAGGCTATGTTATGAACTAATATCATAAGAAGATTTAGAAGAATTAGATTGAACATTAATAACATGGTTTCTATTTCTCTCAAAGTTTTATGTAAAATAAAGTGTTTTTTTCTTTTTTATACCAGGAATTGAACTCAGAACCTTATTGTTACTAAAATGGTGCCATGCTTCTGAGCTTTATTTCTAGCCCCTAAAGAAAGTAGTTGAATCAACTCTTTCTTGAACTAAAAAGAGAAAGATTAAAACATTTACTCAACATTGTTTATATGTAATTTTATTTGTAAAATTAAACTTCATATTTTATAATATATTATATTATTTTTCATGTGTTAACAATCCTACTTATACCCAGTAATCTTGGTCAATGATTTATGTAAAAATGTGTAAAATTTTAAAAAGATGATCTTTGTAAGTCTCCCCTGGACTTCTGACTCATGGAAATTGAAATGATAATGTGAATTGTGTTAATTACATACACAAGGTATAGTAACTAACACATATAAAACCAGAACAGGATGAGTCATGCTTCTATTTTCTTATGGAAATTTCTATGAAGTTAATTACAGTTTACTATCATCTGGAATTCTTTTCTGCCTTTGAAACTAACCCACAATTATCTTGAAGTCTGAAATTATATTTTATAATTTTAGAGCTCTTCACAAAGCCAAGAAAATAGTAAGGTGTTACAAAAATATTTGTTGTTTAACCTCTATAGTAGAATGAATAAGGAAAATTGAGGACATAACAATAAAGAGATAGAAAATTCTAGGAAGATGTATTTACAAAGAGAACAAAACTCTGTTCTTGAAAGAATGGTTAGATTCTCTATCTTTAATGTTTGGTTTGTGTAATGGTTGATTGATTGTGTTAACTTAAGAAGGTAAGAGAAATTTAATTAAATTGTCTGATCAATTCTACACCCTAGGGTGTAGATGACCCACAGGAGGGTGGCTCATTGACTAGAGGGTATAAAGGAGAAATCAGGAAAGATGGATCTGCTTCTGTTCTTTGGAGGAACTCTGGTCTTTCCCTTCAGCTTAAACATCATCTCCTGGTTTCCAGTACAAACTTTCTCTTTGGATCTTCCACTGCAGATCTTTTTGGCCTAGTTTTGCCAGCCTTCCATCATAGACCCATCTGCTTCCTGACACAGACTTGCACTGGACACTGCAGTGAACTCTACAAATTGGGCTGAAAACTTCAGTCTCCAGTATGCAGACACCCTTTGCACACTTCCTCATCCAACACTGTGGGTGACCATTGTGAACCAGTCTGGTAATCTGTCATCCATTTGTATATCTGCTGTTATATCTGTTTCTCTAGTAAAACATTGACTGATACTAGCTTGCATGGCACCAAAGAAGAAAAATAAAACTACTAGTATGACTCCTTAATAATGATAAAAACTGTACTAGCACAATTGAATTTTTTTTTACATTTTTACATTCAACTTTACAATACTGCTCTTAAGTCAGAAGAGTGGAACCAAATGAATATACAAATTTTTTACAATCAAATGTGAAGCAAATACAACTGCATGAGACTATACACTAATATTTGAGAGTTATATGAAGACTTATTATCTCATATTAATAGAAATGGGGTCAATGTTATATATTTAGGTTCACATAATGAGAACAAGCAGAGATGGCATATTTTCAAGCCACTATGTAATGATTCATTAATACTTTTTTGAAAAAGGAATATGTCTTATGTAATGACTTTAAAATATTATTAAATCTCTTTTTCAGATTAAAAGGTATGGTCTTGGATATCATTCAGTAGCATAAGTGCCTGCCTGACAATTTCAAGGTCATTAATTCAATTCCTGGCACAAAAAATACTAAAATTCATTGTTTTTATCTAGTACATAGAAAATGAATGTTGGTCACCACAATAAGACTTACTTATTAAAAG
The DNA here is from genome assembly GCA_004027455.1 of Hydrochoerus hydrochaeris. Classification (NCBI taxonomy): domain Eukaryota; kingdom Metazoa; phylum Chordata; class Mammalia; order Rodentia; family Hydrochaeridae; genus Hydrochoerus; species Hydrochoerus hydrochaeris. The sequence goes on along the minus strand of PVLA01000799.1, from coordinate 438,182 downwards.
TCATGCGTCACACATTGAGAAACACATTTAGTTCATAAGTCAGCATTGTTCTTGGTGTACAAATCCACATGAGGATTGTTGTCAACAGAATGAAAGGAGAACTAGAGGGAAAGATAGTGTGCTACTGATTCTCCAGGAAAACCATGTTGTACTGACATAGAATTTCTAGCTTCCATCATTAGCCTTTGAGCCTTCCCAGTGCAGATTTTGAACACATACTTGCATGAGAGATTGTTATGGGCTCTAACCGTTTAACTGGACTTGTGGAGGATGTTGACATGGGATCCAGGCCCTTAGCTGTATTCTTTGGGTCTTCAGAGTGTGGACAGATCTCTTTTACTCTTCCACACTTGACTTTTGGCATGAATATTATAAAATATTTCTATGAATTATGTGCCCTGTACTAAATCTATTCCCTTGTAAACCATGAACACAACATAAGCCTTAGGACAAATAGAAATAAAAAAACATTTAAATTAATCTTGATTGGATAGCATCTTAGAAATAAAAATGGGTTTTCAATAGAAAAATGTTTGAAAATATATAAATGTTATACTTTTTGATATATTATTTAAAACTCTGACTGATATTTGTGAATATCTTGATTCTGTTTGGATAAAAACATTCTGCAGATGATTCAGAAGTGAGGCTTTTGAATTGTGATTGGATCATAAGTGAGATAACCTCAAAAATGGAACTTCCTCATGATTATGGATCCATTGATGAGTTTCATAGCTGCATAGGCCATTAGAAGATTGTAGCTTGGTGGAGAAAGTGTATTATTAGGAGTGTAATTTCAAAGGATATGTCTTGCCTTCAGCTATTTCCTACTCTTGCTCTGCATCCTGGCCTTCCTGAGGGAAGCAGCTTTCCACAGCTACACATTCCTCTACTATGTTGCATTATTTTGCCTCAGTTGCAGGAATAGTGCAACCAGATGACCATCATCTGCAATCTCTGAAACTGTGAGCCAAAACAAATCTTGTGTATTTCAGGTTGTTTTTCTCAAGTAGTTTGTCACAGCAATGGAAAGCTAACAGAACTGATTTTGAAATAATACTTTAAAAATTTACCAAGGCTGTACTGTTGTACATGAAAAACAAACAAACAAAAAATTAATCAGCACTGTTTATTTGAAATATCTGGGACACATGTAGTGGCAGAGCAAAATAAGGATTCTCAGTGCAGATGCAAAATAATATTGATTTGAGAAATTAACATGCATGTAAAGAGTATATTCAATGAGCATTTTTCTCTCACAATAAATGGGCTTTTCGAGCTGGGTGTGGTGGCTCATGCCTGTAATCACAGCACTTGGGAGGCTGAGAAAGGAGGATCATTGCGAGTTCGAGACCAGCCTGGGCTACCAAGTGAGGTCAAGGCCAGCCTGAACGGCTCAGACCCTGTCTTAAAAAGACAAAAAAAAAGGGATTTTGGAGATTTGAGTGGCTTTATGATCACATCTGTCTCTTTCACTGTTGCAAAAGAAATAATTTGATCCTATTTAGACTCTAGACTTTTTTGGAAACTTCCTAACTGGCCTACTGCCAAGCAACTCATTAATAATTTCCAGCATTTATATTGCCTCATGTCCTCCAAAATAAAACAGTATTTCAAATATTTAATACTAAGATGACTTCAATGTTTTGTATTGTTTATACATAGAAAGATATCTGTATTTGAGATTTCACTTTACTGATCCTTCTTCTTTCCTTCAGTTTATAATTCAAATAAATTTTTATTTCATAAGCAACAGTTTCTCTTATTCATTTCCAATCAACATTTTTCTTATATTTACTCTACATGAGAAGGAAATTTGTACAAAAACATGAAAGCAAGCATTGAAAACATAGAGAAGCCATGCTGGGTCTGGGAGGAGAACATCAAGAAGCCACTTTTCCTTTCCAGTAAACTGGAAGAGAGATGCCATATCACCCTCCCTGTGAGTCAGCAGAAACCATGATAGGTCTGGGAGGATCCCATCAAACAGTCAGTTTACCCTTCCTGTAAGCTGCACAGAGAAAAGCCAGTTTGTCCTTCCTGTGAGCTGACCAGTGCATGGGCTGAGAATCAAGAACTCTCCTCTTCTTAAGCAACCAGCTGTTATGGAGGACAGACTGAGTTGATAGCAACTGAGGTACAAAAACAACTACATGCTTTTACTGTTTGATTGACTGTACAGGCTTAATGTTGGTAGTCTGAGCATCTATTAGGAAGTAACCATATGCAATAGAGCAAATATGGGGCATTTCCTTCTGTCTTATTTTTGAAATCCAATATTCTCACAGTTTTTTATTGCTACAATTTATTGTTTTGTTTTATTGAATGTTCTGTTTTAATTGTTTTTTTTCTGGTTTCTTTGGTTTGATTTTACTATGTGTGGAGGAGTGGACAACTATTGTAAAGATAACAAGTTATACTATGGTAGGAATTTCTGATTTCCTATTACCCTGTTTCAAAGTTCTGTATTACTTTCACTGCTTTGTTTTAATTGGCTTCACTCTGTTTTGTCGGGTTTTACTCTCTTTAAAATAAAAAAAGAAAAACTTTAAAGTTACAAAAGTTACAATTAATTCTGTGTTTCTCAAGACTGCTTATTCATTTTAATACACACTGATGAAATGTTTGTACTCCATAAAAATCAATACAATGAAAGAATTTAAGTATTATATTTCCTTTTCATTGCCACATAATAGCATATTGTTTACCTGGTTCCAACAAAAATAAAGGACAGAGGCTGGGGATTTAGCTCAGCAGCATAAGCATCTGCCTGACAAGCGCACAAGGTCATGAGTTCAATCCCCGGTACAAAACAAAACAAAACAAAACAAAACCAAAAAAGACAATGTACAGAATTATAAATTCTTCCAGGTACCCTTGATGGTATTATGTTTCTGCAGTTTTAATTGCAGATTCGCACTATGTTTGCTCTACTCATTATGTTATATTTTCAAATAAATAAAATGTATATAATTTGGCAATCAAATGTAAATTACTGTTTATCTTTAAATACATAAAAGATAAAAATTAATTCTTGTTTTACCACATTTCTCTCTCTTTTACACTCACTTTTCTCTATGATACGTGGGTAGCAAATTTAGACGAAGAACTTTTGAATACTCTTGTTTTTATAGAACACTTCATATATTTGATGAATGATTTTTATAAAGGTTACTTTTGGAAATCGCTGTTATTTCTCTAAACTAATTGTTTAAAATTTATTAATTTTCATTGAATCTATGATTTTGAATTGCTATTAATATTTGTATTTACCATTTAATTTTGAATTTAATGTGCTAACATGATCAAGTTGATTTTTCAATAATATTTATTTAAGTATAAAGAATACTAATGAGTAAAAAATCCATCTTTGTGAGTATTACCGTGAGGACGGACTATTGTATTTTTCAGAATGACACATTTTGAAAGCATATACAAGCTTGGCTCAACTTAGTTACTGAACAGTTGCTTGACCATTGCTAATATTCTTTGTGAAATTTACTCAGATGTAGATGTGCAGGTAGATATTTTTATCATGTATTCTACTAAAAATTTATGCATCTCATCTGTCACTTTATGCATTTGCCAGAATACTCTTGTCATAAATTGTAAATGTTCAAAATGAAACAGACTTCTTCAAGTATTACTGCAGTACACATATTAAATTATGACTTCATGGAAATTAATATTTTAGATACATATGGACTTATATAATGTAGCTGTAAATGCTGAAGTCTTCCTATTGAGAAGCTCAGATATAATGAAACACATTAATGAAGAATTAGTATTTTATTGTCAACGGCAGAACTCTGTAAATGAATTTAACTTACAGAGCTGAATGTGTATATCTGATAGTTAACTGGTTGTGTCACTTTGAGTAAGAAACACCCAACTAAAGTGGATCGACATAGTTCTTAGTGTGGCTGAGGGAACAGACTGAAAACAGAAGACCCACCCTAGAGTGGTTTGTGGCCCCTAAAGGTTTGAAAGGAAACGAAGAAGGAAGGCTTGCTTCTGTTTCCTTGGAGGAGCTCTAGTTCATTTTCAACATGGACATCATGTCCTGGCTTCTTCAAAGGCCTAGCCCTGCCTGAAAGCCTATAAGATTTCTACCTAACTTAGTTGTCTATTGTAGTACATAGAAAAATAATATTTAATCATATTTTCAGATAAATTGAAAACTTAAAATTATCTGTAGTAATATATTTCATTTCATTAATCTTTGAATCATAATCTTTATGAGTTTACATATTTACTGTACTATAATGATTATTTACAATATTTTATAACTTTTTAAAGTAACAAATATTCAAAAATAACACTTAAAATTAATTCAGTAACGCTTGTAAAGTTTTAACATTTATGTACAATTTAAATAATATGCACCATCTTTGGATATATTCATAAATCTATTGCTAATAAATTGTAATAAACTGATTTTGAAAGTGGACTACTGACACGTGATGAAAATCTATTCCCAATACACATTTCCTGTCACTAGATATGAATTGTCCTTAATCTATCTTCCAAAAAAGTGACCTTCTTTCTGTACCTTATATGATAGAGCATTAAGACAAGAATGGATATATTTGGGACAAAAATATACATAAATTAGACATATAAGTTGAGTTTCTGTTATTTTCATCATAAAAACAAATATATAGTTAAAATAAATTTTATTAAAATTTAGTAACTCTTAGAAAATGGTACTCTCATTAAGTACAAAATTATTATTGATAGAAATAGTTTACATTTAATATCTACCTGTGAAAAATAATAACTCTTATTCATAAAATGAAAGTTTTGAGGGATGTCGGAAATTGATAAATAGGTATTTTTGAAGATCCCACATTTAAAAGCCACTTGACATCAGTTTTATGCATGACATAATTAAAACTTTAAGAATTTAATGACTTGCATGTGTTCAATTTTTTAAAAATATTTATGCAAGTAGTCATTATTTTTTCATGAAGACATAAAAAGAAAAGGAAAGTTGGAAATGTTCATAATTCAAGCCACTTAATTCTTAGCAAGGGTTTTGTCTAATATAAGGGATTGTCTAAAAGTATAACTTAATATGAATATGCAAAAGAATGCATTTCCTGGTCTTTTGTTGATATATAGATATAAGTAGGTAGGTAGATAGACAGATTGATGGATACATTGTTTGGAATTATTTTTTATAAAGGAACAATTTTGAGGGGATTTCAAACTCATTTCTTCCAAATTATTTATTCCTTATTAGAACTTAGCAAATATTTTGTAGCATGCAAATTTAAATTGCTTGTATTTATCTAATACAACAATCCACTAATTTTCAAAAAATTTTCACCCAGTATCTAGCCCTCCATTACTCTCCTCAATATAACATGAGCTGATGCAACCTTATTTTATGTAGCATATACTTTTCCTATTATTATTATATATTTGTGTAATATATACTCTGCCATATTATTAATCATTAATGTATTATTGTTGATTCTTTTTATTCAAACTATTTCATATATTCTTGCTTATATATTATTGTGGTAAAATATAATAATTTAATTTGAAAACTTGTTCATGCTGCTCTTTAAATGTATATGGTGGTGTTTTTTAATTTGCAAATATAATCTCCATAATAAAATAACTTGTAGCCTGCATTCAGTTATGAGTGCTGCTTCAGGATTCAATTATAAGTTGGAGAAAAAGAAAGTTCTTTTGCTTGCAAGGCAGGCGCTTATGCCACTGAGTTGAATCCCCAGCCCAGAAAGTTCTTGTCTGAAAGGGTTAAAGACTCAAATTTGGCAAAGGAATCTATTTAAGCCATCCGTTACAGATTGCAGTATGCCTGACTAGAGGAGTTGCATCAGAGAACCTCAGAAAACATCCCATGACAAAAATGTATTGGGAAGGTGGGAAAGGCTCTCCTACAGAAACAGAAAATTGACAAAGGTCTCATGGATAGATAAAGTGAAATATGTATGATTGATAAAAAATAGCAGTGCTACTTTGCCGGGTCTGATCAGTGCTACATTCTGCTTCTTCAAAGAACAGCTCCTTTGTAATAGGGCAAAAAAGTTTGAAGGACAAAACTAACATGGTACAGAATATTTCCTGGGACAGCCTTTACCTTCTATGACCCTCCCACAAACTTGCTCCCCAATACCTTTACAGGGAAAAACAACCCTCCCACATTGTTTGCTTCAGTGTGTCCTACAGGAGACTGTGACTCTCCTTACCAGACTCATGTCAGAGACCAGATGCATAGTCAAAAGAAACAATCATACCTGCTTATATCATGTGATGATTTATTGGTGTGTGTGTATGTGTGTGTGCGTGTGTGTGTGTCTGTTTGTATGCCTCACAACATATTTCCAGTGGTTCAGGCTTTGGATTATGTCTAAATGTCTTTCTAAAGCCTCATACAGTCATCAGAGGTAGTTGAATCTAGAGTTTGTTACTGATTCATAGAGCAATTCTGGGATTAAGGTTGCTGCGATTAAAGCTGGGTGATTGCTGGATCAGTTCATTGATTGGATTGACACAACTCTATTCCAACAGTCTGTATAAGATATGAGGCATAATGAGGTTTCATCTACAACCCCTGTTATTATTATTTTTTTCTATTTACCCTCGTCTGGTGCATTTGCTATCTTCCCCCACCATGTTGCATATCTGCCATGTGTCCCCATGCCTTGGGGCCAGCTGATTATGGACTGAAATGTCTACAAACTGTAAGCTAAATAAACCTTTTCCCCTTTTACTCTGTGTGTCAGATATTTTGTCTCAGCAATGAGAAAAGTAACAAAGAGAGCTTGTTTGCCTCAATTACCTATGAAATCACAGGTAGGCACACACAGACTGGCTGGCACAAGCTGTGGAGGTCCCTGGATTAATTGCATTGTGCACAGCAAGGCACTGAGGAAACTGCAAAATACAGAGCTAGCAGTTCCTCACCAGACTCTTAACTGCCCTGTAGTTCTCACAGCTGATGTGTGAAAGCAAATGCTGTCTCCTACAGACACTTGCTGGGGAACATACATAGATGCACCTCCAATGTGGCAGAGCTTTATTTGCCAGTTGATTTGCCTGCCACTTTCCCCATAAAATCTAGAGAGGGGGAGGGGAAGAGTTTGTAACCCAAGAACTGGTTCAATAACAGACTGTGATTTTTCGTCTGCCAATAGGAAGAATGAAGTTCTGAGACTTCAGTTTTATTTGTTTATTTATTCTAAGAGAAAAATAAAATTGAAATATCAAGAAGTGAAGAAATAAAAAATGAAAACAAAAGCAAAATGACAATACAAACAGTAGTGAAATAAAATTTCTAAATAAAATGAAAGCAATTTAACATGGTTGTATATTGTATATTGTTATCTTCAAAGTAATCACACAGCATACCAGGTATAGGCATGCAAGGGTGATCAAACAGTAACATTGTCCTCTGAGCAGTGCCTTTGTCTCTTACCATATCTATTATAAATTTTGAAGCTTACTTTATCTTTCAGTGCCTTACACTAGGGAGTCAATACAATATTTTCATATGCAACTCTGATTTATTTCACCTATGAATATGGTTTCTACTTGCATTCATTTACCTATAAAAGCCTTGAGATTATCATGCTTTATGGCTGAGTGTATTCCATTGTATATAAATACACCTGTTTTATCAGTGGATCATCTGATGGACATTTGAGTTGTTTCCAATATCTGACTATTAGAGAGGAGCCTTGGTGCACAGTTTGGGGTGTTCTGATGGTGAAACCAGCATACTCAACCCATTCTGGAAGCCTCTGAGTGTGATTAGGGATCAAGTAAGCCCTTCTTAATGACCCCAATTAACTGAAGAAACTCCATCCAGTACAGAAAGGCATCCTCAACTCAGGAAACAACTAATATTTTGCATTCAGCTGCCCTAGTGGAATGCAGAAAAATGATAAAATGAGGGAGAAAATGCAATCTCAAAATTCCATCCCATCTAAAAAAGCCTAGGAGACATGGAAGTAGAACAAAGTAAAAACTACAAACCTGAAAATTCTGAAATTATAGAAACTGAGGTAAAGAAACAACTAGATGAAGATGTAAAGGAAGTCAGATCAGAAATAACCTCCCAAGTAAAACAAGAAATGATAAGCTTAATTTAAAAAATGCGGCATATATCTAAAGAAAAAAATAGTTAAAAAATACATGAGCACTACAAAATTATGGTAACCTTGAATAAACAATATAAGACACAATTAGAACACATGAGACAGATTCAAAATATATCCACGAAATCAAAAATTCTAAGAAAAGCAGGCAAAATGGCCTGAATGAATGTGAACATAGAATTTCAGATCTTGAAGACAAGATTGCAGCTAGTGAACAGGAAAGGAATTATCTTTTTAAAAATAAGAAAGAATTGTGAAATAACAACTCAACAGTCCCAAGACAATGCAAAGAAAAACATCATAAAAATGATAGGTGTAAATGAAAAAAAGGTACAAAACAAATGACATAAAAAGACTGTTTACAGAAATAATAGCAGAAAATTTTTGAAACATGGTAAAAGAAATCTACATACACATAATGTTGTAGTCAAGGGTTGTGAAGAGAACAATTAGAATCAGAATACAGAATTTATAATACTGCTTTATGATGGTCACCCTGAATTTAACATGAAAAAGTGCAGGAAATCTGTCCACAACACTGAAGACCCAGCATATTCATTCAGTCAAGGGCATGGGTCCCAAAGCAATGTTCTGTATAAGTCCAGATGAAAACCTAGAGCCCATGACACTGCCTCTCACAAGTCCAGCTGGAGCCCTAGAGCCCAAAAGAAGGACTCATACCAGTCTGTTTTACAGATCTATCCTGGGAAGGCCCAAAGGTCAGTGGTGAAAGCTGGAAAGTCTATGTCAGAAGGTTGAAGGATCTGTGCTGGTAGGTTGAGGGTTCTATGTTGAAACTGAGAAATCACACTTAGAATAAGAATGCCATGAAAAGTACCATAGCAATCTTCAGTGACATGGAGATCCTGAGTTCTTCTGAAGATAAGCAGTCAAGTTCAAGCCATGAAACCAGCATGACAACTTTCTCCTAGACATTAAATGGCACATGTATTACCCTCCAGAGCCAGGAAGCAATGTTCAATGTTAGGACCAGGGCTCACCCAAAGTGAACCACAGACACTCTCACCAACAAGGTCCCGAACTCCTCCAATGACAAAGGTCAAACTCACACTGGCAAAGCTAGTCATGAAGAGCTCTTCCAGGAGAAGCAACGGCTCAAACAGCAACACTTAGAGAAACACATGATGTGTAGCTTCTCCTTCTCCATACCTCTATTTATGCTGGCAACTTTCCTCAGGTGGAACATCTATGCTCAGCACTATGCTGATTTAATTCAATTGGCATTAAGTTGACCACCAGTTTTTAATCCATAACAGATAATAAAAGCATATACAACTACAATTAGCCATAATCAAAATAAATTCACATGCAGAGATACAATAATCAACATTCCAGAAATTCAATGTAAGAACAGAATATTAAAATGTGTTATAAAAACAAGTACTTCACCTACAAAGAAAAGCCCTTCAGAAGCTTGGCAGGGTTTTCAACCAAAACAATCAAGTCATGAAGATCAAGAAGTGAAATATTTCAAATCCTAAAGTAAAAGGTCTTCCAAATCAGATTGATGCATCCTGCAAAACTATCCTTTAAAATCAATGGAGAAATAAGATACTTCCATGACAATGAACAGCTGAAGAACTTCATAATCAAAAATCAACCTTGTAAAGAATACTGAAAGATATTCTAGATAGATATAAAAATAAGTACAAACTCAAGAACACCAACAGAAAAAAGAGCCAAGCAGGGCAAATAATCAAACAGATGAGAAACCAAAATAACATAGAAAGATAATATGACAAAATAAGTCAATATATATCAGTTATAACCATAAATGTAAATGGTCTCAGTTCAACAATTAAAAGAAACAGATTGGCAGAATTGATCAGGCAACAACATCCAACCATATGCTAATACAAGAAATCAACCTGACCAAAAAGGATATTCATAGGCTGAAAATGAATTGATGGAAATCAATACTTCATGCAACAGGAATCCAAAAATGCAGGAGTAGCTACTCTGCAGACAGTATGAACATCAAACCAAGAATGATCAGAAAAGATAAAGAAAATCACTACATACTAATTTGGGGAAAACTTCAAAAGGAAGAGCCTACAATACTAAATATGCACCAAATATGGGAGCAACCACCCATATGAAGAAAATATTAGAAGACATAAAAAATCATATAAGTAATGATGAAATTATATGAGAGAAATTAACACACCACTGACACAAAGAGACAGATAAATTAGACAAAAAAATCAGCAAAGAAATAACAGAACTGAATTAACCTTGTGAACAAATGAACTAGGTGGACATGTAAAGAATTCTCCATCTAACAATATGAGAACATTTATTCTCAGGTTCACAGTGAACATTCTCTAAAATATAATGTATACTAGCTTATAGAACATGCATAAATAAATACAAAAGAATCAAAATTACCCCAGACATTTATCAGATCATAGTGCATGAAACTGGAAATCAATACAAAAGAAATTGCAAAAACTCCATAAAAACATGGATATTAAGTAATGCACTCATAAGCAACCAATGGGCTACAGAGGAAATTAAATAAAAATTAAGCAATAAATACAACCAAATTAAAATGCACATAAAACTTACTATAACCTGTGGGATGCAATTAAATCAATCCTCAGAGGAAAATTTATTGTAGTGAATTCCCATGTGAGGAAAACAGTACAAACACAAATAAATAACCTGATGTTTCATCTCAAACATATACAGAAAGATCAACTCAAGCCCAAAGAAGAAAAAGAGTCATAGCAGAACTTTATGCAATTGAGAATAAGAAAACAACAAAAATAATTAATGAAACAAAGAGTTTGTTCTTTGAAAGAATAAATAAAATTGACAAGCCACTATGCAACATTACTTAAAAAAGAAAGAAAAAAATCTCAAATTCATGAATAAGAAATGAAAAGGGCAAAATCACTACAGACCCTATTGAAATACAGAAGATCATCAGTAGCTATTTTGAAAATCTTTGTTCTCATAGATTCAAAAACACAGAAGAAATTAACAGATTCCTAGAAACATATGAATTGTCAAAACTGGATCAAGAAGATGTAAAATTGCTGAATAAACCAATTTAAGATAATGAAATTGAAACCTCAAAAACAATAAAAGTCCCACTCCTTGTGGATTCACAGCTGAATTGTACAAGCAATTCAAGGAAGACTTAATGCCAGCACACCTCAAACTCTTCATTGAAATTGAAAGTAAAGCAAGTGTCCCTAACTCATTCCTGGAGGCAAGGATTAACCTAATACCCTAATACCCTAATACCAAAACCAGAGAAAGACTCAACCAAAAAAGAGAACTATACAGACCAATCACCCTAAAGAATATAGATGCAAAAATCCTCAATAAAATACTGGCAAACAGATTGCAGCAATAATCAATAAGGTTATACACAAATACCAAGTAAGATTCATACCAGGAATGCAAAGATGGGTCAACATATGCAAATGAAAAATAATACACTGCATCAATAGAGCCAAAGAGCAGAATCATATGATCATCTCAATAGATGCAGAAAAACTTTTGATAAAGTTCAATACTCATTCATGATAAGATCCCTACAGAAAATTGGAATAAATTGTCTTACCTCAATCTGATAAAAGCCATCTATGACAAACTGTCAACTAGCATCATATAAAATGGTCAAAAATTAAATACTTTCACTCAAAATCACAATCAAAACAAGTCTATGCACTATCACCTCTCCTGTTCAATATAGTTCTGGAAACATTAGCCAGAGCAATTAGAAAACTGAGAGAAATAAATGGAATAAGGATAGGAAAAGAAAAAGTTAAATTATAATTATTTGAAGATGACATGATACTCTACATAGAAGACCACCAAAATTCCATTGAAAGAATTCTATATGTAATAATGAAATTCAGTAATGTAGCTGGATACAAAATCAACACTCAAAAATCAATAGTGTTCCTCTACACAAACAACAAACTCACTGAGACAGTAAAGAAGCCATACCTTTCAAAACAGCATCCAAAAAAATGAGATACTTACAGATCAATCTAACAAAGGAAATAAAAGAACTGTTCAATTAAAATTAAATACTCTAAAAAAAGTAATTGAAGAAGATTTTAGAAAATGGAAAGATATTCCTTGTTCAGGGATAGGAAAAAACAAGTATCTTTAAAATGGCCATTCTCCCCAAATTTTTGTACATATTTAATTAAATTCCAATCAAAATGTCATTAACATACCTCATAGATCTAGTGAAACCATGCTAATATTCATCTGGGAACAGAAAAAACCAAGAATATAATGGCAATTCTGGCCAACAAAGGCAAGGAAGGAGAAATCACGATACCTGATTTGAAGTTATACTACAAAGCTACTGTTAAAATCAGCATGGTGCTGGAATAAAAACAGACCTGATGATCAGTGGAATAGATTAGAAGATACAATCACAACTACAAACACACTCAGCCACCTTATCTTTGACAAAGGGGATAAACATGATCACTGGAAGACAGAAAGCCTCTTTAATAAGTGATGCTGGAAAAACTGGCTTTCCAATTGCCAAAAACTAAAGCTAGTCCCATTCCTATCACCACTCACTAAACTAAAGTTAAAATAGATCAAAGATCTACATATTAAAAAGAAACACTAATTCTTCTGGAAGACAAATTAGGTAGAAATCTTGAATACATAAGTGTAGGTAGAGAATTCATGAAAAAAAAATCAAAATGTATGGAAATTCCCAGAATTAGTAATAGGGATCTCTTCCTATTAAAAAAGTTTTTTGGATGTCAAAATCTCCAACAGCATGAAAAGAAAACTCATGAATTTGGAAAAAAATTTAGTCAACTGTTCCTCAGATGAAGGGATTCTATCTATAACATATAAAGAACTTTAAAAAATCAGGCCACGCAAAATCAAAGACCCAATCCAAAAATGGGGATCTGAAATGAATACACACTTCTCAGCTGAAGAAATACAAATGGCAAATAAATACAAATGGAAAAATGTTCAGCATCATTGGTTATTAGAGAAATGCAAATTAAACAACACTGAGATTCCATCTCCAGAAAAATGGTCATGATCAAGGAAACAACTAATAGCAAATGCTGGAGAAGTTGTTGGGGAAAATGAACTCTGCGCTTTTGGTGCTAGTGTAGACTGGTGCAACCACTGTGGGAATCAGTGTGGAGGTTCCTCATAAAGCTGGGATTGGAGGTTCTACTTGACCAAGATATCTCACTTCTTGATATATTCTCAGAAGAGTTGAAATCATCATACTCAGTAATATATGTGCACCCATATTTACAGCAGCACAATTTGTAATAACCAAATATTGTAAACAACAAAAATGCACCTCAACTGAGGAATGGATAGAAAAGATGTGGTATTTTTATACAATGGATTATTACTCATCTATAGAGAAGGATCACATCAAGGCTTTTATACATAAATGGAACTGACTTGACTCCATAATCAAAAGGGAAATGAATCATACTCGCATGTGCAAATACCATTTTGTTTTTCTAGTTTAAAATCTGATAAATAAGCTACAAAATATTCAATAAATATTGTAAAAGGGTGAGAAACTGCTAAATTCAGAAAAATAACTCCAGAAAAGGAGAAAACAAGGAAATGAAAGAAAAAAGTTATAAATTTGTATTATATACACTTAAGATAGCTAAGATTATTGTACTATTAATTCTATTAGTTCTTGGAATAAAACAGTTAACATCCATAGGGTTAGACCAAATTTGCATGTCTATATCTGGTAATCTGTGTAACTATTTTGAAGAAAAAACTATGCAAAATATCAACTTTTATTAAGTTCCTACCACCTCATTTTGATAGCCTATATTGTTATTATTTTGGTTTTTTGTTATGATTTTTGGCTCCTTTTTTCATTTTTTATTTAAAGAGAAAAAAACAGGAAAAAGGTAGAAATATTACAGAATTTCAAGGAAAGAAGATAAATAGTAAGAAATCACTAGTTGATACATTACATATTGTTTTTTTAGAATAGTTGTTCAAGTTACAGGATTAAAGCACACAAAGTAGGCACTAAAGCAGGGAGAGTGCAAATAGATCTGTTCAACAATCCAACAAGAACCTAGAAATATGGTCATCAATCCCACACACCTAAACATACATGCAGATATATCTTTTATAGCGCTTCATATTTCCTTTTTTAACAATAGCAATTATACATTTTTAAAATTTTAAAGAGAAGAAAGAAAAAAAAAACCAAAAAGGGTAGCAATAATACAGAATTGTAAAAGAAGGAAAGAAAAAGGATAATGAGAAAAAGCCCCACTAAGAAATCAGTAACTTGTAAATTACGTATTGTCATCTTGGATGTAGTTGTTCAAGTATGAAGTTAAAGGGTACATAGTAAATATTCAAACAGTCAGACTACAAACAGTTTTGCTCAAAAATCCAACAAAAATTCAGCAATATGGTCATCTATTTTACACACTCAAGCTTACATGCAGTTATACCCCTTAGAGCACTTTGTTTTCCTCCCTTTTTTACAACAGCAATTACACATTTAGGTTTTATTACACTTGTAGTTCTTATTTACTTTTTACACTAGAAACACAATATGATATTGATAAATATGATTCTTCTTTATTTGACTAATGAGGAGAGTCTCAAGTTGTCTCCATTTGCCTATGAATGCCTCAAGATCATCCTTTTTACGGATGAGTAATATTCCATTGTATAAAAATGCCACATCTTTTTAATCCACTCTGCAGTTGATGGGCATCTTGGTTGTTTCCAGGATTTAGCTATCACAAAATGTGCAGCTATGAACATGGATGCACATATATCACCGTGTTATGAAATTTTCAGTTCTTTGGGCAAAATGCCCAGGAGGGGAATAGCTGGATTGAATGGGGCTTCTAATCCTAGTCTTGTGAGAATTCTCCATATAGATTTCCATGATGGTTGCACCAATCTACATTCCCACCAACAGTGGAGCAGTGTGCCTTTTTCCCCACAGCCTCACCAACATTTGTTATCAGTTGACTTCTTGAGGGCAGCTATTCTCTCTGGAGTAAGGTGGAATCTCAATGCTGTTTAATTTTCATTTCTCGAATGACCAGTGATGGCGAACATTTCTTCATGTATTTATTTGCCATTTGTATATCTTCCTCTGAAAACTGTGTGTTCATCTCAGATGCCCATTTTTGGAGAGGGTCTTTGAATTTAGAGGGCTTGATGTTTTTCAGTTCTTTATATATTCTGCACACAAGTCCTTTGTCTGAGGGGTTGCTGGTTAAAAATTTTTCCCCCTCTGTTGGTTTTCTTTTCACTCTGTTGGTGATTTCCTTTGAAGTGAAGAAATTTTTCAATAATGTGAGATCCCATTTGTGGATTCCTTGAAGTGTTTCCCGTGCAGTTGGCATTTGGTTCATGAATTGTCTGCCTACCCCGATGTCTCCAAGACTTCTACCTACCTTGTCTTCCAGGAGATTTAGTGTTTCTGTTGTAATATTGAGGTCTTTGATCCATTTAGACTTTAGTTTTGTGCATGGTGATATGTATGGATCTAATTTCAGTCTTCGGCATGTAGAGAGCCAATTTTTCCAACACCATTTATTGAAGAGACTATCCTTCTTCCAGTGGACATCTTTAGCCCCTTAGTCAAACATCAGGTGGCTGAGTGTCTTTGTAGTTGTGCTTGCATCTTCTAATCTGTTCCATTGATCCTCAGATCTATGTCTTTGACAGTACCAAGCTGATTTGATCACTGTGGCTTTATAGTACTGTTTCAAGTCAGGAATTGAGATGCCTCCTGCCTTCCTTTTGATGCCTAGAATTGCCTTTGCTATTCTAGGTTTCTTCTGTTTCCAAATGAATTTTAGGAATATTTTCTCTAGATCTGTGAGGTATGTCAATGGTATTTTGATTGGGATTGCATTAAATCTATAAAACAGTTTTGGGAGTATGGCCATTTTCACAATGTTGGTTCTTCCTAACCAAGAGCAAGGAATGTCCTTCCATTTTCTAATATCCTCTTCAATCTCCTTTTTCAGCATAGTATAATTTTCAGCATATAGGTCTTTTACATTTTTAGTTAGGTTGATTCATAAGTATTTCATTTTTTTACATGTTATTGTAAAGGGCAATATTTCCATAATTTTTCTCTCAGTGAGTTTTTGTTTGTGTACAGGAATGCTATTGATTTTTAAGCATTGACTTTGAATCCAGCTACACTACTGAACTTGTTTATTACCTCTGGCAGTCTTTTAATGGATATTTTTGGGTCTTCTATATAGAGTATCATGTCATCTGCACATAGTGATAATTTAACTTCTTTGCTATTTTTATTCCTTTTATTTCTCTCTCTTGTCTGATTGCCCTGGCTAGTGTTTCCAGAACTATGTTGAAAAGGAGTGGTGAGAGTGGATATCCTTGTCTTGTTCTCTGATTTTAAAGTGAAAACTTTCAGTTTTTGTCCAGTTGGTACAATGTTGGCTGTTGGTTTGTCATACATGGCCTTTATAAGGTTGAGGTAGACGCTGTGTATTCCGAGTTTCTGAAGAGTTTTTATCATGCACATGTGTTGGACTTTGTCAAAAGATTTTTCTGCATCTATTGAGATGACCATGAGGCTTTTTGTTTTTGGCTCCGTTGATGTGCTGTATTACATTTATTGATTTGCATATGTTAAACCATCCCTGCATTCTTGGAATGAACCCCACTTGGTCATGATGTATAATGTTCTTGATGATTTGCTGCATTCTACTTGCCAGTATTTTGGTCAGAATCTTTCGTTGCATCAATGTTCATTAGTAAGATTGGCCTATAGTTCTCTCTTTTGGTTGCATCTTTCTCTGGTTTAGGTATCAGAGTAATACTTGCCTCCAGAAATGATTTCGGGAGCATTGCTTTTTTCTCAATTTCATTGAAGGGTTTAAGGAGTATTGGCATCAAATCTTCTCTAAATTTCTTGTAGAATTCAGCTGTGAATCCATCAGGACCTGGACTTTTCATTGTTGGTAAGTTTTTAGTTACATTTTCAATTTCAACAGTTGATATTGGGTTGTTCAAATTGCTATATCTTCTTGGTTGAGCTTTGGAAGTTCATATATTTCTAGAAATCTCTCAGTTTTCTCTGGGTTTTCCACTCTATGTGAGTAGAGATTTTCAAAGTAGGTATTCATGATCTTTTGAATTTCCATGGGATCTGTAGTAATTTCTCCCTTTTCAGTTCTTATTGCATGAATTTGAGTTTTTTCTTTCTTTCTCTCGATAAGATTAGCTAGGGGCTGTCAATTTTGTTGATTCTCTCAAAAAACCAGCTTTTTGATTCATTAATTCTTTGTATTTTTTTTTTTAGTTTCAATTGCATTGATTTCTGCTCTAATCTTTACAATTTCCTCTCTTCTATGAGCTTTGGGTTTAGCTTGCTCTTCTTTTTCTAGACACTTGAGATGGACCATTAGGTTGTTTATTTGTACTCATTCTGTTTTCTTGATATGACAGTTTATTGCTATATATTTCCCTCTTAAGACTGCTTTCATTTCATCCCACAGATTACAGTATATTGTTTCTATATTTTCATTCAAATGTAGGTATTGCTTTATTTCTTCTTTAATTTCATCTGTATCCCCATGGTTGTTCAAAAGGCTGTTATTTAATTTCCATGTATTTATGTAGGCTTTACAATTTGTTTTGCCATTAATTTCCAATTTAAGTGCACTATGGTCAGATACTATGCATGGTATCATTTCAATACCTTTGCATTTACTTAAGAATGTTTTATGGGATAATATATGGTCTATTTTGGGAATGTCCCATGTGCAGCTGAGAAGAATATGTATTCTGATGTGGTTGGGTGGAAAACTCTGTAAACATCTACTAAGTCCAACTGCTCACAGGTATGATTCAGTTCTGTTATTTCTTTGCTGACTTTTTGTCTAGTTGATCTATCTCTTTGTGACAATGGGCTGTTAAGATCTACTGCTATAACTGTTTTCTTCTGTATTTGATTTTTCATGTCCATTAATATATGTCTTATATAGTTGGGTGCTCCTGTATTTGGCACATATATATTTATAAGTGTTAGTTTTTCCTCTTGAATATTACCACTAATAAATATGTAGTGACCTTCTCTATCTCTGTTAATCATTTTAGGTTTGAAGTTCACATTGTCTGCAAATAGAATAGCTACCCCTGCTTTTTCTGGTTTACTGTTGGATGGAATACTGTTTGCCATCCTTTGACTTTTAATCTATGCGTTTCCTTTTGGGTCCGATGTGTTTCTTGTATACAGCATAATGTGGGGCCCTGTTTCTTGATCCATTCTGTCAATCTATTTGTTTTTATAGGTGAATTGAGGCCATTTATATTTATGGATAGCACTGATATGTACTGGCTCGACTTTGCCATGTTATGTTCCAGTTGTTTCTTTCTGATTTACTCTTATTTAATTGCTTATCCTACCTGGTGGTTTCTTTCTGTTGCTTTTGTTGGGGATTGTGGTCATTTTTATCCCTGTCTAGTATGTCCTTCAGTACTCTTTCTAGGGTTGGTTTGGTGGACATGAATTTCTTCCATTGTTCTTTTTCATGGAAGTATCTTCTTTCTCCATTAAATTTGAATGAAAGTTTTGCTGGGTACATCAGTCTGGGTTGAAGGTTGTTCTCTTGCAGGGATTGAAATGCCTTACTCCAAACTCTTCTTGACTTGAGGGTTTGTGCTGAAAAGTCTGCCATGATTCTAATGGGCTTTCCCTGATAGGTGAGTTGTGTCTTTTCTTTGACAGCTTTTAATATTCTGTTTTTATGCTGTATGTCTGAGATCTTAATTATTATGTGTCTGGTTGCAGATTTATGTTGTGACTGTTTGATATTCTAAATGCCTCACTTATCTGCATATCAGATTCTTTCCCCATGTTTGGGAAATTTTCTGCTATTATTTCTGTAAATACTTTATATATGTCATTTGACTGTACTCCTGTATCTTCACTAATGCCCATTATTCTTATATTGTTGCATTGGCATCATCATGAAGCTTCTGGATTGTCATTTCATCCTGCTTGGTTATTTTTAAAAGTTCTATCCTTTCCTAATCATTAACCACAATCCTGCCCTCAAGGTCTGAAATCCTATCCTCAGCTTCCTTTAGGCATTTTTGCATTCTTTCAATAAAATTTTTGTTTCTTGGATGTCTCTTTGTGTTTGTTTCATGAATTCTGTTTGGTTTCTATATTGTTCATTCAAAGTTTCAATCAGTTTCTCATGCTCATGTACTTTTTTCTCTAGTTCTTTAGCTACGTTCAAACCCCTTTTACTAAATTTGTTATTTCTATCTTTACATGGGATACTACTTCTAATTTGATTTCCTCTATAGCCTGATGCAGTTGTTTTTTATTTCACAGGCTAACTTTTCAGAGATTCCCGGTGTGTTACTTTTGGGGTCCTCTATTTCAGTGTCTCCTATACTTGCTTCTGGTGAACTATATGTTTGAGACTGCATTTTGTTTTTTCGTTTTGTCATTTTCACTCTTCCTGGTGTTTTCTTTGTGTAGGAGGGGATCACACACAGTCTTTTCAGACACACCAAAGTCTTACAGTTAGTTATTTGGAGGTGGTTTTTACTACTTTGCCTGTTTATCTGCTGTACACCTGTATTTTAGGGGTATGGTCACCACATTGATACAGTCAATCCAGTGTAGTCCAAAGTTCACCACCTCGGAGCAAAGTTCCCAATTTTCTCACACTAACTGGATACCACTGAGATCTTCTGATGTTCCAGGTGGGAGGACATGCCTGTCTGTAGCAGTCCAGGCCAGTTTTCAGTCTTGGGCGGGCCTCCTCGATGTTCCTGGTGGAAGGGCAGGTCCACAGGGGAGGTTCATACCCCTGAGGCAGGCTTGCGCTGAGTTTCAGGCTTCAGCTAAGTTCCGGGAGGCAGGGTGGGCCCATTATAGATGTTCTGGGCAGCCTATAGCTGATACAGGTTTCTGCTAAGTTCTGGGAGGGAGGTCAGGCCTACAGTGGAGATTCTGGGCAACCTATGCCTGATGCCAGCTTCTGCTAAGTTCCCTGAGGCAGGGCGGGCCCATGGTGGAGATTCTGGGCAGCTTACCCCTGATGAAGGCTTCTGCTAAATTCAAGGAGGGAGGGCAGGCCCAAGGTGGAGGTTCTGGGCAGCTTAGGCCTGATACAGGCTTCTGATAAGTTCCCGGAGGGAGGGTGGGCCCACAGTGGAGATTCTGGGCAGCTTACCCCTGATGTAGGCTTCTGCTAAGTTCCTATTTTTTGGCTCTTTTGTTTGTTCTTTTTCTTGTTTGTTTTTACCTCTTTAAAAAATCTGCCTATTACAAATTGTGTAGTTGTTAACATTTGTGCACATATATTGCTGTACCATGTTTTCATTTCTTTTGAGAAACTACCCAGAAGGTGTTAGCTGGGTGGAATGGAGCCACTACTCCTAATTTTTTGAGTACTTTCCATACTGATTTCCAAAGTGGTTGTACCTGTCAACACTCCCTCCAAACATGGAGATGGATTCCTATTTTCCATGGCCCCATCAGCATTGTATACAAGCTATAGCACTGAATCTGCTTATCGCATACAGACGTCTGTTGTTTTTTGCATCTTTTATGTAGAGTATCATGTCATCTGCAAATAATGATAATTTAATTTCTTTCATTCCTATCTTTAATACTTTTATTTCTGTCTTTTTCTAATTGCTCTTTCTAATATTTGCAAAACTATATTGAACAGGAATCGAGATAGTATACAACATTGTCTTGTTCCTGATTTTTAGAGCAAAAGATTTCAATTTTTGACCATTTAGTATAATTTTGGGAGGTGACTTGTCATAGATGGATTTTGTTAAACTTTGGTAAAGACCACCTTTTCCAGTTTTTACCATGAATAAGTGTTGGACTTTATCAAAATCTTTTTTTTAAATCTATTTAATTAATCACATCATTTTTGTCTTTGGCTCTGCTGATGTGGTGTGTTGAATTTATTGATTTGTATTTGTTATATCTTCCTGCATTCCTGGGATGAATACATTTTGTCATTATGCATAATATTCTTGATGATTTGTTGCATTCTGTTTGTTATTCATTCATTCTTTCTATTTGTTTCTTATTCTCAGTTGTGCTTATTTTTGTTCTGATCTGTATAATTTCCTCCCTTCTTTGGGCTTGATTTTTCTTCTTTTTCTAGAAATTTGAGGTACAGCATTAGATTGTTTATTTGTGCTCATTCTGTTTTCCTGAAGTGAGAATTCACTGCTATATTTTCCTCTGAGGACTACTTTCATTGCACCCTACTGGTTCCAGCAAGTTTTTTTTTTATTTTTGTTTGATTGCATATATTGTTTGATTTCATTTATATTTTGCTCTGTAACTCATTAGTTGCTCAGTAAGGAAGTATTTAACTTTCATGTGTTTATGGAGCTTTTTCAGTTTCTTTTGTCGTTAATTTACAATTTCATTGCATTATGCATCAGATAATATACATGGGATGATTTCAACACTTAATTTACTTAATCATGTTCTATGGGCTACTGTATGCTCTATTTTATAGCACATCCCATGTGCAGCTGACAAGAATATGTATTCTGATTTTGATTGGAACACTGTCTACATCTACTAAGTCCATTTGTACAAAAGTTTGATGCATTTCTGTTATTTCTATGCTGAATTTTTGTCTTTTGATATGTCTCTTCATGACAATGGGGTGTTAATATCCCCTGTCATGATTGTCTTATGGGTAATGTCATTTTTCATGTCTATCATGATTTGTCTTACATAGTTGAGTGCTCCCATATTTGCTGTTTATTTATTTATGATTCTTATCAATTCTTTTGAAACTTTCCCTAAACAAATATGTACTGACCTTCTTTATCTGCTTTGATCATTCTTGGGTTGAAGATCACATTGTCTGCAAGCAGAACAGCTACCCCTTTAGTTTTTTGAGTTCCTGTTACATGGTGTATTGTTTTCCATCATTTCAATTTCAGTCTATGAATTTCCTTTTGAGTTTTATGTGTTTTTTGTATACAGTATATGGTTGGATTTTGTTTCTTGATCCACTCTGCCAGTCTCTTTATTTAACTGGTGAGTTGAGACCATTTGCATTAATGCTTGAAATGATATGTATTGGCTTATCTTTGTCATGTTATTTTCTGTGCTCATTTTCTTGTTTTCTCCTCTTGGTTTGCCCATCTTGATTTGTATTTTTCTTTCTGAAATTCTTGGAATTGTGGTCATTTTCATCTCTTTCTAGAATGTCTTTCAATACTCTTTCTCTTGTTAGTTGGGTGGTCATGAATTTTTTCATTGGTTCTTTGTCTTGAAAGTGTCTTGTTTCTCCACTGATTTTGAAGATAGTTTTTCAGGTTACACCTGTCTGAGTTGGAAGTTGCTTTCTTTCAGTACTTGAAATACTTCATTCCATGCTCTTCTTGATATGACAGCTTGTGATGAGAAGGCTGCTGTTATTTTATAGGCTTTCCATATATGGGATTTGCTTCTTTTTGTCTAAATATTTTAATAATCTATTCTCATGCTGAATTTCTGGCATCTTGATTATTATGACTATTTGTAGATTTATTTGGTTTATGGATATTTGAAGTTCTATTTGTCTCACTTATCTGCATGTCTAGTTCTTTTCCCATGTTTGGGAAATTTTATGCCATTACTTCTGAAAATAGCCTTTTTATATCCTCTATGTTATTTCTTCATTTTTAGTGACATCTAGCAGTTTTTTATTTTTTCACTTTGCACCATATTGCAGCTGTTGTATTGTTAATTCCTGATTCCTTGCTATTAAAAGAAATTTCCTTTAATGGTCACTAGCAATAGTCCTGTATTGTAGTTCTGAGAATCTGTGTTTAATTTTATTTATGACTTTTTACCATTTTGAATTAAATTTTTGATTTCCTGGATATCTCCTCACATTTGTTTCATGTATTTTAAGTGTTTTCTGTGTTGTCTATTCAAGGTTTCCATTACTTTTCTATGCTCCTATATTTTGTTTAATCTATGACTTCTTTGGATATACTCACCAATTTTTTTCTAATGTTTATCATGTATGTTTTTATCTGAGTGATTTTGATTTTATTTTCTTTACTGCTTCTTGGAGCTGTTTTTTTAGTATTCTTGCTATCATTCTAGAAATTTCAGGAGTTTTATTTCCAATTTATTCCATGTCTAATTTTCCTGGAGTTGTTCTGGTTGCAAGTTTGAGAACATATTTTGTTCTTTCTTTTTGACATTTTCCTGTGTTCCTCCTGATTGGCCAGATGTCAAAATCTACATAGTTCTTGCACTGTTGGCCCATCTGGAAGCAAGTCTCCCTGAAGTTTACTGATGTCTGTGTGTCTCTGTACACAGAATCTTGATCCCTGTTGGCTTCAGAGACAATTCTTGGGTGTGGTCTGGTCACTGGGCAAAGCTTCCCAGTCCTTGTTGGCCTCATTGTTGGCTCCTCAATGACTGTGGTTTGCTGGGTTCAGACTCCCAGTCCCCACTTGATTCAAAGATGTTTCCTGGATGACTATGGGACACTGAGAGCAGACTATCAGCCCCTGTGGGCCTTACTGAGGGTTCTTGGATGACTTCAGGATGCTGAGAGCAGGCTTCCAATCTCTGTAGGTCTCCCTGAGGGTTCCCAGGTGACTGTGGGTCCCTGAGTGCAGATATTCAGTCCCCATATATCTCAGAGTTTGTTCCCAGGTGTGTGTGAGTCCCTGAATGAGACTTTCAGTACCCAAAGTCCTTCCCAAGGGTTCCCAGATGACTGAGGCACTCTGGAAGCAGAGTCATAGTCCCTTCAGGCCTCACTTAACATTTTTGGTTGACTAGTGGTTTGTGCAACAGGACTTTCAGTATTGATAGGTCTCAGTGATGATTCCCAGCTGTGGGCTGAGTCTTCAGTTTTGCAATGGAAAATTCAGAGATGATATTGGGTCATGAACCTCTAATTTGTCTGACAAAGAAGTTTAATGTAAATCACATATACATTGTCTTATTGGAGTATTGTCTTTTGGAGTATTTACACAGAATTTCTGGTTGGATAGGTCCCAAGATTGAGTTTTCTTGTTTATTTGTTTTTACTTTGTATTGTGTGATTATGACTTTATAGTATTTTTTTCTTTATTTGGTTTTTGGTTTTATTTTCTCTTTTTTTGTTTTGATCTAGTTGGTATCTGTGTTGTTTCCTCCTTCTCACTTTCCTATATGGTTTCTACACCTCAAGCCCTGCAGTAATATTATAACCTTATGTCTTCATTCTTTATTCCAGTAGATAATCTCTTCCTCTCAAGTTTTTAATTTGCCATTTTCTGTTCTTCCAGTTTTTTTTTAATCTTTGCAAGTACTAACTTTTCATCCTCCTTATCCACTTCCTTTGGCTGTTCTGTGTCCTACCTAGTCCTTAGCCCTCCAAAATCTCTTATAAGTACATTGACACATTAGTAGTTTCCATGTCAACTATAAAGTATTCCTCCATCCTCTTGTGTCTCATCCTTGCTCCCAAAAATATCTTCTTCATACACTCAACACTAACATTTCAACACAACTAAAACACTAATAGAATCTGACACCATATACAATTTTCTTTTTTTCTTTGCTTCACCTATCACTGTCATCCCTACCAGCATCCCTCCTTACTGTCTGATACTCCTTCATGCATCCTTCAGTCTCTTCCCTCCACTTTCCTTATTTCATAACAGAACAACTAAAAACAATCAAACAACATACTCTGTATAAAGTATTCATAAATTATGAAAGGGTTAATGCAACATCAATGTATAATTGGTTCTGCTAATGTTTTACAAATGAAAACAATTCCATTTAGAAAACCTTAGGAAACTGCAAATTACTTACATTAACTAACTGAAGGGATAAATAATATTTCTGGACATATCATGTAAAAAAAATACCAAATCACAGAGAAGCAGTATTTTCATGTAAACTGCTAGTTCTCCTAATCTCACTAGAACTTAATTCACAACAATGAAAAAAGAAAGGGGATAAAAATAAAAACTAACAAATATACATACACAGGGTCACTGGAAAGCAAGGAAGCAGAAGATACCCAGGGTATTCCATTTGTCCTAAGGGAGATCAAGGGGATACAAATGGGGAGGAAAACTAATACTAAGTAGCAAAACTCTTTAAAAAAAAGAGGAAATAAAGAAATTTAGTGAATTCAAACAAGAAATGGTTAATGAAATTATCTATAAAAATTCTCAATTTGTATCCATGGAGAATAAGTAAAAATTTTATGAGCAGAGAAAATTGTTCAAAATATGAATTATAAAATTACCAAATATGTAAAATCGATGATGATATCACAGAAATACCCAAAATAGAAATAAATATTGAATTAATGAAGTGGAGAATGGACCAAAGTGAGGACAGTGTCTAAAATAGAGGACAGAATTGAGAAGATGGAAAAAATAAGAATTAGTATCCAATAACTAGGAGATGACACCAAGAAGACCAACCTACAGGTAACTGAAGTTAAAGCAAAGCTAGAACATAACACAAAAAATAATAATTAATATATTTGTACAAATCATAGCAGAAACATTTTCAAATATGAGAAAGAATTTACATATAAAAAAGGAAACTTCCAGAGCACCAAACGGCTATGATGAAAAATTTCACCAAGACTTTTCATTAAGTTGCCAGATATCTAACAACAACAACAACAACAACAAACAGCAACAATAGCAGCAGCAGCAGGAACAGCAGCAGTACAAACAACAACAACAAAATGAATGGGGCAGGCAGTAGAATGAAGAAGAAAAGTAGACAACCAATGGCAGAAAAAGAGTATAGCAGAAATGAGGCAGAGAAGGTTGGCTATAATCTCTAACACAGATGGCCTTGATACACTGGAGGAAGAAGAAGAAGAAGAAGAAGAAGAAGAAGAAGAAGAAGAAGAAGAAGAAGAAGAAGAAGAAGAAGAAGAAGAAGGAGAAGAAGAAGGAGGAGGAGGAGGAGGAGGAAGAGGAGGAGGAGAAAAAAAAGTAGAAGAAAGAAGAGGAGGAGAAAAAAGAAGGAGAAGAAGGAGAGGAAGGAGAGAAAGGAGAAGAAGGAGAAGAGGAAGAAGAAAGAGGAGAAGGAGAAGGAGAAAAAGAAACACAGGCAGAGTAGATCAGGAGATAGGGTCCACCAAGATGCTCTGTATAGGAAATATAATCAACCTGAAAGAGAGTTTATGGAATGAAAATCAAATATGAGAAAACAATGCTCTATGTGATAGGGGACCAGAGAGAAATAGGGGCAACTTGACCAGCACCTGCAGATAGGTTTGAAATACAGGATACTTATGTGCAGTAGAGAACAACTCAGTTATAGCAAAGGAAAACCTTGAGGCTTTTGTAGGTAAAGGAATACAACTTGAGATCAAGTCCAGGAATGAGAAGGTTCGGAATCATTTAGGTACATAGCATGTTGCCCCCTCAATCTAAAAACTGAGCGAGTTGGTGGGAACCAAAATATGTGGTGCACCCTGTGGGACTGAAAGGGGAGAAATAGTCTTAAAAAAAGAAGTCAGAGGATATTATTAATAGTGTATCAGTATTTAAAACACACATTACTCACACTGCTCTGTTTAGATGGATCATATTCTATTCCAGTGTGTCTACTTGTTCTAGATTTGGGGGTACAGACAGCTATCCCAGAAATAGCAGGATATAGTATGGTAATCATCTTTAATTTCCTATTAACTTAATCTGAAGCCCTGTATAACTTACACTGTTTTACCATGAATGATCTTAATTGAATCTTGTTTGGTAGATTGCTGTTTTGTTTTGACAGATTTTATTCAGAACTGTTATGATTGATAGTATAAAGTCTGAGAGTATAGGCAACTACACTGAAGATGACAAGATTCACTAGGACACACACTCTGGTTTGATTATTATGTGCTTTTGAAGATTTACACAGTCTACAATACTTTGTTTTTATTAATATTGTTCTGTATTGTTATATCCAATTATCCTATGCCTGATGATATGGACAGTTCTACTGAAGATAACAAGAGACAACACAGTAACCATTTTAGATAACCTTGTACTGTGGATTTATATGGCTTTTTCCTTTTTCATGTTTTTATAGGAATTTGTTTTATTTTGTCTTGCTATGTTTTGTTTTTCCCTCTAATACAGAAAAGATAGAAACACATGTAGAGACTCATCCATGCATAGAACCTATACACAGTTTATGGAAACTGATTATGTAATGCATGATGAAATGAACAACTACTTTAAAGAAAAAAGAGACACTAAGGTACTCAGTGCTGATTCTAGTGTCATAATGTGAAATCCAGTAATACTACTATCCTTTGTTCAGAGTGATTTTAACCTGTTTTGTTTTGTTTAATTTCAACATACATGAAGGTATGGACAGTTATTTTGAAGAGAATGAGAGACACTATGACACCCATTGTTGACTTCCCTATTGTTTGGTCTTGAAGACATAAAACACATTCCTCATCCTGTTCAGGTCAGTACTATACTATGTTATTTCTTGTGAATTCTCTGTATGTGAAGATATGGACATCTAGTTTGAGGAAAACAAGAGCCAATATGATAGATAGTGAAGATCTCTGATGATCTTGCTTTGAAATTTACGCTTCTTACATTGCTTTTTTGTGTTGTTTTGTTCTGCTTTTTTGCGTTGGTTTGTTCTGCTTTTTTTGCATTTAATTTTACCCTCTTGAAATAAAAAAGGAAAATACCAACAACATATTCAAAGATCTAGACAAAACAATCCTAAAACTAATGTAAATCCAGAAGCGATGAAACTAGACAAAGCAACTGTAGGTAAAACTTGGAAATCAATAGGGCTCATTATCCCTCACATTAAGCTGTTCTACAAGCAACAGTGAAAAAATGCCACGACACTGGAACAAGAATAAGCATGTGAATCAATAGAACAGAATAGAGGTTACAGAGGGTACAGAAACCCAGAGACACATCCAGCTCTTTGGTTTTTCACAAAAGGCCAAAAACATATATTAGAGGAAAGATAGCCTATTCAACAATTGGTGTTGGGAAAACTAGATATCTGTTTGCAAAAGATTGAAACTAAATCCTTAACATTCACAAGGCAACAAACTAAATAAAAATTCATCCAATGTCTAAAACTTAAAACACAAAAACTGAACATAGTAGAAGATAAAATAGAAACAAAATATTTGAAGCCATAGATATAGAAAAGGACTTTCTAAATAGAATCATAATTGCACAAGAAATAACAGAATGAACCAACAAGTGGGACTACATCAAATTAAAACTTGCACAGCAAAGTAATTAATTTGTAGAGTGAAAGAGAAAATATAGAATAGGAGAAAATTTTTAACATTTATTCCTCAGACAGCAGACTAATTTCTAGAATATTAAAAAATTGCAAAACAGTGGACTAAATAAAATAAAAGACACAATTAAGAAACAAGCAAGTGAAAATCAGCATGTTCTCAGAGTATTAAGTGCAAATGGTCAAGAAACTTATGACAAAACATCGGAGAAGCCCACCTCAGGCATAGGCTGCCTAAGACCGCAGCCACTGGTCCCACCCTTCCACCAGGAATAAAGGAAAGTTGAACTACAGTGGATTGCTCTCAGTGGAGAGACTCAGGAACCCCTTACCCAAACAGAAGGCTCCAGTCAGTGTGGTGAGTTTGTCCCTAAAATAAACATCTGCAGTGGGTAAATAAGAGCAGGAGTGAAACTCCCTCCAACTGTAATACCTTGGCGAATGTGGCAAGAGAGTGGGTAATTCCCCATGACACAGAGAACATCAGACAGGTTGAGGAGTGCACCAATAATGCCTCCCCAAATTAGAGAAAATTATAAGACCATCAGTGACATAGTTGGGCATCAACTGACAAAAACACTATAGCCAGGGTAATCTGGTGACCTGAAACAACCTGAAGATATAACACCAGCAGAAACTGAGTTGCCCTACATCAATACTTCTAGGCTAGTTAGCCCAGAAAGAATATAGGTCTCAACCAACAGGCCCTGTAGGAGGAATTCAGGTGACTGGTCCTCCTCTTCATTGTGGTACCCAGCAAAAATCACCTACACAGTAGGACCCTAAAAATCACACTACAGGGTGTTGGGATAGAAAAACCAGATATTTACCCAAAAGGTAAAAATAACTAAATGAAAAGGCAAAATACAATCTCAAACATCTAGTCCACCAAGAACAACTACAGGAGACAGTGAAGTAGAGGACATTAAAAGTCATACACCAGAAATCTCTGAAAAGATAGAAATGAAGTAAAAAAAATCCATTAGTTTATAGAGGAGCTCAAACTAGAAATAATGTTTTACGTAAAGTCAGAAACAACAACCTTAGTAAATGAGTTGCTCAACATAGCTAGAGAACAAATAGATAAAAAAAGTACAGGAGAATGGGAAATTGAAACTTTGAATGAACAATGCAGCAAACAAGCAGAATCCATGAAACAAAGTCAAAGAGATATCCAAGAAACAAAAAATTGTATTGAAAGTTAGCAAAACTCTTTAAATGAAGCTGAGGGTAGAATTTTGGACCTTGAGGACAGGACAGTAGATAGTGATCATGAAAGGCTAGAACTTATAAAAACAACAAGGCAGCATAAAATGACAATCCAGCAGCTTCAAGATGAAGCCAGGAGAAACAATGATTAACAGGCATCAGTGAGGAGGCAGGAGACAACGCAAAGGACATAATTAAGCTGTTCACACAATCAGTGGCAGAAAATTTCCCAAACATAGGGAAAAATCTGATGTACAAATAAGTGAGCCATATAGAATGCCAAACAGTCATAACCAAAGTAAATCTACACCCAGACATATAATAATTGAATGTCAGACATAAAGCATAAAAAAAGAATACTAGAAGCTGTAGGGAAAAGACACAACTCACCTATCAAGCAAAGCCTATTAGATTCACGACAGACTTCTCTGCACAAACCTTCAGGTTAGGACAAGCTTGGAGTGAATTATTTGAGGCCCTAAAAAAAACAACTTTCAACCCAGACTGATGTACCCAGAAAAACAGTCTTTCAAATTTAATGGATGAGTAAGATACTTCCATGACAAAGAACAACTGAAGAAATTCATGTCCACCAAACGAAACTTAGTAAGAGTGCTGAAGGACATCCTTGATAGAGATAAAAATGGCCACAATCTCCAGGACAACAACAGAAAGAAATTAACAGGCTGGACAAGAAATTAAACAAGGGAGAAAAGCAGGAAACCAACAATAGGAACACAACATGTCAAAGTCAAGCCAGTACATATCAGTGATATCCATAAATGTAAATGGACTCAACTCACATATCAAAACAAACAGGTTGATTGAATGGATCAAGAAACATGATCCCACAATATGCTGTATACAAGAAACATAGCTGACTGAAAAAGAAACTCATAGATTAAAAGTCAAAGGATGGAAAACAGTATTCCATGCAACACGAACCCAGAAAAAACCAGGGGTAGCTATTCTGTCTCAGACAAAGTGAACTTCAAATCTAAAAGGATATAAAGAGATAAACAAGGCCACTACATACTTATTAGTGGAAAACTACAAGAGGAAGAACTAACAATTATAAATATATATGCACCAAATACAAGAGCACCCAACTATGTAAGACAAATACAAATGGATATGAAAAGCCAAATACAAAAGAACACAATTGTAGTAGGAGATCTTAACACCCCACTGTCACAAAGAGATATGTCAAAAAGAGATAGACAAAAAGTCAACAAAGAAATAATAGAACTGAATCATACCTGTGAGCAAGTGGACTTAGTGGATGTTTACAGAGTGTTCCACCCATGGTGGAGGCTGCTCTGAGGCAGGTCTGAGCAGGATTTAAATTTTACTAATTGGCTTTCTATGTTTATCTGTGAGTCTGTCCTAGGCCTTGCCCCCTTGCCAGGCGACGGGAACTGATTCATAGTAAGTGAACCTCTATGAACTACTGATCATGGCTCAGGTTTGTAGTAACCAATGAGGCCATAGACATCTCAAAGTTCAAGATAAGGCCACAGCTGCGGACACTTGGCTCCAACCCCAATTAAGTAGGTAGAGACTGCAGCTGGAGAATATTTCTCCTATCATAAATATTAGCCTGGAGATAGAGCAGTTCTCCTAAATTGGCATAATTCACTACTTGGAGAAGTCTTTGAAGACTCCCAAGATCCTACTCATTGCCTGAACTTTCCTCAGTTTCTCCACCCTCTGTTGGACCTATAAAAAGTGAACTGATCCACAGAAGTCTTTGTCTTAGCCCTCAGAGCCTGGAGCTTTAGCAAAAGGTTTTGAACCTCCCAGTGCCCTGAAATCATAATATCTGTCTCATTTTATTTAACCTCTGCCATATACTCATTTGGGAGATCGAGGATCTAGGTCAGGACCTGATACACCCAACCACATCAGAATATACATTCTTCTCTGCTGAACATGTGTCATTCTCCAAAATAGACCATATATTAACCTAAAGCATTCTTAACTAGATGCAAAGTTAACAAAATTATCCCATGCACAATATCTGATCATAGCACACTAAAATTGGACATCAGTGGCAAAAAAGCTTGCAAAACATGCATAAATACATGGAAATTAAACAATAGCCTTCTGAATAACCAGTGGGTTACAGATGAAATTAAAGAGGAAATAAAATAATCCCTACAATACAATGAAAATGCAAATGCAACATATTGTAACATATGGGATGCAATGAAAGCAGTGTTAAGAGGGAAATATATATCAATAAATAGTTATATCAAGAAAATGGAACAATCACAAAAAACCCTAATTCTGCATCTCAAGCTTCTAGAAAAGGAAGAGCAAGTCAAACCCAAAGCTTATAGAATAAAGGAAATCGTAAAGATTAAATCAGAAATTAATGCAATTGAAACTAAAAAAACAATATAAAGAATTAATGAATCAAAAAGCTGTTTTATGAGAGAATAAACAAAATTGATAAATCCCTAGCCAATCTTATCAAGCAAAAGAAATAAAAAAGTGAAATCCATGCAATAAGGATGGAAAAGAAGGAAATTAATACAGACCCCATGGAAACTCAAAAGATCAGGAATACCTACTTTGAAAATCTCTACTCATATATGGTGGAACATACAGAGGAAATGGATAGATTTTTAAGAACATATGAACTACCAAAGCTCAACCAAGACGATATAGCAATTTTGAATAACCTATTATCAGCTACTGAAATCAAAAATGTAATTAAAAACTTAACAACAAATAAAATCCCAGGTCCTGATTGATTCACAGCTGAATTCTATGAAACATTTAGAGAAGATTTAATGCTAATACTCCTTAAACTCTTCAATGAAATTGAAAGAGAAGCAGCCCTCCCTAACTCATTCTTGGAGGTATCACTCTGATAGCAAAACCACAGAAAGACCCAACCAAAAAGGAGAACTATAGACCAATTTTACTAATGAACACTGATGCAAAGATTCTAAATAAAATGTTGGCATGTAGAATGCAGCAAATCATTAAGAAGATTATGCACCATGACCAAGTGGGATTATTCCAGGAATGCAGGGATGGCTCAACATATGCAAATCAATAAATGTAATACATTACGTCAACAGAACCAAAAATAAAAATTACATGATCATCTCAATAGATGCAGAAAAAGCTTTTGATAACATCCAACACCTTTTCATGATAAGAAACCTACAGAAATTCAGAATAGAAGGTATGTACCTCAATTTCATAAAGACCATCTATGACAAACCAACAACCAATATTGTACAAAATGGGCAAAAAGTGAAACCCTTCACTCTAAAATCAGGAACAAGACAAGCATGCCCACTATCACCACTCCTATTCAATATAATTCTGGAAATATTAGCCAGAGCAATTAGAAAAGAGGGAGAAATAAAAGGCATAAATATCAGAAAAGTAGTAGTTAAATTATCACTATTTGCAGGTGACATAATACTCTACAAAGAAGACCCCAAAAACTCCATCAAAAGACTACTATAGGAAATAAACAAATTCAGCAGCATAACTGGATACAAAGTCAACACTCAAAAATCAATAGCATTCCTGTACACAAACAAAAAACTGACCGAGAGAGAAATAATGGAAATACTGCCTTTCACAATAGCATATAAAAAAATGAAATAACTGAGAATCAACCTAACCAAGAATGTAAATACCTATATGCTGAAAATTATTCTATTCTAAAAAAGGAGCTTGAAATGGATATTAGAAAATGGAAGGGTATTCCTTGCTTTTTGTTAGGAAGAACTAACATTTTGAAAATGTCCATACTCCCAAAACTATCATAGAGATTTAATGCAATCCCAATCAAAATACCATCAACATTACAGATCTAGATTAAAAATTCATAAAATTCATTTGGAAACAGAAGAAACCTAAAATAGCAAATGCAATTCTGATCAACAAAGGGAAGACAAGAGGCATCTCAATTCCTGACTTGAAACAGTATTACAAAGCCACAGTTATAAAACCAGCAAGGTACTGGCAAAGAAATAGACCTGAGGATCAATGGAACAGATTAGAAGATAAGAGCTCTACTACAAAGACACTCAGCCACCTGATATTTGACAAAGGGGCTAAATATGTTCACTGGAAAAAAAGATACCCTCTTTAATAAATGGTGTTGGAAAAACTGGTTTTCCACATGCAGACGACTGGGAATACACCCATGCCTATCAACATACACTAAACTAAAATCAAAATGGAACAAGGATCTAAATATTAAAATGGAAACAGTAAATCTACTGGAAGACAATATAAGAAAAAATGTTGGAGAATTAATGAATAAAACACAAACCCCAAGGGAAATACTTGAAAGAATCAACAACTGGGATCTCTTATTACTAAAAAGTTTTTGTACTTCAAAATAAATTACTAACAAAATGAAAAAGCCCCCACAGAATGGGAAAGAATTTTAGCAAACAATCCCTCAAACAAAGCTCTTATATCTAAAATGTATAAAGAACTGAAAACCATCAAGCCCCCAAATTCAAAGACCCTCTTCAATAATGGGCATTGGAAATGAACACACAGTTCTCAGATGAAGATATATAAATGGCAAATAAATATATGAAGAAATGTTCACCATCACTGGTCATTCGAGAGATGTAAATTAAAACTGCATAGAGATTTCATCTCACCCCTGAAAGAATGGCTGCCATCAAGTATACAACAGATAACAAATGTTGGTGAGACTGAAGGGAAAAAGGAACATTTTTCTATTGTTGTTGGGAGTGCAGACTGGTGTAACCACTGTGGAGGTCAGTGTGGAGATTCCTCAGCAAACTAAGATTGGAAGTTCCATTCAACCCAGCTATTCCCATCCTGGGTATTTTCCAGGAAAAACTGTAAAGGTCATGTCACAGTGATATAAGTGCACCCATGTTCACAGCAGCACAATTTGTAATAGCTAAATCTTGGAAACAACCAAAAGGCCATCATCTGCAGAATGAATGAAAAAGTGTGGTATTTTTATAAAATGGAATACTATTCAGCTATAAAAGGGATAATCTTGAGGCCTTTATTGGTAAATGGAGGCAACTTGAGAATAGCCTCATTAGTGAAACAAACATGAGCCACATTAGTAAATTTCACATTGTCTCTCAAGTGTAAAAAATAATAAGAATGAACAGAATAATGGTATTCAAAAGGTGTAATAGATATGAAAGTATAATAGGTATAATACATATGGTAAAGTTGAAAGGAAAGGAAAGTGCTCTAAAGGATATAACATAATGCATAGTGTGTAAAATAGATGAGCATATTACTGAGCTTTCATTAGATCATAGAACAGAAGAGTTTGTACTGTCAACGTCTGAGTGTCTAGCCACTTTTTATGCTTTGACTTTGTAACTTTAACAACTATTGTTAAGTTAACAATATGTAACGAATCAACTAGTGATTTTATGATGTTAATTTTTTTAACTCTGCATTCTACTTTTCTTCTTGTTTTTTCTATTTTGTCTTTTTAATTTTCTTTTCTTTCTCTCTCTTAAAATAAAAAAACTTATAGAAATATACTCTAAATATCTGGACATTAAAGAAATGCAAATTAAAACCAATCAAAGTCTCATCTTATTCTGTAAAGAATGACTGTCATGAAAAAGTCATAAAAAATAAATTCTCACATTGCTATGGAAAAAAAGGAAAACTCTTACATTGTGGGTGGGAATATAAATGTAAATGAATCATTAT
The DNA here is from genome assembly GCA_004027455.1 of Hydrochoerus hydrochaeris. Classification (NCBI taxonomy): domain Eukaryota; kingdom Metazoa; phylum Chordata; class Mammalia; order Rodentia; family Hydrochaeridae; genus Hydrochoerus; species Hydrochoerus hydrochaeris. The sequence goes on along the minus strand of PVLA01000799.1, from coordinate 402,854 downwards.
GAAAATCAGTATGGTATTTTCTGAAAGAACTAAAATTATAAATACTATATTAACCTGCTAATCCACTTCTATATATCTTCTTTAGAGAGTTAAAAACACCACATTGCAACAATATATGCACACAATATTTATAGCAGAACAATTCATAACACCTAAATCCTAGAAGAAACCTATCAACAAAAAAATTGATAAAAAATGATATCTATACATAATGGAATTATACTTATCTATAAAGAAGGTCAAATGTGAGACATTTTTAGGAAAACAGATGCACCTGGAAAATACAATGTTGAGTGAATTCAGACACAGAATTTTTTATATCATACAGTATTTCTCATTTGAGTAAGGTAAAGTACAATGAAAGAAAAAAAATAAAGGTTGGATACAAAGAAACAAGGAAACAGGGCTCTTGTAAATATGAAGGGTTCCAGGCAACTGAGGTTGGGAAACAAGAATGAGGAGAAGGGAAAGTAATTAGAATAAAATCACACCATGTACAGTAGTAACTTAATAACCTCAATCAGTATAAATATTATACCTCATAAAAATGAGCTAAGATTAAAATTAATAATAAAAATGAAAATGGGGAAAGAGGATTTAGAAGGGAAAAGAGTTTGATAGGAAGGAGAAGGTATTATTAAAAAAAAGATGTATTATAGATTTTCAACCACTTTCCAAAACGAGTTTAAACTTTATGAACTGGAAACATGTACTAATAAGAAAGGAACATTTATAAATGTAAATGTTTATTGCCATTTTCAACTAATAACCAAGTTTGGTATAAGGTGGATTTCAAACTTAGCATACTATTTGGTGGAAATAACTTTATAAATAAATAAATTTGGAAAATTGAAAAATATCAATTACATAAATATATTAACTTTGTTACTGAATTTCACTTGAGAAAATAACTGACTTGAAAGTTCTGAGGCACTCTGGTAAGATTCACTTCTGTGAATCAACTTTGAAACATCAGTGCCTAATGCAGAGAATATCATTCTCTTTCAAACTCTTAAAATATGAAAAATCTCAAAAATATTCATAATAACTGCAAACATTTTTATGGATTTCATTTCATCAGAAGTAATACAATATTGGAATAAAAAATCATATTGGTTATGTTTTTAATTATTGTTTTCTATTAAAGAAATAATTTAAAATTCAATGGTATAGTTAGCTGACAAATGAGCAAGAACTCATACGTTTTGCTACCATAATGAAATGGAATGTCTCCCAAGTTCTCAGGATTGGTTATAGATTTTCATACAGCAAACAATCACATTAAGTGAGATATGATTTCTGAAATTTTCTGAATGTGGAAATTAGCAGCATAAATACTGCTGCATTTAAGTGTCCGAAGCTTTAAATGACCTGGTTTTCTTAACATACAAGAGTAAAATTCGATGAATTGAAATAAACATTTACTGGAAATATCTTATTTCCATTTTCAGTAGTACATACATGTAAATAAGTAGCCTGAGATGCACAAAACTTCAGATAAAAAGATGGTGGAAATTTCACCAACACAATTTTTTTTTCTCCTTTGATATTTACCAAAATTCTCATATTATTATGCAAGTAGATAATTTCATTTTTGCACACATCAGCCAGATTGTTCATGTTTCAACTTCACTATATGTTCACTGTGAGTTAGATTAGTGAATAAATGAATTAAAGTGCTATCAGTTTATATTTCCTATGATTATTTCTAATCATATTTTGCCTAAATTAAAGAAATTGAATCTGATATAGCTGCTCACTTACATGGGTAATTCCTATGTCAAACTTGATTTTTTTGTCTTCTTGGACTACTTATCCCAGTTCTTACTTCCTGGCTCCATGCTAGCTGTGTTTTTTGCTTTGAATTCTATGAATGGTGTCATGGTTTATGTCAGTGGCCCCCAAGCTTCATGCTTTTGCATTATGCATTTGTGATTGGTTCATTGTCTAGCACTTGGATTGGGGGTGTGAGTGCTACACCTGCCTAAGGGGTGGAGCCAGCATGTGATGTAATGGCAGGAAGAAGGCATGTTTCTCTCTTGCTGGTTTCCATCTTGCTGTTTGCAGCTGCCATGTACTGAGGTCCAGCCATGCCACACTGCCTTGGAGCCAACTGAGTATGGACTGAAACCTCCAAAAACTGTAAGAAATAAACCTTTCCTTTCCTAACTTTGGGCATCAGGTATTTTGTCTTAGTGATGAATAAAAAGTAACTAAGATGAATGGTCACCCCAAGAGAACAATGCAATCAATGAAGCCCTTGACCAAAATTTGATGAGCATCTGAGGTAGACTGTATACTCTCCTATCCCTCACTACTTTGCTAGAGTAATGTTACTAAATATACAAGCCTAAATTATGTGTCGCCCTAAAAACAATTTAGGAAAAATTCTGTAATAAAACAATCTTAGGGAGCTTGGCTAGGCCATCCTAGGGTCACTGATGCTATTGCTTCTAGTTTTGCCTTGTCTCAAAAGATCACATGTAAAATGACCAGCAAAGATTTGCTGAGGAATCTAAAAGAGGAAAAAAATATAACAGCCAATATACTTCAGTATCTTTGTTTCCCAGACAATAGCTCCTGTTTTTGTTCCAGTTGCTTCTGTCACCTAGAAATAGCTGGTCTCTGTGGCGCATAGCTAGTAACTATGATGCACATTGTATAAACCAATTACCAACTGACAAGCCATTCTGCCTCTGTACTTCCTGATTGTTTATCCCATATGAACAGTAGACCACCAGATATCAGGGCCTGATATATTGGGGGTGATCCTAATCACTGTCCATCAATACAAAAAATCTGTCTCTAAATTCTGGGTGCCATTTCAGTGTTTCTGTTTGCCATTTCTCTTCAAAATCAAATCATACTCCAAACACATTAGACTTTTGGGAAGCATTTTAAGTCTAAACCACAATACTTGCATATCTTTTTTCTTTCATGTAATGGCTCTACCCATTGAGGTGGACTTTCTACTGAGTTGGTAATAATGATTTAGAGATTCCCCAAATGTATTTACGTATTTTGTCTGAACCTTTTCTAGATTGCCTACTGTCTCATTTTCTGGGATTTTATCCACATGGTGCTGAAGTTTGCATGTAATTCCTGATTGCCAAACTGCATTGAGATAACTGGATGTGATTGTATATGTGTTTTCTTTCATGGACTCTGGATAATCTTTTCTCTCATTGTGCTCACTATCTGAAGTTTTCCTGCATAGTCTTATTTCTAGATACCTGGTCATTCTGACTAAATAATTTCTGTTCAAATGAAGGACAAATGCTCTGCTGATGTCAGAATACTAAAACATGACAAATCGTATCTAGTTTCCCAAGATATCATTGTATAAATAAAGAACTATATAATATTGCAATATAATTTTTGTTCAGCTTAATGAAAGAGCAAAGAAATAGAAAATAACTTACAGTGAAAGTATTTACTTACCCTTCAGTTGGGCTACAATTTAAAAGAATGATAAAACAAAATGTCTCTAAATGTGTATTTATTCACACTACTTTGTGAGAGCATGGAATTGACAAAAACTTTAGAAATAAATTTTGGCAATATTTATAATAATATACAATTTTTGTCTTTCATTTTTACTCAATTTCCATTTTCCTGTATCTTTATTCTCAGAAACCATGCATATGTACACTTTATAATTCATTTCCAAAATGTTGGCTTCATTTCTATAAATCATATTTAAAACTTGAAAACAACTCAGGTGGCACATAGTAGAAACATGGGTAATTTTGCCAAATGCAACAAATGTGAGACCAATAAAGTTCATATGCCTAGACAGTGAGAGTATGTGCTATATTGAAACATCACCACGTGAACAATATTCCTAAATGATAAATTTTTAAGTCAAGCATGTAGAACTGGAAAACAAAGATATTAGAAACTGTTTTGTTCCCTCCAGCTCCACCACAACCTCACTACATAGAACTCTAATTGCCTCTTTCAAAAATGGAGTGAAGAATTGGATTCAGGTGAAATTGCTAAGGATGCAAGACATTGTTACATAAGGCATTGAAAGTTGCATTAGTCATGGCATTAGAGTTAGTCTTGTCTGAAGCTGACTCAGGCTCTTCCTCATTTTTCAGACTTCTTAGACTGGGAAGGAAGCAACAATGAACATATTCATTACACTTAGAAAAAAGCTCTATTGTGGAAATCGGTTTTTATCTTTCTGGGTTTAGCCTGTAGAGCTTTTGGTACCTGCAGGTACTTTTCTTCACTATATCTTTTGTGATGAACATTTTTGGCTCTCTAAAATAAAGTATTTTATCTTAGAATATATGTTGACAACATACAGAACTTCCCATATTTTTTCTTCAGTGGTGCATTTGCCTTTATGAAGATAACACAGAACATAAGAATCATAAGACTGCTCTTGGGCATGCCCTTCTCACTATTCACTATCCCATCATCTTAAATGAGTCCACTTTATTGACATGGGCAAGAAGTGGTTGGTGGAACAGATTTCTTTCTTGAAGCTTTAACAAGAAGTTTTGACAAATGCATGTACTCAGAGGCTTTTGTGAGAAGCCTAAAGATATGATCTTTGTGACTTAATGTCATTATTAAACTTGCATGAATTTCTCATGGACTCATTTATTTAATGCATAAGCACAGAGAAATTGACAATAATTCACTTTTTTCATTCAGTGGATCCATGAAAAATTCCCAGTTTCTGCTAGAGATTTCAAACTAGTTGGATTTTTCCAATTCTTCTTCACTTCTGAATACCACATCTGACTTGTTCAGTATGGTATTTGTGATGCCACTAGAAGAAGAACAGGAACTCTGAAGACCTTAGGGAATATTGAGGTCTGTTTCACGGTGTTATGGTTTGTGCCTAGGTGCCCCCCCAAAGCCCATGCAGTTATGGAGGTGGCTGAATCTAGCATTTGTGATTGGTTTGTTGTCTAGCACTGGGATTGTTGATGTGAGTGTTGCATCCTCCTGGGGGCAGAGCCAACATACAATGTAAGAGTGAGAAGAAGGCATGTCTGCCTCTTTTGCTGTGTTTGCTCTTGCCATTTGCTGTGGCCATGAATGACTGCTTCTCAGCCATGCCATCCTGCTAGGAGCCAACTGAGTATGGACTGAAACCTCCAATAACTGTAGGAAATAAATTCTCCCTTGCTTTATTTTGGAGTCAGGTGTTTTGTCTCAACAATGAGAAAAAATTAACCAAGACATATGGTGTATCTTCTTGCATGGTGAAGGGTATCAGAACAAAGGAGGAGGATAGAAAGCCTCATCTGCAGTTTCTGCCCCCTGCAGGTCTTTGGTCACTCTGAAATGTAGAATTATTTCCCTGTGGGAAGCATGTATTTTCTTTATGGCCAGCCATGGTGACTTATGTGGGGGCCAACAAATGTCAAGAGAAGGATAAGAAGATAACTTGCAGCCTGAGAGACACAGACAGGGTGATTAGGTTGGCTAAAAATGCAAAATCAAAACCAAATTTTGAAGAAATGTGCCTGTGTGGAGGCATATTATTTTAAGTTCCATGGAGCTTCAAAGATCTGTTTTCTTGGTTAGCCTGCCTAGGAAAAACTTTAAAAATTAAAGGAGACTCCTCTTAAACCAGTCATGCAGCCAAATTAAAAAATTTATAAAGTTGCAGCATGGGTAAGAATGGTCAGATTCTGTGTAGCCACCTCTTATGTAGGTTGTATAGTCCCCTGCTTCCTCATTCAGTTTCATTACCTTGGTTCCCCAAAAGGGATAAGGCTTTATTTCCCTTTAGTCACAATTTCATTTTCAATAACAGAGTACATACTTTCCTGTTGAAGCTTTGAATACAATGATATAGGAAATTTATGACCTTATGCATGCACATTTTTTCACAAATTGATAATACACATATATATGCAAACTAACTTCATATTTTACCATCTATGCTCCATTAATTTTCTTAATCTTTAACAAGTACTTTTTAAAAACATAAATAAGTTAGTGCTGTTAGAAATCTAATTTCCAGAGTTAACTACTTCATTTCCTTTGTTTGATTATAATTTTGCTACAATTATTTATATATCTCTCTCTATATATTTTTAAGTAATCCATATATATGATACCAAAATGAAGGATATCAGTTTTTCTACAGAAAAAAGACCTATACTTATTTTAAGTATCTTCTCTCAATGTTATTACACCTAAACATAACAATTTTTAACATTAGTTTATTTGTTATAGTCAAATTGGTACATTTATCTGTATAACTTTTCTGTCAGTATACATAACGCCACATGACTATACTATAAAATAAGAATATTAATAAATTCTAGAGAAATATACATGCCTCTGAAAACTCTTTTCTTCCAGTATGTTACTGTTTCAGATATTTATCTTCTACATAAATCTGCTCTCATTTAGACCTAGCATCTATAACACAGACTCATTTCTGTCATTGATAAAATCAGAATATGTACACATAGTGTTATTGTAGTAAATATGATTACAAAGGCAAAATACCTAGCAATATAACTGGAACATACAGTAGACAATCTGTAAGTGCTCTTTCTGTTTCTCTAAATTTCAAGTGTTGATGATTCAAATATGAAAATATGTCAAGGATATTCACAAATGTTTGTAATTCAGCAAGGTCACAGACAAACAAATATTGCATGCATTGATAATATAACTGAATAATGGCTATTTTTATGATGTGTTTCGAGAAACAGAAGAAAGCGAAAAAAAGAAAAAAATATTTTGGTCTTAGAGAAGACAAGGAAGGGTACAAAGAAGAAGGAAATGCTGAATAATATATGTGATGAAAAATTATTTCCATATTGTAATGAGATTCTGCTATATATTTGTACTTGAATAGTATCTTTAAGTGTTTTTTTGCTCTATTAATTTTCTAAGTAAATAATTTTATATTCTTTGACTTTTACAAAAAGAGCATGGAAAACATAATTTTCTTTCATAGCAAAAAAGCAAATCAAACCTATCATAATCAGAAATTATAAAAGTATCAATTCATATTATCAACTATCTTACATTCTACCTAAATTAAAATTGAAAATGCCTCATTCTGCCAGGTGAGAATTAATATTATATGAGTTAGTATTTATACTGAAAACATTATTTTATGTTAAATTCTCTGATGTTTCAGACTATATCATTCTTTCATATTATATATTTTGGAAACTCTGTATGGCACATATATAATTTGTAGTTTTCATATTTAGTTTTTAATGTTATAATTGTAACTACTAAGTCCTGTGGAATATAGTGCCCAGGAGACTAAGTATTTTATTCTAATTATTACATGTGCAAAACTTGAAATGATGCCTGAGACTGTTATTTTTAAATGTAAACCAATAAGCTTTAGATAGCAAAGGAACATAGGTCAATAAATTGGTCTAGCTGATAACAATTTTGAAATCTTATAGAAATAAGGATAACTAGCATCACCAGAAAAAAAGGCAAAAGTGAAGGGAAATTAATTTTCCTTTTGTTCCTTATAATGTCAAGATAACTTCGATAAAGTCTCTAAATCTGTTTTTTGATCTTCTGTGTTACACCAGTTTTTAAAAAAACAATTATAAATGATAGAACTTTTACTCCTAAATTTAGTTTTTGTGAACTTTCAAAATAAAAATAATCATTCAAACAGAAAAATCTTTTACTTGGGGAATCATGATCATTTAATATGGCACTTTCAATGTAGAGATGGTGGAAGTAGCTCAGAGATAGAATACTTTCTTAGGATGCATTAAGACATAGGTTTGAATTCAGTGCAAGCCCGCCTCAGGTGCAGGCTACCTGGAACCTCCACCAAGGGACTTCCCTGCCACTGGGAACTCAGCACAAGCCAGACTCAGGGCAAGGCTGCCAGGAACCTTCATCAAGGGCATGCCCTGCCAAGAGGAACCCAGTGCAAGCCTGCCTCAGGGCAAGGCTGCCCAGAAGCTCCACCGAGGACCCAAACTGCCACCAGGAACTCAGCACAAGCCCACCTCAGGTGTAAGCTACCTGGAAACTCCCCCGTGGGCCTGCCTACCACTGGGAACATCGAGGAGGCCCAACCAAGACTGAAAACTGCCCTGGACATCTACAAAAGGGTCTGCCCTCGCACCTGGAACATCAGAAGATCTCAGCAGGATTCAGTTAGTGTGAGAAAATTTGGAACTTTGCTCCCAGCTGATGAACATGGACTATACTGGATTGACTGTATCAGTGTGGTGAGTATACCCCTAAAATACAGGTGTACAGGGTATAAATAGGCCAGTAGTAAAACCCCCTCCAACTAACTGTAAGACTTTGGTGTGTCTGAAAAGAGTGTGTGATATCCTCCTACACATAGAAAACACCAGGCAGAGTGAAAATGACTAAACAAAAAACCAAAATGCAGTCTCAAACATATAGTTCACCAGAAGCAAGAATAGGAGACATTGAAAAAGAGGACATCAAAAGTAACACTCTGGGAATCTCTGAAAAGAGAGTGAGTGAAATAAAAAAAAAACTGCATCAGGCTATAGATAAAATCAAATTAGAAGTAGTCTCCCATGGAAAGATAGAAATGACATCTTTAGTAAAGGAGTTGTTGAATGCAGCTAAAGAAGAACTAGAGAAAAAAGTACATGAGCATGGGAAACTGATTGAAACTTGGAATGAACAATATAGAAAACAAGCAGAATTCATGAAACAAACTCAAAGAGACATCCAATAAACAAAAAATTCTAATGAAAGCATGCAAAACCACCTAAAGGAAGCTGAGGATAGGATTTCAGACCTTGAGGACAGGATCACAGTTAGTGATCAGCAAAGGATAGAAATTTTAAAAATAACCAAGCAGCATGAAATGACAACCCAGAAGCCTCATGATGATACCAAGAGCAACAATATAAGAATAATGGGCATTAGCAAAGATGCAGGAGTCCAGGCAAATGACATACGTGAAGTATTTACAGAAATAATAGCAGAAAATTTCCCAAAGCTGGGGAAAGAATCTGATATGCAGACAAGTGAGGCATATAGAACACCAAACAGTCACAATCAACATAAATCCACACCGAGACACATAATAATTAAGATCTCAGACATACACAATAAAAACAGAATATTAAAAGCTGTCAGAGAAAAGACACAACTCATCAAACAAGGAAAGCCCAATAGAATCATGGCAGACTTTTCTGCACAAACCCTCAAGTCCAGAAGAGCTTGGAGTGAGGTATTTGAACCCCTGAAAGAAAACAACCTTCAACCCAGACTGATGTACCCAGCAAAACTTTCATTCAAATTTAATGGAGAAACAAGATATTTACATGACAAAGAACAACTGAAGAAATTCATGTCCACCAAACCAGCCTTAGAAAGAGTACTGAAGGACATACTAGACAGGGATAAATATGACCACAATCCCCAAAACAACAACAGAAAGAAACCACCAGGAAGGATAAGCAATTAAACAAGAGGAAAAGCATAAAGAAACAACTGCAATATAACGTGGCAAAGTCGAGCCAGTACATATCAGTGCTATCCATAAATATAAATGGCCTCAATTCACCTATAAAAAGAAATAGATTGACAGAATGGATGAAGAAACAGGACCCCACAGTATGCGGCATACAAGAAACACATCTGACCCAGACAGAAACTCAGATTGAAAGTCAAAGGATGGCAAACAGTATTCCATGAAACAGGAACCCAGAAAAAAGCAGGGGTAGCTATTTTATTTGCAGACAACATGAACTTCAAACCTAAAATGATTAAAAGAGATAGAGAAGGTCACTACATACTTGTTAGTGGTAAAATTCAAGAGGAAGAACTAACAATTATAAATATATATGTGCCAAATACAGGAGCACCCAACTATATAAGACAGATACTAATGGACATGAAAAAGCAAATACACAAGAACACAATTATAACAGGAGATCTTAACAGCCCATTGTCACAAAGAGATAGATCAACTAGACAAAAAGTCACAAAGAAATAACAAAAGTGAATCATACCTTAAGTAAATGGAATTAGTGGATGTTTATGGAGTGTTCCACCCAACCACATCAGAATAAACATTCTTCTCAGCTGCACATGGGGCATTCTCCAAAACAGACCATATATTATCCCATAAAACATTATTTAGTAAATGCAAAAGTATTGAAATCATGTCGTGCATAATATCTGACCATAGTGCACAGAAATTGGAAATTAATGGCAAAAGAAATTATAACACCTGAATAAATACATGGAAAATAAATAACAGACTTTTGAACAACCAGTGGGCTACAGATGAAAGTAAAGAAGAAATAAAACAATACCTACAATTCAATAAAAATATAGAAACAACATACTGTAATCTGTGGGATGCAATGAAAGCAGTTTTAAGAGGGAAGGATATAGCAATAAACTGTCCTATCAAGAAAACTGAATGAGCACAAATAAACATACTAATGCTCCATCTCAAGCATTTAGAGCAAGCTAACCCAAAGCTCATAGAAGAGAGAAAATTGTAAAAATTAGAGCAGAAATCAATGCAGTTGAAACTAAAAAACTATGCAAAGAATTAATGAATCAAAAAGTGGGTTTTCTGAGAGAATAAACAAAATTGACAAACCCCTAGCTAACCTTATCAGGAGAAAGAAAGAAAAAACTAGAATTCATGCAATAAGAACTGAAAAGGTAGAAATTACTACAGATCTCATGGAAATTCAACAGATTGTGAATACCTACTTTGAAAATCTCTACTCATTTAGAGCAGAAAACAGGGAGGAAATGGACAGATTTCTAGAAACATATGAACTACCAAAGCTCAACCAAGAAGATATAGCAATTTTGGAAAACCCAGTATCAGCTATTGAATTGAAAAAGTAATTAGAATCTTACCAGCAAGAAAAGCCCAGGTCCAGATGGATTCACAGCTGAATTCTACAAGAAATTTAGAGAAGATTTTATGCCAGTACTTCTTAAACTCCTCAGTGAAATTGAGAAAAAAGCAATCCTCCCTAAATCATTCCTGTAGGCAAGTATTTGATACTAAAAGCAGAGAAAGATGTAACCAAAAAAGAGAACTATAGGACAGTCTCACTAATGAACATTGATGCAAAGGTTCTCAACAAAATACTGGCAAATAAAATGCAGCATATCATCAAGAAGATTATACAACATGACCAAGTGGGGTTCAATTCAGGAATGCAGGGATGGTTTAACATATGCAAATCAATAAATGTAATATACCACATCAAAAGAGCCAAAAACAAAAAACCACATGATCATCTCAATAGATGCAGAAAAAGCATTTGAAGAAGTCCAACACGTGTTCATGATAAAAACCCTTCAGAAACTCGGAATACACGGCATCTACCTCAACCTTATAAAGACCATCTATGACAAACCAACAGCCAACTTTATACTAAATGGACAAAAACTGAAAGCTTTCACTTTAAAATCAGGAACAAGACAAGGATGCCCACTCTCACCACTCCTTTTCAACATAGATCTGGAAACACTAGCCAGGACAATCAGACAAGAGAGAGAAATAAAAGCAGTAAAGATAGGAAAAGAAGAAGTTAAATTATCATTATTTGCAGATGACATGATACTCTATATAGAAGACCCAAAAAACTCCATTAAAAGACTACCAGAGGTCATAAACAAGTTCAGAAGTGTAGCCGGATACAAAGTCAATGCTCAGAAATCAATACCATTCCTGTACACAAAAAAAACTCACTGAGAGAGAAATTATGGAAATACTGCCCTTTACAATAACATCTAAAAAAATGAAACACTTAGGAATCAACATAACTAAAATTTTAAAAGACCTATATGCGGAAAATTATACTATGCTGAAAAAGGAGATTGAATGGGATATTAGAAAATGACAGGACATTCCTTGTTCTTGGTTAGGAAGAACCAACATTGTGAAAATGGCCATACTCCCAAAACTGTTATACAGATTTAACGCAATCCCAATCAAAGTACCATTGACATACCTCACAGATCCAGAGAATACACTACTAAAATTCATTTGGAAACAGAAGAAACCTAGAATAGCAAAGGCAATTCTAGGCAGCAAAAGCAAGGCAGGAGGCATCTCAATTCCTGACTTGAAACAGTACTATAAAGCCACAGTGATCAAATCAGCTTGGTACTGGCAAAGACATAGACCTGAGGATCATTGGAACAGATTAGAAGATGCAAGCACAACTAAAAAGACACTCACCCACCTGATATTTAACAAGGGGGCTAAATATGTCCACTGGAAGAAGCATAGCCTCTTCAATAAATGGTGTTGGAAAAATTGTCTCTCTACATGCTGAAAACTGAAGCTAGATCCAGGCATATTACCATGCACAAAACTAAAGTCTAAATGGATCAAAGACCTCAATATTAAAACAGAAACACTAAATATTCTGGAAGACAAGGTAGGTAGAAGTGTTGGAGACATAGTGGTAGGCAGAGAATTCATGAACAAAATTCCAACTTCACGGGAAACACTTCAAAGAATCCACAAATGGGATCTCACATTATTGAAAAATTTCTGCACTTCAAAGGGAATCAGCAACAGAGTGAAAAGAAAACCAACAGAGTGGGAAAAAATTTAATCTGCAACCCCTCAGACAAAGGGCTTGTGTCCAGAATATATAAAGATTTGAAAAACATCAAGCTCCCCAAATTCAAAGACCTCTCCAAAAATGGGCATCTGAGATGAACACACAGGTCTCAGAGAAAGATATATAAATGGCAAATAAATACATGAAGAAATGTTCACCATCACTGGTCATTTGAGAAATGCAAATTAAAACAACATTGAGATTCCACCTTACTCCAGAAAGAATAGCTGCCATCAAGAAATCAACTGATAACAAATGTTGGTGAGGCTGAGGGGGAAAAGGAACACTGCTCCACTGTTGATGGGAATGTAGACTGGTGCAACCATTATGGATATCCATATGGAGAATTCTCAGAAGACTAGGATTGGAAGCCCCTTTCAATCCAAATATCCCCCTCCTGGGTATTTTCCCCAAAGAACTGAAAAGTTCATATCACAGTGATATATGTGCACCCATGTTCATAGCCGCATAATTTGTGATAGCTAAATCCTGGAAACAACCATGATGAGCATTCACTGCAGAGTGGATGAAAAAGATGTGGCATTTTTATACAATGGATTATTACTCAGCTACAAAAAGAATGACCTTGAGGCCTTCATCGGCAATTGGAGATAAGTTGAGACTATCCTCATTAGTGAAATAAATAAGAATTGTATTTATAAATATCATATTGTGTCTCTAGTGTAAAAAGTAAATAAGAACTACAAGAGTAATAAAACCAAAATGTGTAATTGCTATTGTAAAAAAGAGAGGAAAAGAAAGTGCTATAAGGGATATAACTACATGTATGTTTGAGTGTGTAAAATAGATGACCACATTGCTGAAACTTTGTTGCATCTTTGAGCAAAACTGTTTGCCTTCTGACTGTTTGTATATTTACTATGTACCCTTTAACTTTGTAACTTGAACAACTACATCCAGAATGACAGTACGTAATTTATAAATTACTGATTTCTTAGTGGGGCTTTTTCTCATTCTCCTTTTTCGCTTTCTTTCTTTTAGAATTTTGTATTGTTGCTACCCTTTATTCTGTTTAAATAACATTTTAAAAATGTATAATTGCTATTGTAAAAAAGAGGAAGTAGGAAGCGCTATAAAAGATATAGCTGCATGTATTTTTAGATGTGTGAGATTGATGACCATATTTCTATGTTCTTGTTGGCTTGTTGAACAGATCTGTTCGCACTCTCACTGCTTTAGTGTCCTCTTTGTGTGCTTTAATTCTCTAACTTGAATAGCTATTTCTAAAAGAACAATATATAATGTATCAACTAGTGATTTCTTACTGTTTATCTTCTTTTCTTGAAATTCTGTAATATTTCTATACTTTTCCTTTTTTTTCCTCTTTTCTTTTTTATTTAAAAGAAAAAGACCTGGGTTTGATCCCAACACTAGAATGAATGAAAGAATGAATAAATAAATATCAATGCACAGGTACCTATCTCATAAAAACACAAGAATATGAATGAAAATTATTTAAAGATGCAGTATAAGCCACATCTTTTTAAAATGAAGTTGTTAAAAGTCTGACAGTTTTACATGTTGGAGCAGATGGGTGATGACTAAAGTATCAAGTGATACCTTAAATAATGCTTGTTTTTAAGTTTCCCCTAACTTCAAAAGCCACACACTGTAATTAAACTTGTGTTGCAACATATAAATATATTTCATATTTCATAATTTCCAGTTACTTTCCACTAAAGTTTTAGACTTTGAGTTTTTATTAACAAAAAGTAAATTGAAATTATTAATATGATTCTCCATGTGAAGAACAAATGTAAATATTATGAGAGGGTTACATTTAAGTGTAAGGACAAATAATTTTTGGAATATGTGGCACTAATCCATTATTAAAATCAGTCTTAAAATGTACCAACATTCTGACTTTATTTCTTTACAGTAAAACAGACTAATGGTGCTTTTTTATTTCGGGGTTAAAGATAAAGGCAAACCTCAAAATTCTAAGAAGAGCATAATATATATTCCTCAAAATGCTAATATTTTATTAGGACTTTACAATGTATATTGGATTGAGTTAAAATGATTACTTCTTTAAGATGTATATTGTTTGTTATTACAAGATAACTTGGGAATTCATCATTTTTCAAATCTTGAATATTACTTTTAAAAAATAAGAGACAAATTCAGATTTAGCAGGGTCAAAATTGGTTGATCACAATTGACTGACTCACAAGTCCTATTTGTCCAAATCAGTAATACTCAAATTCTTCATTTTCAGAATGTCAGCATTTCCAGAATTGCTGTGGTACTCTTGTTAATACAGGAAAATGGTCATCTTTCCATGGGTTATGAAAGAAATTCTTAAGATTTGGAACTGTTTTTCTCATTTCAAATTTTTCTATTTTTCATCTAAAATGACTTGTTTTAATAATCCTATAATCAATCAGGAGATTAACATTTCCCTTCTGCTTTCAAAATTTAAGAGTTTGCTTTACTTTTTCTGCCTTCCCCTTGCTTGCTTGCTTTTGAGAGGGCTCCTTGTTGTGGTTCTCACATGCCTGACCATTTTTGCTTGTGATCTCATGTAGGGAAGGAGGGCCAGCCACTATATCTGGTCCTGTGGTTTGGAGAAGTTCCTAAGGTCAGTGTGGTATTTGTCAGTCCCAATGAATCTAAGGAGAGGGAAGATGTCATGGGGCAGATTACAATACCCCAGATATATGAACTTCTCTTTATCACAGCAGTTTGCTTCCTATTATCTGGGCAACTCTGGTTCAGAGAACTTCCTCAAATAATTAGAGATTAGCAGCTGTTCTAGGCCCTAATATTATAGTCTATCAAACATGGAGATCTGAAAAGAGTAAGGAGTGATTGAGTAGTCTGTCTGCTCTGTATTGCATTATCTTAACACCTTATCTTGTGGATTCAAGCTATTGATGCTTATTCCTATTGTGGAGGCAAAGTGATGGTTGTTCCTAGATGATCCAGGCGAGACGCAAAGAACAAAACTGAACATGATTCTACAGCCTCTTACAACTTCTTTCTTGCTACCTGTAGTCACTCATCTGTTCTTCCTTTCTCAAACAGTTCTAACTTGTCTTTCCTTCTTCCCTCCTTAACTTCACCTGTGTGTAATTTTTATTTCACTTTCGTAGTCTTTCCAGGGTTAGTAGTCCCTTGGCGAGGTAGCAGAAATATTTTCTTGCAGGCTCCAAAAAATTGATGAAATTTTTATAAACATATTATCATAGTTAATTTAACATCTTTATTTTATGAACTTCCTAAAGACACTGTGGTTTTTATATCTTTGACCAACTAAAAGTGCTGCGAAAACCTTAAGACTGTCTGCTACAAATCAAGTAGACAGTGAGTTGCGAGTTCATTTTCTTCTCAGCACAAATGGGATTTGGCATTAGGATTGAATGCTTTTAGATCAAAATGCTGAAACCTCTATAAACTGTTGAATCTATTTCTTAACATAGGGTGAAAACAGAAATTGTGGAAAGAGCATTTTTAAAAATGTAGAAAAGAAATCAGCTAACTCAACTTACATGACTTCATAATCACCATCCCTGTTTTGCTGAAGAGATTCTCACTTAGCAGTGCTAAAAGCATATTTTCCCACCTACAGCAACATTTGTCTAGGTGATATAAAACTGAACATTGTGCGTCCATAAAATCATTCCAAAAGCTAAAGCTTAGGTAGTTACCACTACCTTTCTTCACATTTATGGACTTAACTGAAGAATCTTTTCTGTTCAGTAGTTTTTAATCCAATATGTACAGAACTAAGGGTTCTCGCAGTCCTATCTAGTGAAAATTTTCAATCCTTATTTAGCATACCAACTAAGTAATCCCCTTCTAGCATTTAAAAAACCCTGACCCATCCTCACACACACTTTAGGGCTACATAATTCATCTATTTATTGGTGACTATTGCCCTTATATTTACAGGGCAATTTATTTTATTTTAGCTGTGATGGTCTTGTTTTATAGGTTCCAGAACCTTACTTCAGATAGTGAGGTCTAAAACTACAAGCATAATCCTCATGTGGGGACCTGTTAGAATATTCAGACTCCTCTCCTCGGAAATTACATTTTTACTAACATCTTCAAGGAATTGTTCTTCAGAATAAAGTTAAGAAAGGGTAAGGCCAGGGTAGAATTTCTCAAAGTTAAATGCATTCTTCACCTACAAAAAACCATTTGGAGAGCATTTTTAAATGAACTGTCCTGGAACCCATGTCAGTCTTACCTAATAAGAAACCCTGCAGATAATACCTTGAGAATTTGTGTTTTAAACAAGCATCCATTCTAGGTTATTATTATACACAATGAAATATGCAAAGCATTTCTTTGGAAATTTCAGGCATCAAGATTTTTTAAAATTTCACTTTCACATTTAGTACTGTTTTGTATTTTGTGTTGTTTTTCTGTGGTGCTGGTAATGGCACCTAGCGCTTTGTGCATGCAGTCAAGTGCTCAATCACTGAGATACCCGTGCACCCCTTTGCCATCTTTTGTTGGTTTGTTTGTTTGTTTGTTTTGGTACTGGGGATCAAACTCACTAGCTAGTGCTTACCAGGCAAGGGCTTGAGCCGCTGAGCTAAATTGCCATCTCTTTTTCATGGAAAAAAAATATTGTAACTAAACAGGGGTTTCCCTCATAGATGCAGCAGCGATGTCGTGTTATCACAAAATGCTACTTGTACAGTGTGCAAAACTTAATATTTATTATATGTCAAAATGTGGTTAATGTTTAGTTATTTTAATGGATACAATGGAGTACCTACAAAATAAATTATCCTAAAAATTTGCTTTAGATTTATAGAAATGTAAAAAACATTGGAAATTTTATATTTTGGCTGTAATTTTATAAAATTTCTATGGTAAATCAGTGCCTGGTTTTAAGTTTAAATTAAGGCTGGGGATTTAGCTCAGTGGCAAAAGTGCCTGACTTCCAAGTGCATGGTCATGAGTTCGATCCCTGGTATTGATAAAAAAAAAAGAAATTAAATTTAAATTACTCTATCTTATTTGCCTTTTGTTTACAATCACATAACTATATCTAGAAGTCTGTCAAATGCTTTTCATAATACTTAGAATTCCATTTACTATGAACAATTTTGCATAGTGAAAGCACTTTAGTACATAATGTTGGCACATTTTACAACTAGAATACAAAAATATCAAAGACATCAAACTGTAACAAAAGGAAAGACCCGATGTCAATTTTCAAGTGTCATGTTTCAGTATAATTTTAAATAGTTATTTTTTTCAGTGTCACTTTGGTGGTATCTTCAACATTTGCATCTTTGCATTAACAATTAACTAAGCTTGGCAATTAGTTAACCTCATGAGCTGCTGATAAATTTGTTGTTTATAAACCATTAATTATTAAAGGGAATTCAATATAATTTACCCTGTGTAAATTTACTCTAAATATACATAATAATTTTAATGTGTTCAAAATGATTATATTATACATTTATTCAAATATATTTCTGTGCTATCAGGTTAATATGCATTGAACTTGAATGAATATGCACTTGATGACATTAATATTTAAACTTCTGTCATCCAATGTGTGCAGTCAGTGTTTATGGCTTAGAAAAACTGAATTCTAATCAGGAAGAAGTGATTTTGAAACACGGCTTTTCAATTCTAATATCTTTTAAGTATAGAAAGCTGTTGAAGCTGAAATAAAAACATAGTAATATGACAATAAGGCATGTTAAGAGAAAATTATGTAAAATTCTATTAATGAATAGATTCAGATGCTGGCATTTACCA
The DNA here is from genome assembly GCA_004027455.1 of Hydrochoerus hydrochaeris. NCBI lineage: Eukaryota > Metazoa > Chordata > Mammalia > Rodentia > Hydrochaeridae > Hydrochoerus > Hydrochoerus hydrochaeris. The sequence goes on along the minus strand of PVLA01000799.1, from coordinate 384,528 downwards.
CTATACTGTAAGCTTATTTCATATTTTCTTTCTCTATTTTTACTTCATCATCTATGTGAAGAAATGGCTCAGCAGGCAAAAATTAGGGCAGTCTTACTAACGTGAGACTACCCCATGTTGAAACATCCAAAATCATTAATATGTTTCTGTCAATCTTAGTAAGATTGGACTAAATGTATTTTATGTGAATTGTAGTCAATTAAGTATTTAAAAGAAATTATAGATTATATATGTTATAATTGATTTCTATATTCACTATTATGAGGGAAAAGTTCTTAAAGGAAATATTTTGATTTTGTCTCACCGCCTTTATTTTATTAAGTGTTAATATCATGTATACTTAGGAAACTGAAAGTCTTACTTTCTCCTTTGTCTTTTGTAAAGAATGAAACCCAAATTAATAATTTGAGATTTAAGTGAGCATTATATATTCATGCATTAAAATACATTCACATGTTAACTTCTTTGAAGTTATCAAATGGTATCTTTCCCTGTTATGGTTTATAGCTAAATGTCCCTCAAAAGCCTTATTATTCCTAGGCAGAGCTTTTGGAAAGGGAGTGTGTTATGGGGACTTAGAGCAGACTTCCTGTTAGAAGGTGGCTACTGCTCAGAAAGTTATGTCTTCTCTCTTGACTTTTCCTTCACTCTCTGTTTCTTGTCAGCCACAACATGAGCAGCTATTCTTTAGATGTACTCTGGTGTCATGCAGTCCTGCCTTCGGGGCAGTAGACTGCAAACTGTGAGCTAAAGTAAACCTCTTCCCCTTTAATTTGAGTGTGTCAGGTATTTTGTCTCAGTGATGAGGAAGTGGCTAAGGCTTTTCCTAACAATTTTGCACACTTTTGAAAATCTAAATCTTCAACCTCTTAACTCTTTCTAATTAAATATTTTATCATGTAAGGTTTCCATGAGTTGTGCCAAATGAATTTACCTCTTATCTTGAATAATTTGCAGTACCAAATTTTAAACTAGGGTCAAACTTCAAAGCAATACTCTAGATATCATTGAGAATTAGTGAAAAAATGATTCAGTTTAATGAACAGAAAAATTGAGTCGATTGTCACAATTTGGAATGCAATACAAGAATTCTACTATCTCACAGATTTTAACAGGGTTTTTCTTCATGTTTTGGAAACAGTTTGATTATATCTAAAGTTCCAAAATTATTGACATCACAGCCTTTAAAGTTACAAGAAAAATACTTGCTTTCCATGACCAGTTCCCTATGTAAAAATCAAACTGAAACTCACAAATATGACAGCATTTATAATTTTTTGGTAGGAAAAGCAAGTCTGAATGTACTCTTCTGAAGTAATTACTGACTCTGCCACATACGTATATCTTAAGGTATATGTCTACTATACATATTCTGAATCATTAGTTATTTTTCATAATATGTCTTTAATTTATGTGTATCATATTAAACTTTCATAGATTTTTTTCTCTTGCCTTCCAGTCACAAAATAAACTTAAGCTTGTGGAGACATTGACTGTAGGATTAGGAGAACATGATCCAATATAAGGTAGCCAGATTTCTTCAGATTAACAATCAAAGCATAACTCAGAACCACTCATTTAAAGGACTGAGATTTTATGTACCTCTGTGAAGACAGTCTTTCAGATCAAAGGTAAAGGTGATACTTATAAAGACAAAGGCCACAATGTTACTCAAGGAAAAGTCCTGGTCAGTTTGTACAAGTCCTTATAATATGTCAGGTGCTGACTGATGAACTTGAAATCCGTGTTTTGAATTGAGAAAGGACAGTCACAAGTTCACTAAAAGGGCTATTATTTGAAGCTATTTTCTTCTTTTACTGGTATCCTGATTATTTGCTGTATGAAGCTTCCTGGTTCTGAGTAACAAAGCAGAAAAATCTCTATTGCAGTTGTTGAAGGTTCAGTGAAAATTTCTAGCATTGCATCCAACATATCAATCTTTTAGATGCAGGTGGATGGGAGTGTTTTCTCTGACTTTTGAAAACATTTCCAGATATACTACAAAACATTTCTGCTCACAATCCAATGACCAAATCTTAATTAGATGACCAAACCTAGCTAGAAAATAGTCTGAGTAATTTTCTCTTTTCATAGCATGATAGCATAAATCCAATTTTTTCACTGAGGGCAGAAGGTAAATAGATTGGGGGATAAAGATTTTTATTCTCTTCCATGAGGGCACACAAAAAATAATTTTATTGCGAATCACTCAAAGTTATCTAATATTTCATCACTATGGTATCATAGGCAAAATCAGGCCTTTTGATGTTTAAATATCTTAATACATAGTAGTGTTACAACATGCTTGTCATAAAGGCCTACTTAGTATTTGTTTTCAAGAATTCTAGACAAAGAAAATACAGGCAGGTACATTTAAAATCATAACCAGAATAGTAATAATGCATATTATATTTATGGATAACTTTCTTAAGTAATCTCAAATGTAATAACATTACATTAGATCCAGGATAAAACAAGTTTCATCTCTAGACTTAATCAGCATGATAACACTGGGACAGAATAAAAGGTTTTCTAAAATCTTGTATCTGACTGAATTAGTTTTAGTGCTTTCTACAAATATTTATGTGCTGATAAAGATAGCAGTTATGTGTAAATATATAACTTATTTATTAAAAAACATGGAAAAATAAATACTATATATTAATTTCCAATTTGTAGCCAATGAGTAATATTTTCTAGTTTTTGCTTCTTGCTTCAACAGCTGTGGAAAAAAATAAAAAAATTCCTGATCTCTGCCTATGGATATGTAGTAACAGCAAGAAATGAACGATGATGCAAAGTCATTAAACTTGGAGGTTGTTTGTTATTACAGGAAGGCCTATAGTACTTGATACTCCTACTCATAGCAACTTCAGCTCATGCATCCCTAATGATTTTAATTTCTCTTTGCATGTGGTTTTAGAGTACAGATGTTATCTTTCAAGTGTTGTTAAATGTGATGCAAAATGTCATTTAAATTTTTAACATGCTTCTATAAATTATTTATGTAAGTAATGGAAAAGTCTGGAAGATCTGACATATTACAGGTGATATACTTTATAAGGATAATACATTTTATTTTAAGGGAATGTAAAGCATTTGAATAAACAAGCACAGGTAGGTTTTTATGTTACTTAATTTTAAGTGATTAAGTTGGTAAGTATCAGTATAAAAGAATAGTTATCAGTATAAAAGAAACAGGAGAAATATGATGATGAAGTACTGAAATCAGATTGAGTCCTCAAATGTCTTACAATCAAATAGGAGAAAAATCAAAGCTACACAAGTTTTTTACACTTTTAGAAGGCACAATATGTTCAGTATTAAACATATGAAAAATGCTCTATGAGTTAGTAGAAGAATCATTATGTACAATATAGAAGTTAGTGGAAGAGGAGAAAACATTAAGGTTTCTGAGGTAGTTAACTTGTAATTTTCTGGGTTTTTTTACACATATACTGAAATGTGTTGATCTTACTGATCATAAACCATTTATGCAAAGACAAGAGATTTTAGCATTATTATTTAAGGGGATTATTTTGTCTTTTTTGTCTTTTTGAGACAGGGTCTCTATGCAGTTTGGGCAGGCCTTGAGCTCACTTTGTAGCCCAGGCTGGTCTCGAACACTCAACGAACCTCCTGCCTCAGCCTCCCGAGTGCTGGGATTGCAGGCGTGAACCACCATGCTCGGCTAAGAGGATTACTTTGGTTGTGTTCATTAAAGCAAAAATTTCAGGAGGAATCTGAGAAGTGCTTTTAAAAATTCTTAGGGTAAGTATCTTAGTTATTTTTTACTCATTGTTTAGACAAAATACCTGGAGCCCAAAGTTGGGAAAGGAAAGGTTTATTTTTTATAGGCATTGGAGGTTTTAGTCTGTATTCAGGTGGCTCCAAGGTAGGGTGGCATGGCTGGGCCACAGTTTATGGCAGCTGCAAACAGCAAGGTGGAAACCAGCAAGGGAGAGAGAGAGAGAGAGAGAGAGAGAGAGAGAGAGAGAGGGAGAGAGAAGTCTTTTTTTGCCATTATATCAAATCTTGGCTCTACTCCTAGGCTGGTGTAGCACTCATACCGCCAATCTAAGCACTAGACAATGAACCAATCACAAATGCACATTGTAAACACATGAGGCCTGAGGGACACCAACCTAAACCATTACAGTAAGTAATCTAGTTACTATTATTGTTTAGTTTTCATTCAACTCTTTATCTATATATTCACCAAAGTCTTATTTTGCACAATTTTATTTCCTTAATATATGTTTATATATATATATATATATATATATATATATATATATAATAACTACATTATAACTACATTAATTTTGAGGAATTGGTGCAGTGGACATATGTTACTTAGATCCAGGTAATGCTTGACAAGGTACAGCAAAAATTTATACATATAGTTGTATCCATAATTTCAAGGATAAAAAAGCCACAAAATAATTCAAACACAATCTTTTGTAAAAGTAAATGGTATCAAGGGATTAAGGAAGAAGAAAAGAAGGGAAAAGCAGGGAGGAGGTAGGAAGGGAAAGGGAACATGAACACATTTAAGATGTGTTATGTACATGTAGTAATTCCCTATGCTAAATGTAATCATTATGTTGTGCAAATGTGTACTAATAAAAGTAAAAATAAAAATAAAATAAAAATGAACTATGAGACAACTTTAAAAATCAAACCTCAAGAGGAAGAAAAAATAAAAATGCACACACATACACACAAAAGAAAAACATACAAAGGGCACCATACTCAGGAACCTCTGGTGTTCTCAGAGTACTGGTGGGTTCTCAGTGCTCCTTCCACTAACAGGTAGCAACATCTAGTTTTTGTTTGAGTTTCTATAACAAGCTCTATTTGCTATTTTCTCCTCTCTCTTTGACTCTCTCAGCCATCCACATCTTCGATTTTTAGGTAAACCGTAATTCCACTCAGACTTTTTCTGGCCAGTAAATTCAGTGGTCCCCTGTCTTTGGGCAAGAGGTAGAATATTCTAGCCCCTGTTCACCATTCTGTTGGTTTTTATGTATCTTTCTTTTAAAGCAGTGGGCATGTTGGTTGAATTTCACTGTAACCTGGGATTTCAATTGTTTCTGAGGTCCAGCAGAACATAGCCTCCAGAGACAATTATCTGGATTGGTTTCTCTTTCCCAATGGTCCCACATCCCCCTTTGTTTAGTTGCACACAGAGTCCGTTGGTAGCTCCTGAATTCTGTGACATTTAGGGAGACAGCCCTTCTGAGTAAAATTCAAAAACATTTGGAGGGCATCATTAAGGAAGCCCATAGGGGCACAGAGTAATTCCTATTCCCTTGTCCCTTCTCTGTACCTAGGTCTCACTGATCACAGCTGGTGCAAATTCTGGTGATTCTGTCTCATGGGTCCTTCTATGCCTGGTACAATGTTCCTAACCAGTACCAGATTCTTTGATTTATTCTGTTCCTAGGATTTTTCAGTCCTAACTCAGTCACTACCTTCAGATTAATTCTCTAGTTTGTACCTTCTTTAGTGTCCTGACCTGAGGATACACGCTCCAGGGAGTATCTCTGCTTTTTGCTTTCTGTGCACTGTATCCCAGTGGGGGCAGAAAATGGAAAGCAGGCAGTGGGTGGCAAGTTCTAAGCTGAGAGAAAGTCACCTCTGGGGCATTTGAACTTCTCCCAGAATGAATATGGACTATTAGTAGTGCCAAGATCAGCAGTAGTGCTTCTTATTATATACTCACTTGTTATTATACCTTATCTGAATAGCCACTCCTTTGAGTTGGCTTCCCTTGATTTTATTATACATCCCCTGTGTATCAATACCTAGCAATATCAGTAAGCTTCTTCTGTCTATCTCATGAGCACTTCTGGCTGTACACTGCCATGATGTTCTTTTGCTCATATCACATTTGGTGATGATTATTTTGTGCTGTCTGATGATTCTGGCATGATTCTGGTTTCAAAAAACATGCAGATTCATTACTGACTTTGAAGACTCAGGAACATTATTCAGTTAAAAATAATTTTCCCAAGACAAATCATTTTCTCAAATTATAGTTTGTGATTCCAGGGATGCACCCTTATTAGCTGCTCAGGTACAGAGTTCGTGAACTCAGCCAAGCCAGGCACAAATCCCCAGCTCCATGCTCTGGGGGTGCATCCCTGCTGGCTGCATAGAAGATCCAAGCTCATCCCAGAACAATGCATGAGGGAATAACCAGCCAGAAGCACAGGTCCAAGAGGTAGCAAGCCCTGCCAATCCCAGAGCCCCAGAGCCATCCATCTGGGAGCAACCAGCCTATCCAAGAGGTCCTGGAGATCTCAAGCAATGCCAATCATAGTGCAAGGACCCAGTGCCATAGTTCAGAGGTGTATTCCAGGTAACTTTGTGGGTATTGGAGGTTCTGAACTACACCCATCCTGGCCCAAAGCCCCAACACCACACTCTGGGGGTTCATCCCAGCTATCTGTATGGGTCCCAGAGGATCTGAGCTCTGCACAGCCCAACATCCCAGGACAATTCACTGAGTCAATGCCTGGCCAGCCACACAGCTCTCAGAGGTATTGAGCCATGCCCAGCCCAGAGCCATACAGCAGGCCATTATGGAGCAGGCAATCTAGCCAATGGTTGCTAGAGATTTTGAGCTTTTGCCTATCACCCTGGTGCAATAGTTTGGGGGTACATCCTGGCTAGTCATGTAGGTATTGGAGATTGAAGCTCTGCCCAGCAAAGTATTCCATTACAATCCATAGAAAGGGTGCGTGGCCAGTCACACATGTCCCAGAGAAAAATGGCAAAATGAAAGAGCAAAATGCAGTCTCAGGCCTCCAGCCCACCAAGGACAAACCCAGGAAACTCTTAAATGAAAGACACTGGAAATTATACATTGAAATTTATGAAATGATAGCAACTGAAGTAAAGATAGAACTCCATGAAGCTATAGGGAAAATAAGATCAAAAAGAATCTCTTAGGTAAAAAATGAAATGACAAACATTAAAAAGAATTAAAAACATCAGGCACTCAAAATTCTAACACCCAATTAAAAAATGGGCATCTGAGATGAATACATACTACTCAGATGAAGAAAAACAAGCAGAAAATAAATTCAGGAAAAAATGTTGAGCATCATTGGTCATTAGAAAAATGCAAATTAAAACAACACTGAGATTACATCTCACTCCAGAAAGAATGGCCAAGATCAAGAAATCAAACAATAACAAGTGGTGGAGGGGCTATGGGGATACAGGAACATTTCTCCACTTCTGGTGAGAATGTGTACTGGTGCAACCACTGTGGGAATCAGTGTGGAAGTTCCTCAAAAAGGTAGGATGAAAGGTTCTAGTTGACCAAGCCATCTTGCTTCTAGACATTTTCCCAGAAGAACTGGTAACATCGTACCACAAAGATATATGTGCACCCAGGTTTTTAGCAGCACAATTTGTAATAGCCAAAACATGGGACGAACTCAAATTCCCATCAACTGAAGAATGGATAAGAAGATGTAGTATTTTTATACAATGGAGTGTTACTCAGCTATAAAGAAGGACTGCATTGAGGCTTTTATAGGTAAATGGATGAGGCTTGAAACAATACTCATAAGTGAAATAAATCAAATTCAAATGTGTAAATGTCTTTTTGTTTCCCTAGTATAAGAAAGCAAATATGATTCAAAATTTACAATAAATGTTGTCTAAGGGTAAGAAAGTGCTCAAAGAAAAAGTAACTGGGATAGGAAAAAGGTGGAAAAAAAGGAAAAAGATATACATTTGTGTATACATATATATATAAATATATATATATATATATATATGTTAGCTAAGAGGATTATATTACTATATATATATATATATATATATATATATATATATGTTAGCTAAGAGGATATTACTATTTCTATTAGGTCTTAGAAAAGAAAAGTTAATACTCATATAACTAGATCAATTTTCTGTATCTGGTAATCTAAGCAAGTCTTTTTAAGATAATAAACAATATAACAACCATTGTTAAATTTCTATCATCTTGTTTTGAAAGCCTATATTGTTATCTTTTTGTCATTGTTCTTTGTCTCTTTGCCCTTTGTTTTTCTTTTCTGTGCTGTTTTTTTTAAAACAAAAAATTACAGATGATAGTTTGTCTTCTCTGAAGTAATCTTTATAATGCTTAACTTTATAAATAACTCAGTACAAGTGCCTAGGCTCTCAAGGATTTTCTAAGACATTTTAATCAATAATTGTAATTAACTTGACTTTCCTGAGTTTGAAAGATACTTTGAGGAATGTAACAATTTTCAGGTATCAATTTATTTGGAGTAGTTTTAGGTTCACAACAAAACTGAGAATATATTACAGACATTTCTCGTATACTGTATTCCCTGTTCCCAAACATATATAGCCTTGTCTGTTACCAACATCCTCCTACAATGTAGTATATTTTGTATATACTACAATGTGGTATATTTGGCATGTGGAAAACCAGTTTTTCCAACACCATTTATTAAAGAGGCTATCTTTTTGCCAGTAATCATGTTTAGCCCCTTTGTCAAATATAGGGTGGTTGAGGGTCTTTGTAATAGTGTTTGCATCTTCCTATCTGTTCCATTGATCCTCAGGTCTATTGCCTTGCCAGTACCATGCTGATTTTATTACTGTGGCTTTTTAGTATAGTTTCAAGTCAAGAATTGAGATGCCTCCTTTCTTGTCTTTGTTGCCTAGAATAGTCTAGGTCACTTTTTAAAGCAGGTTGATCATTTCTTTTTTTGTAGTTGAAGCAGTTTTAAAAATTATTTATTAGTACATATTTGCGATAAATAATGAGTATATTCACCATGAGGTGGTATTGGTACATATACATATCACACTTTTTTTGATTTCTTCAAAAATATACTTTCACTAGGAAACAATGCAAGTAGTGGAGATGAAACTCAAATTAGTTCATTTTTCTACTTACTGTGCTGAAAGAATTTAAAGAATGTAAATTGCACCTATTATATAAATAAAATGATGTTTCTTTGGTTTCATGTAACTATTGCAACAAATTACCACAAATTGAGTGGTTTAAAACAACATAAAGTATTATTATTTTGTTAAATTCTGTACATCATGAGTCTTATACAGTTCACATTCAGCTAAAATCAAGGTTCAACAGGGATGTATTTTTTCTAGCATCTCCAGTGGAGATTCTGTCTCCTGACCTTTGCAGCTTCTAGATGCCACCTATAATTCTTGGCTCATGAGACTCTTATGAACTAGCAATGGCAGATTGGTCCTTTTATATGTCGTGTCATTTTGACCAGCCTTCTGTAATCAAATCACCATCTAATGCCTGACTCTTTTACTTAGAAAGACAGAATTGTGTTTATATTTGGCCTATCTGGATAATCTACAATAATCTTCCCAATAGACAGAATATGCTTATCACAGAAATTACCTGTGCCTTTAAATAAGGTAGATATTCTATTCCAGTGCTTTATTATCACAAAGATGACAAAGGACAGATATATGAAGTAATGCATACCTTTTTTCTATCCAAGTTGTATATGGACTCTCTTATAAGTGCTACAATGTCAATTTATAGTTTCTGTCATAGTCTTAAATAAATTTACAACATATCCTCAAAATAAATATAAATGGCAAGTGTTCTTTAAGAAAAAGTGAGGCTATCTAAACTACCAACCATGATGGCTATAAATAGAAGTGAATAAAAATTGGCAAACTGGGATATATTGCTTGTGAATAATGTTATAGAACTTTGGCACTATTCATAAAGATGAAATGTAGAAAATGAGAGCATGTAATGGAAGTAAGTTTCGTTGAATGTAGTCAGTAGCACTGAAATTAGGGAAAACAAATATGGTAAGCAAAAATTGTCCTTTCATTTTTGCTTTGTTTATTAGAATACATATCAGTTATTTAGCATCTAAACTACCAACTATTAATTGGCAACTTGTTAAGAAAATGATCAGAAATATTAAATAGATGAATAATTTGTCTTTGTGTTTTGAAAATTATGAAAGCTTTCAAAAGAAGTAGCTCTTTCATGCTCTTATCTGCTACTTACTTTTCAGAAATGCAGCTGTATTACCCATTTGAGTTTTTTTTAACTTTATGGGAAAAAATGTGGAAAACATAAATATATTGAACAGAATTTTCCTCAAAAGAGCAAATTCTAGAAGCATTTTGGAGGAAATATTTAATTAGTCCTAAATGGAATCCATTAGTCTTTGGAGTTGAGTTGTTAATATGCAGTACAGGATCAGATGAAGGCCTCTCTGGGAAGGTCTGTGTATGGAGACCGTTCTCTGCATTTGAGGTCATCTTCTCTTTTTAAAAGATCTCTGTTCAGTCGAAGTCAGTTACTAGGTATTTGTTTCATAAACAACAATGAGGCAATTTTGTAAAGGTAAGGTTTGTGGCAGCTGCCTCTGTGTTGAAGTGGCCTTATCTCCTGCATATTCAAGGGTTAGTGTTGGAAATCCTTGCGCCATGTGACATCATATTGCTAAGAGACATGAAATGTCAGCATGGAGAAACTCATGTCACTCTTATGGCTATCAATAACCTTATAGCCATGATATGTGCCTTACAATAGTATATAAAGCTAGAAGGCCAATTTTACATAGCTATAGAAGTGACATACATTTGAAAATAATAAATCAAGACTTATGAGCACTTTGAAGCAAATTATTTTAATTGGTATAACACTATTAACACTTTGCCTAGAGGAAAGTTGAAGCTAGGCAATGTCGTGTGATTTACACAGTGCGAGACATTGCTGCTGGTAAGAAGTTGGGCCAAGTTTCACACTTATACTTGCAGATCCAAAATCCCATTTACTTTTTCCTATTATGTCTTGTAATTTTTAAAAATAAATTTGATTTTATGGGACACTTTTTTTACAGAGAAATACAGATGAGAGTACAAAATATTCTCATATAAACACCTGCACATATTTTATTATATTATTAATTGCATAAATTAATGTGTTATAATTAATGAACTAATAATGATAAATTGCTATTAAATGAAATCCAGTTTTTTATTAAGATTTAGTTTGGAACTTTTTTTCATTATGTATATATACAAATATATAAATAAAATCATAAAGTTTAACAGTATAAAATGTACAATTCTATGGCATTAAGTGCATTTGAAATGTTGTTTAGTCATCATTATGTAGCTATAAAACTTCTTATTACCCTGAAGGGAAACCTCGTGAACATTAATCAATTACTCCTTATCCCATGGCCATGGCAAATACATAGTCTCTAAGTTTTCCTCATATGAATGTTTCTTATGATGCTGTCATACAGTTTTGCCTGGGGTATTTGTTTAATACAAAGTTTTTGATGTTGATTCACACTGTATTGTATTTAAATCTTTTACTACAGGTCTTGGAATAGGAAATGGAACATGGCTGCTTCCTGAGTATTAGGTTTCCTAGTTAGGTGTTAGAAATGTTCGTAAACTGATTGATGGTTGCACAACATTTGAATATAGTCAGCACTGTAGAATTGTAAATGTTCAAATAGTTTTTAAACTACATTTAAAGTTTTCTGAGTTTTATTACAATAAAAATGTTTCAAATTATTTTAAAGTATTTATAATGTATCTGTTTAGGTATTAGCCAACACTATATTTTACATTTAAAAATTTTGTTGTTTCAGGTATGTACCTACTTCATATTTTACTCTGAAGAATTGTTTTCTGTATTTGTCTCATTCCACTTTAAGTGGAAAAATTGCCTAAAGCAGTGAAGATGATTTTCAGTTGTGCGTTTGCAATTATTCTCAATGTGTTGAAATAACTTGTAGGTTACAACTGACAACTGCTGCTTTTTTTTAGTCTAATGGGATACACTCAAATTCTGAAATGAAAAATTGTAAGATTCAATTCAATCTATTCCTCTTTTTAGAGGATTCTATCACTGAAGTTGAGATGGCCTAGTGAGAATAACACATTTCACAATACAGCAGTTTATCACTTATGGGAAATATTTATTGAGCAATTGTTAGTTGTTAGGCATTGTGATGTGCTCTAGAAATGTAGATAAGTCTTAATTTATAAATTGCTGCTAAATGATTTATCTTTATGAATAATCAAATATTTACACTGATTTTAATAAATTCTAAAATGAGTATTGAGAAATCCCATGAAAGAAGAGTAGAACCATCTGGTCTTTCTATAAGCATATATGTAATAGAATTTATTGATATAGTATGTTTTCTTGCACTTTAAAACAACATACATTCATTATATGACTGTTTCTGTGGGTCAAGTTTTCAGACACACCTTGAATGTGCTTTGTATTTCAGGTTTGAATTCTTCAATGAAAGGTTATTCTGGGCTTTGTTTCTTTCAAAGGTTTATCTGTCAAAGAATCTGTTTCTAAAATAAATCATCTAGCTGAAAGAAGGCTTTTACTTGATTCTGTAGAATTTTGACAGCTTGAATCTTCAAAGTCACAAATGGAAAACAAAGCAACTCTGAAGGAAGGATTCATAGCATTATCTCCATTCAGAAAGACACTGATGTGGGCTGTTGATCTAAGAATCTATATTCTCCAAGGTTTAGGTTCAAATTATCCAACATATTTAGAATATTTTAAAAATATGCAATGGAACAATGGTAAATTGAAAGAGATATTTTACTTCATTGATTTCTTTAGGATCATATACATTTGAGTAATTACATACCATATTAAATATGAAAATCATGAATTACCATTATAAAATATTTTATTGTAATACTGTCTTATTTGTTCTCCATTAAAGAAATACTTGATTAAAATGAATTCTGTTGAATTTGTAAAGACTAGAATTATAATATGAGCACTAATTTGTTCAAAAGTGTTGGAATTCCTTAGTTTTATTAATTTATAATATAGTCCTATACTGACAAGGTTAATTTGCAATAACATAGTAAGCAAACCAAGTTAATTCTTTGAACTGGACTATTGAAATATTAGTATAATCATAACATTTTTAACAACAAGGATATTGTCTTGGTTACTTTTCTCTCTTTGCTGAGACAAAATACCTGACACCCAAACTTAAAGGAAGAAAGGATTATTTAGATCACATTTTGCAGAGGTTTGAGGCCATAATCAGCTGGCTCCAATGAAGGGTGGCATAGCAGAGGAGCAACGGTTTACGGCAGCAGATGACAGCAAAAGCAACAAGACTGGGAAAGGGGGAAAAGCAAGCCTCTTTTCCTCCCTTATATTGTATGATGGCTGCCTGTCATAGAGTGGATCCTTTACACCCACACCGTTTTACACCCACACCGTCTCTGTGACCTCCTCTTGCACTGGAAGAGGATTACAGATGCTTTATGAGAGATGATTTGGTGATTCTGTGATTCTGTGAATGTCAGAGTGTATGAATACAAACCTGGTTGGTACAGCATATGATTCATGAATATGGTATGATGTAGCTTATTACTCTAGACTGGAAACATGCACAACATGTTACTGTACTGAATAATATAGTGTGGGCAAACTTTAACAGAATGGTATTTGTGTATCTAAATGTATCTAAACAGAAGAGATACTCTAAGAATAAGGTAAAAAAGATAGAAAAATGATATGCCTGTTTAGGGCACTTGCCATAAATGTAACTTTCAGAACTGAAATTTACTCTGAGTCAGTAAGTGGCTAGTGAATACAGAGTCCTGGGACATTAATGTCCACTGCTGTAGACCTTTAAAACTCTACATAGTTTGACTAAACTCAACAATCAAAATTATTTTCTTTCTTCTTTAATGAAATAAATTTAGCTTATTTTTTACTATTTAAGCTTTTGCTACTCAATCTTTTTGACTCCCTGTTGGAACAGTTAGTTTAAATTACAAACACATTTTATGTCTATAAGAACATTTTTCTTTTTATATTTTTATTCTATGATATTTAATAGTTTTTAAAATTTGTGTACTTTAAGTTTATAAACTTTTTTAAGCTAAGAAATAAATACACACATTAGTCTAGGCCTACAATGGATTTGGATCATCATAATTGCTGTCTTCCATTTCCATGTCTTACCTAATTACATTGTCTTCAAGGACAGCACAACTTCTACATAACAAAACCTTTTATCTGAAACACCTCCTGAAGCTCCTGCCTGAGGCTGTTAAACAATCCTTTTTTGTATGAGTAGAATGAATATGCTCTTTGATAGTACTAAAAATCATAGTAAATATATAGAGCATCTGTATAGTTATTATCATTATCGATAATACATGTGCTATACTCTTACACTAATGGTAATGCAATAGGTTTGCTTACACCAACATTCCAGTAAAATCATGAGTAATGTATTGTATTGATGTGTAAGGATATTTATACTATCACTAGATAATAGAATTTTTCAGTTGTATTAAAATTTTATGAGGCCTCCATTATGCATATCTTCTGATGTTGGTCAAAACATCATTAAACATACTGTACATGAATATATTTGAGTCTATAATTTTCGAAGTTTTTTTTTCCTCTTTCTTTTTCTTGTCCTTTTTTTGACAGTATGAGAAGTGATCCCAGGACCTCACACATGCTAGACAAATGCTCTCTTGCTTATCTATATCCCCAGACATCGTGGCAACATTAATTTTGTTTCAATTAGAGTAAAACTGCATTTAACTTGTCATCTACATTTACTAAAGTAAAAAGTTTTATATAATATATTTTTCCTTATAAGAAAAAAGCTAGCAAAGAGTAAAACTGTGAAATGATATTGCAGACAAATTAGAAATAATTACTTCAATCTAATAGAGTATAATCACTTACAATTATTTATATAGGAAAATATATCAATGAAATTATGTACTTAATTATATTCCTAGTTATACTGAAAAATAAATTTACACACATAAATAGTTAATGCCCACTTAGTCTACTTATTTTTAAATGTTCAATTACCTTTTGCTATTTTCTTCTTTTGGTACTGGGAATCAAACGCAGAACCTTGTGTTTTTAACATAGTTGCTATGCCACTGAGCTACATCCTTAGTGTCTAATGTTTCGCTATTATGAAATATTTTTGAACAAAAAAATAGCATTGTTGTATCCAAATAATATATTCACTGAAAAAGAAATGAAGGAAGCTACACTTTTCACTATAGTGTCACAAAAATGAAATACAAAATATAAATATTAATACAGAAACACTAAATTTGCTAAAGATAGAATAGGTAGAAATCTTAAAGACAGAGGTTTAGGCAAAGACTAAATGAATAAAATGCAATTGCATAGGAAATATTACAAATCAACAAGTGGCAATGAATCTTATTGTATAAATTTTGTACAGTAAAAAAATAAAATAAAACACCAACAGAGTTAAGAGACAATTCATAGAGGGAAAATATTTTTGTTAACTGTTCCTCGGGCAAAAGGCTAATATCTAGAATATGTAAAGATCAAAATAATCAGGTCCCCAAATTTAAAGACCCAGTCCAAAAATGGGCATACGAAATGAATAGACTCATCTCAGATGAAGAAGCAAAAATGACAAATTAATAAATCAAAAATGTTCAATATAACTGATCATTTAAGAAATGCAACTTAAGCTGGGCATAATGGTTCACTCTTGGCATTCCAGACTTGAGAAACTGAGGCAGGAGTATCACTATGAATTTGAGGCCAGTCTGGGCTACAAAGTGTGTTCCAAGTTAGCCTGTCCTGCATAGTGAAACCCCGTCTCAAAACACACACACACACACACACACACACACACATTAAAATCAAGAGAAACATAATTCAGTAAATAAATAAATAAATAAAGTTAAAATAACAGTGAGATATCATCTCACTTCGGAAACAAGGACTATTATCAAGAAATCACCAAATAACAAATTCTGGAGGGGCTATAGGGAAATATGAACCATTCTTCACTGTTATTGGGAGTGTAGACTGGTGCAACTACTGTGTAAATCAGTGTGGAGGGTCATTAAAAATTAAAACTTGAGTTTTCATTTGATACAGCTATTCCCCTTCTTGATATCTTACTAAAAGAATTAAAAGCATCATCCCACAGCAATATATACATGTCAGTGTTTATAGCAGCACAATTTGCAATAGCTAAATTTTGAAAACAGCCCAAATGCCCATTTTTTAATACAGTGGAGTGCTGCTCACCCATAAATATGGATACACTTGAAACATTTGTAGTTAAAAGGATGCACCTTGATACCTTTTTTTTAAGCGAAATAAATGACACACATATTTAAACATCATATTTTTTCTTGAGTGTGAAACCAAAAGTGTAAATAAGGACCAAAATGTATAGTTTATAATAGAAAATGTGAAAAAAAATGTTCAAATGGAAAGACATCTAGAAAAGAAGTAGAGGAAAAAAAAGAATGGAGAAGAAAAAAGAGAATAGAAGGATAAATTGGAAACAAAAAAATTAAAATAGGGAAGGGAGGAGGTTTAAGGGATAACAAGACCTGAGGGAAAAAAGAAGAATTAAGTCATATTATTTACAGGTACAAATTCTCTGTAATGAATGTAATTATTACATACATCTGAAATGTACAAATGGCGTTAACTAAAAATAACTATTTCTTGAAAATATAGTCAGATATTTATGTGACAGTTTTACTTTTATGAAATAGAAACTTTTTTACTAACACTGCTGCCAAATGGTCTTTGGTTTCATTTTGGATATGCGTATTGAACTTTCAAACATAAATTAAAAGGTGTAGGTAAAATCTCTTTAAAAGTAAAAGCCATTCTAAAAATATTCTCAACAAGATTTGTAGAAATTCTAAAGCTAGGGGAGACCGTATAAAAATCCTAAAATTTACATAATTTCAAGTGTAAGAAACGCAAACAAATATATGCTGTACAGAGAACAACGAAAGGCTGAATGGCTGTACTTTGAGTTGAATTAGAAACCAGTTCCTGAACAAATGTTCTTTGCTTCTAGGAAGAGAAGATGGCGAGACTCAATTGCAAACAAAAAAACAGCACCAAGTACACAGCAATGCCTTGACACAGCACTGGTCTCTGTCCTCTGTGTGGTGCACAGCTGATGAACCTTTGCTTTATCATTTGCTTGGCTCCATGTAGCAAAACAAACTTGGCTGGCTCATCTGTATGAGGGAGGTAGTTATATCAAGTAACTAACATTGAACAAAGAGCTGGAATAAGAATCACTTCAATTGCAGCTACTTGTGCTGCTATAAGCGACTGTCTCATAATCCTTACCACATCTGTCTTTCAGACCTCTGTTGTCTTTTTCTCTTTGTTTGTTTTTGTTTAGAAACTTTGCTCAAAAACAGGGGAAATCCTACTCCAGGCATTGCTAACTCGAGCAAGCCAGGATAAGAGAGAACATTTCTTAGCAACTTATGCAAATTGATCCAGTCCCACAAAAAAATTCCACATACCAAAGTGAATTTCCAGTCTTGCCAAGTCAAACAATAGATCAGCAAAATGAATGTGTCCACTCCCAGAGAGAAAACTCTGAAAGTCCTTGTTGTTGATTTGTTTTTTGTCAGAATTTAGTATAAAGAGATGGCATACCAGTTGTTAAATATAATGAGTGTCACTTTGGCAATCTCCTCTGTATGTGTATTTAAGAATCCAGGTCACTAGACCAATTATTGGTGATATTACCCCTCTAAATCTTTCTCTCTCTTTTTCAGAAAACATTTTCTGAGTGCTTTTTGGTTTTCCCCTAATGCAGAGATTCTGCTAGCAATCTACATTATGTAGATCTACATTTACAAATATAGTTCTGTAGATCTACAATTCCAAATATTCTGTAATCAATTTGTAATTTTTAATTATAATTAATGCATATATTATTTTTATAAATTTCATTGAATATGGATGAGAAATCATAACTTGGACTTTTGTATTTTTGGACACTTTATGTAATTTTACATTTAGCCAAGAGATTGGGGTGTAATAAAAATTAATTTTACTATAAAGACTGGCTACTTTTTCGGGGAAGCAGTGTGATTTTTCTTTTTTACCCATCATTTTTTAAAAATTTTATTTAAAGAGGAAAAAAGCAAAACAGAAAAAGGGGTAGAAACAATACAGAATTTCAGAAAAAAATAAACAGAAATCACTAGTTGATAAATTACATATTGTCTTCTTAGACATAGTTTTTTGAGTTACAAAATTAAAGCATATAGAGTGGACATTCAAACAGTGAGGATGCAAAGAAATTCAACAATCCAATAACAACTTAGCAACATGGTTATCAATCCTAAACACTTAAACATAAATGCAGTTATATCCTTTAGAGCACTTTCTGTTTTCTTTTACTTTGTTTTAATTTTTTTATTTAAAGAGAAACAAAAGAATGTACAGGGTATAGAAAATACAGAATTTCAGAAAAAGATAAACAATAAGAAATCACTAGTTAATAAACTACATATTGTCCTCTTAGAAATAGTTGTTCAAATTACAAATTAAAGCATAAAAAACTAGATAGTCAAACAGTGAGAGCGTAAACAGCTACACATGCATGAATCTCTACATGTATTTCTACCCTTTCTGTATTAGAGGGAAAAACAAAACATAGCAAGACAAAAAAAAATACCTATAAAAACATGAAAACAAAAAGTCCTATAAAACCACAGTACAAGATGATGTACAATGATTACAGTATTGTTTCTTATTATCTTCAATAGAATGGTCTATATCATCAGGCATAATTGAATATAGCAGTATGATTGAATATAGCAGTACATAAAAATATTAGTAAAAATAAAACATTGTAGACAGTATAAAACTTCAAAGGCAGGCAACAATCAAACCAGAGTGGATATTCTAGTGAATATTGTCATCTTAAGTGCAGTTGCCTATACTCTCAGACTTGATACTGTCAATCATAACAGCTTTGAATAAAATCTATCAATACAAAACAGTGATCTAACAGACCAGATTCGATTCCGATCAGTCATAGTAAAATGGTGTAGGTTATACAGAGCTTTAGATTAAGTTAATAGGAAATTAAGGATGATTACTGTACTATTTCCTGTTATTTTTGGGATTACTGTCTGTGCCCTCAAATCTAGTACAGGTAGAATGACTGGAACAGAATATAATACACCTAAGCAGAGTAGTGTGAGTAATGTGGGTTTTAAGTTCTGGTGCACTATTAACAATATAGTGTATCAGGGCCATCTATGTTAGAGATTCTAGTTATCCTTCTCTGCCTCATTTCTGCTATGCTATTTTTCTGCCTGTTTGTCTAGTTTTCTCCTTAATTCTACTGCCTGCCCCATTTATTGAGGCCTTTATGCCACTGTTCCTAACATGCTGGTACTTTATTTTCTCTCTCTAGAGTGTCCTTCAGTATTGTCTGTAAGGAGGGTTGGATTGGTGGTCACAAACTCCTCCAGTTCCTCTTTGTCATGGAAGCATCTTGTTTCCCCATTAATTTCTAGTGACAGTTTTTCAGGGTACATCAATCTGGGCTGGAGGTTATTTTCTTTCAGGGCTTGGAATACTTCACTCCAAGTTCTTCTTGATCTGATGGTCTGTGTCGAGAAGTCAGCCATGATTCTGATGGGCTTACCTTTATAGGTAATCTGTTTCTTTTCTCTGATGGCTTTTAATATTCTGTGTTTATATTGAATTTCTGGTATCTTGATTATTATATGTCTGAGTGTAGCTCTGTTTTGGTTGTAGGAGGCTGGAATTAGGTATGCCTCACATAACCGATTGTCATTTTTCTTTTCCCATGTTTGGGAAGTTTTCCTTAATTATTTCTGTGAATGGCCTTTGTAATTCACCTGTATGTATTCCTGCTTCTTTGTTCACATTTCTTATTCTTAAATTGTAGATTCTTTTGTCATCTTCTAGCCTTTGTATTGTTACTGCCTGTTTCCTTGTTATTTTTAAGAGATCTTTCCTTTCATCATCACACACTGCCAACTTGTCTTCAAGTTTGATAGTCTATCCTTAGTTTCTTTTAAGTAGTTTTGCCAGCTTTCAATGGAATTTTTAATTTCCTGGTAGTCTCTTTGAATCTGCTTCATGTATTCTATATTTTCTTTATATTCTTTATCAAATGTTTCTCTCCTTTTTCTGTATTCTTCCCTTCTTCCATCTGTATCTTCCTGAGAGATGCTTCCAGAGAGCATTTCTTTTATTACTCTACTCATATCTTGCTTTACCTGATTTAATATTTCAGTTTTAAGCTCATTTATAAGGTCCCAAAGATATCTCTTAACGTCCACTGAAGCCATGTCTGATGTTGTGTGTTTGTGGCCCTCACTCTCCCTTGTTTTTCCCTCTGCTGGATCAGGGCTCTCAGGGTTCTGGGCTGGGGGCCCTCTCCTGCCTCTCTCTCCTGTCATGGCCCTGGCTTCCTCCATACAGGTTACAGTGCAGGTCCTTCCCTATTGGCCATGTTTCCTCTGAAGCACATTGTCAAGGGACCTCAGCCCTGTCCTGACTGCTCTTGTCACTAAGGTGTAAGCAGCAACTGCCTATGCCTGCCCCTCTCCACCATGCCAGCCAAACTTCAGGGGCCTTCACCTGGTTAGTGCATGCTAGGCACAGGGAATGGATTCGGGATGGCTCATTGGTTCCTGGCCAGGGGGGTGGCCAAGTCCAAGCAAATCCCATGAATATGCTCTGCAGAGGGAGTAACCAACTGAAGTCATTGTCACTCCCAGTTCAAGCTCTTCCTGCCTGATTCTAACATGTCACCCATTTGGTTGCATCCTTCTTGTGTGTGGGGGCCTCATCCCAGCACTGCCCATGGATTAATGAAGGTCCCTTCACCAGCTCCTCTCTCCATTGGGCTCACCAACCCCTGATTTCAGCTCTGCTGTGCTTCCTGTGAGAGGCAGCGGGAACGAGTTTGGGCAGCTCTCCTGGCTGGTGAGGATTCAATATGGTGCAAATTCAGGCTGGTGCAAACTTGGCAGGTTGCCATGAAAATGCTGTGTCCTGCAGTTTTTAGCTGTTCCTGTTGTAGTCCCAATGTATTTGATGAGCTTTTTTAATGTTTTAATTTCTTCCTATGTCAAGAGGATCCATCTCCCTCTGTCTGGATCTCTCCAGGGTGTTTTATTCTGGCATATGAGTTGTTTCTCCTGGGAGGCTTAGTATTTTGTTGCTCACTGGTCGGCCATTTCGACTTCTCTCTTCTTTTTTACCCATCATTTTACATGATAGTCTCATCCATTTTTCCTTTGATTTCATTTCAAATTCTTAATATTGTTGTCTCATTTTTGTAATTAAACTCTCTGTCAAAAGGTTAATTCTTCACATCATATGGAAGAGATGAAAGCTTATCTGGTCCCAGGATGACTGAGAAACATGTATTAAATTCTTTTATAAAACCTGATGTCTGACCTATCTGCAAATGTAAAGACCCAATTAAAAAAATGGGCAACTGAATGCACATTTCTCAGAAGTATAAACAGCTCATAAACACATACAAATGTTCAAAATCACTGGCAGTTTGAGAAATACAAACAAAAACAGCTCTGAGATTCCATTTCACTGCAGAGAGAATGGCTGTATTCAAGAAATCAAACAATAACAAATGTGGGAGAAGGTGCAAGGAAAAGGGAATCATTCTTCATTCTGGGAGTGTAAGCTGTTACAATCACTATGGAAATGAGTATGTAGATTGGTTTAGAAACTAAAAATGCAAATTCCATTTGTCCCAGGTTTTCCTTTTATAGGTATCTGCAAGAAAGAATTAATAACATAATTTTATAATGATACATGCCTACCCATGTTTATAGCAGCACAATTCATAACAGTCAAATCTTGGAAGCAGTCTATATATTCAATATCTGATAAATAGATAAAGAAAATAAGATATATATGCATAATGGATTATTACTCAGGTATAAAGAATACATTTAAGAAGTATATGAAAAAGGTCGCAGCTAGAAAATATAATGTTGAGTGAAATACTTTAGACACACAAGTTTAAATATTATATAGTGTTAGTCATTCAACTAAGGCAAGGTATAAACGAAGAATATAAAACAGGGTTTATAAAAGCAAGTGAGAAGAGGTCCAGGAGACAAAGGGTGAAAAGAGGGAAACAAGGAGATAGGAAGTAAGTAAAATTAAGACATGACGACTATAGGAAACTAATATTCTCATTGAAAGTAGACATTTTATGTAATAAACATGAATTAAGATAGTAACAAAAATAAAAAATGGGGAAAGGAGGTTTTGAGGCAAATAATGGTGGGTGAAAAGGGAACAAGATTAAAGGAAGAAAGAAGCTCTAGTATGTACAGATACATGCACCCCAAAATGAATAAATACTTCATGTACTGCAAACATGTACTTACAAAATAAAAAATAAAAAATAATATGCTTGAGTCATTTTTAGGAAAATGGATGCACTTTGAGACTATAATGGTAAATGAAGTAACTGAGACATACAAGTTTAAATATTGCATAGTTTCTTTTATATGAGAAATTCAATATATACATAAAGTGAAAAACAAAAAAGGAAGTAGGGAGGTTGGTTTCTCTCAAATGGGAAGGTGATCTAGAGATAGAGGGATGGGGAAAGGAAAGAGAGGGAAAGGTGATGAAAAAGAAATCATATAAGTGTGTATGTGGAACAGTTACCATAAGGCATGCATTCACAATGTACTGTAAACATGCATTAATAAAAATAAAAATTTTAAAATTATTATGTATTTTTAAAAAACTGATTCCTAAACAATGTGATAAGTATTCATAAGATTACCTGTATAATGAACTCCTTGCTTACTAAACGGTCTTCAGTTTTAGTCACATTCCTACCCTGGTGAAAACATCCTACAACATGCATTGCAACTTAAAAAAATACATCTTATGAGAAATTTAAAAATGAGAACTAAGCAGCCAATTGGTCAGTACTCATTCTTGAAGGCCATCTCTGTGTTACTTATCCGTAGCACCATCAGTTAGTCTATAACTGTTACTTCGCAAGCAGAGGCAATGATATTGCCCGAAGTATCTAGTAAGTCAAAAAACAGTAACTTTTGTATTTCCACATGCAAGTTAACTTCATGGAAGTTTATTTTTAAAGAAAATAGTAAAGATTGAGAAGAAACTCTCAGAATGCATTTTAAGGTTTCATATTGTTAAAGGAAATATTCCCCAAAATTGATGTACATACTAAATTCAATTCATAACAAAATTTCAACAGCATTTCTTACAGAAATAGAAAAATATTCTAGAATTCATATGGATCTAAGGTCTTAAATAGCTATAAAATTTTAAGAAACAAAGAAAAAAGTCAAACGAATCACATTTTCCAATTTCAAAACATTCAGTCATTAAAGCAACATGATATTGACATAAAAATGACACTATCAACTAGTGTATCAGAATACAAAGCCTGAGAGGAAAAACAAGCATATAAGGCTAATTGATATTCCTCACAGATGCCAAAAACTGTACAGTGAAGGAAAGGACATCTCTGTCAAGTGATGCTGGGAAAAATCTTTATCAATGTACCAAGAAATGTTTGAGTGTTGTATTTATTTCACTTACATTATGGATTCAATATCCACATATTTTTCTACAAATGACTCAAATTTATATTTCGTTATAGCAGAGTAGTACTTCATTGCACATACCACTTTTTAATCCACTCTTGTTGATGGACACGTAGTTTGCTTCCAAGAGTTAGCTATTAGAGAGTGTTACTATAATCATAAATTTGTGTGTATTACTCTAACATGTTATCTTCAACTCTTTTAAGAAGACATCTAAAAGGGGATTAGCTGGGTTAAATGGAATTTCTAATTTTAGTTTCACAATCAATCATCATAGTGAATTCCATAATGATTGCACCAATTTAATTTCCACTTATAATATAAGATTCTTTTTCCCTGAATCATCACCATTTATTATTAGTTAATTACTTGAAGATAGCCATTTTTCCTGAAGTAAGCTAGAACCTAGTGTTGTTTTTATTTGTAGTTCTTTAATGTCCAAAAACGTTGAATAATTTTTCACTGATTTATTGGCCAATTGCAGCTCTGAGAAGTGTGTGTGCATTACAGTTTCTCACACTTTGATTGGTCTTTTAATTGGGGGAGATAATTTTTTGAATTAATCATATATTCTCGATCTTAATCTTCTGTCTGATGCCTAACTAGCAAAGCGTTTTTCCAACTCTGAAGGTTGTCACTTTAATCTGTTGGATGTTTCTTCTCTTGTGCCAAATTTTTTTTAATTTTATATAATTTAATTTGTTTATTCTTGATATATAAATAAAGAGCAAAATAAAATATAGACAATAGGAAACACATAGATAGATATTTTGCAAATGTGAAGGGAACCAAGCTATCAAAGGAAGGTGGTCAGGAGAAAAAGGTAAAAAGAACTAGGGTGCCTCATGAAGGGGAACCAAACACTCACAATGAATATATTCATTACAAACTGCAAACATGAACTAATAAAAATTTAGAGCTATACCTTAAATCATATACAAAAACCAACTCAAAATAGATTAAGACTTAAATGCAAGACTTGAAATTATTATGATTCTAGAAGAAAGCATAGAAAAAAGCTTCATTTCATTGTTCTTTGCAAAGATTTCTCAGCAACAGAATAAAAACCAGACAAGTAGTACTATTTACAACTAAAAAGAAAACAAACAACCAAAAAACTTCTTTTCAGAAATGAAACAATCAACAGATTGAAAAGGAAACCTACAACATAGGAGAAAATTCTTGCAAACTTCAAATCTGATTATTCAAAATATGTAATAGTTACTAAAACTCAATAAAAATCAACTATCACAATTAAAGTTAAGCAAAGGTCTTAATATACATTTCTTTAAAAAAAGACATGCAAACAGCCAATAAGTATGTGGAAACTTGTTTAAAACCACTGATCATGAAGTAAATTAAAATCACCAGGTAGGTACAATTAAAAGTATAGTTACCTATCACCTCATATCTGTTTGTATTTTCATTATCACATTACCCCCCAAAAGAAAACAAAACAAATGTTGCTCAAGATGTGGAGAAATTAGAACCTTGTGCACTACTGATAGAAATTTAAAATATAAAATGACTATAGAAATCTGTGGGGGAATTCAAGAAATTAGAAAATAGAACAACCATATGATCCAACAATTGTGGTTTATCAAAAAATTGAAATTGGTTTGTCAAAAAACTGCACATTCATGTTCATTTCATCACTATTTGGAACATCAAAGTTGTGGAAGTCAGCCAAATGTCCATGGATAATAATGTGATCTCTATATTATCTATATAGAACCCACCAACATGCATAAAAATTTCAGGAAAAGAAAACTTGCATAAATATCTTAATACTAAATTTATTGATATATCACAAGATTAACCCAAGTTACCTCTGGCCTCTATAATTACAATAGGTGTTCAAAGCAGTTGCCTTTATCTTCCATACCTTTATTAGTATGAAGAACTGCTGCTTGGTTAAGCCTGGTCATTGAGATTGCTGCACATTCATTTCCAATATCTTTCCTAAGGGCCAGCAGTATAGTAAGCTTTCGGCAGTAT
This sequence comes from Hydrochoerus hydrochaeris, assembly GCA_004027455.1. Taxonomy (NCBI): domain Eukaryota; kingdom Metazoa; phylum Chordata; class Mammalia; order Rodentia; family Hydrochaeridae; genus Hydrochoerus; species Hydrochoerus hydrochaeris. The sequence continues at coordinate 359,061 of PVLA01000799.1, read as the reverse complement.
ACACCATCCTCTAGCGTCCTCAATATGATGGTAACAGCATCTGTCAAAAAATACATACAACTTTTCTTTTTCTGAAATAGGTATACATTGCATATCATAAAAAGGAAATAAATATTATGTGCAAAGCATAAAGCAAGAATGAAACTGGAGATCATTATGTTAAATGAAAAAAGCCAGTCACAGAAGGATAAATGCATTATGAGTCTACCTAATGAAACATCCAAAACAGAAAAATTAATATTAAAATAGTTGCTGCTAATAGCTTAATGGAGAAGAAAATAAAAAGAAGTTATCAATGGGTATAATTTTTCAGTTATGCAACATGAAAAATTGCTAGAATTCAGCTCTATCATGTTGTACTTGTAGCAATCTTATGTTGTCTACTTAAAATTTTAAGAAAGTAGATCCCATGTTCAGTGTTCATTTAACACAGTAAAAATTAAAGTTTGCTACTTTCAAATAGGATATTCAATAAGATGACAACATCCTTTTAGTCAACCTTCCAAAACGGTTTAATTCCTGCATTCAATGGCCTGACATTTCAATGTGGAGGACATTACAGTGGAAAAATTAAATTTGCATAAGGCTGATAACTTATGCAAATTACTGAGAAAACTTACTGAACATATATGAAAAATAAGAGTTATAATCATGTTTTTCTTTCATAAGTAGATGCATTCTTATGATGGAAAAAATTTGGTTCACATTTACAAGGCATTCATTACCTTTGCTAATGTATGTGGTGTCCTGTTATATGTCCACTAATTTCTGTAACATTTATATAATCAAATTGTGACACTTTCTGGAATACAAAGGAAAATGCATTTTGATGTGACATCAAAGCAGATAATTGATTTACTGTAGCAGATGAACAAGATGGATAATAGAAATTTGCCAGTAAAATAAAGAGACTGGTTAGGGAAAAGGTATGTTGTTGAGATCATAAAAACCAGAAGAAAACAGTTAAGCATGAAATTCCACAGATTCTTAATTGACTGCATCTGAGAATGGTTTGTGAGCAGTGACAGAAAAAGGAGGGGATGGGTATACAACTGATATTTAAGAAGGTAGTGATTTTTTGGGGGGGGTACTGGGGATTGAACTCACACCTTGTGCTTGCAAGGCAGGCACTAATGCCACTGAGCTAAATCCTCAGCCCAAAGGTAGTGATTTTAAGTAGAATAACTATTAATATTACTATTGTTATCATCACAAGAATTCAATGGACAGTACTGGGCCTAGGCAGGATCTGATTTAACTTTATTTTAGAAAATGCTTAGAGCCAAAATAGAGTAAAGTGGTAAAGATAGGGATAGGGATACTAGCTAGCAGAATCCTGCAATCCACTACAGTGTCACACAATACCATCATATTCTCCTCTATGTGTTTTTTTTCCCTGTGATTTTGGTAAGGGATGATAAGATCACAATTTAATGCCCTGCAATTGAAACAGCAAGAAATGAAATGAGGAAAAAGAGTGAATAAAAGAGATGTTTTTGGATTTGGAGGAAGGATGTTGAGGAAGGAAAAGTGTAGAAGACAAAACTAAAAATGAATCTGGATGTAAACATAAATATTACTGATAGTTTAAATAATGTTTTCACACAAATAAAGCAAATTTTAATTTACTTACAGAGTGACTTGATGGAAAATGTTTAATAATACTGTTTATTCTAAAAATATGGTGATGAAAGTATAAAGATGACTAATTCCATAGCTAAGACCACTTATTTAGTTTTGGCAATATATTCCTAATATATTTGCCAAGATGCTGTCTTATAGCATATCATACATGTCATATAGCCTAGCATTGTGTTTATTAAATAAATAACTTGCATTTCCTGTCACTGGAGTATATATTGCCCTTTTAAATAGTCTCTGAATAATCTCTAAGCTATGTAATTGACATTGTGTTAAAAGTGACTGAAATTTTCACTGTAGACCCAAAAATTTTTGAATGAGGTTTCTTCTCATCTTCATTGAATTTTCCAGCACATATCTCTGGCTTAATTATTATAAATTATTCTATGCAAGGTAGTAGATTAAGGAGATCAGCACTTATTATTACTTTTCCTGTTCACATTATAATTATAATAAAATAAAATAATCATCTATAATGATTAATAGTCTATCCAGTCTATGAAATTGAGCATTTTATAATTTTCAGCTTAGCTCAATTGTGCCTGAGTAGGCATCAAAAGCATATAATACAGTTCATCCAACTTATAGAAATACATGGTGAAACCTAGCTAGATGTACATCCAAGATTACAGAATAAGCCAGATTTATAATCAGCAAGACACTGTGAAGATTATTTCTATAGGTCAAGGCTATATTTTATTGTTAAATATATATGCATCTAAAAGACATTCCTGACTTGTCCAAAGCTGTCCCTAAATTTATTTGCTATTATGGTTTAGTGTTGGCCCAAAGTCTCACGTTTGGAATTGAGGCCTAGTCAGAAAGTGCTGGTCATAGGGGTGTGACCAGGAAGGGTATACAATATTCTCCCAAGCTTGTCCCTTTCTTTGTGCCTCTTGCCTAACGCGTAGTAAAGAGCCTTGCTCTTACATTCTGTCACGATATTTTTGCTTTGGAGCCAGTCAACCACGGACAGAATCCACTGAAACTGTAAGCAAAAACAAATGTCATCTCCTTTAAATTGTAGGTGAAAGATATTTTTACTACACAAAAATAAAAGAGACTAATACAACTGTTAAGCTTAGATTTAGTTTTTCCTACATACGTATTGTTTATTTTCCTCTCTTTTGGGTCACAAACAGCAGATCTTCCAATGTTGAATGCAACTACCTAATTGGAGAGAGCATTTAAAGTGATCTATGAGGAAAAATATATTTTCTATGAGTTTTTTAGAAACTACACCAATTTTGGCATGTTGTTGAAAAACACAATTTAAATGAAACTGTTTTATTAGAAATTGTGAAATGAAGAAATAAAAGATACTTGTTAATTGGCCACTAAAACACCTGCCAATGACAGGTGTCAGTAAGTTTCATTTCTATGTACCCAATCACTAGACTTGAAATGAAAATATATTCACTACTTTACATCCAATAACCATTGGACTTTCATTCCACATTAGGTCTGATTTAATTTTAAGAGAAAACATTGCTCATTTGATTAACTTTTTGCATAAGCTGAACTAGAATAATTTCAAATATATCAAGCACATATATATACAAACTGAAAAGGAATGCCAGATACAACCATTTTGATAATAAATAACATAGTATCTTTTTAAAATTTTTTATCTTAAAGAGAATAAAACAAAACAGAATAAAGCAAATCAGAACAGAACAATGCAAGCAGTACAGGACTTCAAAACAAGACAACAGGAAATTAAAAATGGCTACCATAATATCTCTCATTTTTGTCAAAATAGCTGCCCATACCATCACACACAATAAAGTCAAACAAAATAAACAGAACTAAGATAAAACCATCTTTGCTACCAATATATTAAACAAAGTTGACTAATTAGGAAGACTATTCATAATTTTACATTAGGGAACAATATTCTGCCAAGTGGCAATCTGTTACTTTTAGATTTACTTCCACTGGTACGGTTCATGTGCAAGAAATAGGCAAGTTTCATGTTAGGTTTTAAGTTCCATTCAGCCAGACATAGTAAAGAAACAGAAGTATAATATTAAATTCACTAGGTCTCAATACTTATCAATAATATATTTGGTAAAATGAAATCTCAACTTTCAGCAGAGTTATGGATACCAAGAAGTTCAAGTGAAATTGAAGAAATATATATATTGTTGCCTCCAGTCTCCAGTTTATTGAACTCACATATTTGCCATCTCATTATCATTGAAAATTAGGCATTAGCTTCAATGTGGCTGCTTTAAAAAGTGAAACAAATTGTTTCAGACTTTCTGGCAGAAACATTTATTACATGAAAATTTATAGAATATGTATTTTCATGACTACATGAATTTGACCAGTTGTGGTGGAGTACAACTGTAATCTTAGCACTTGAGAGACTGAGGTCCTATGATTGCCACAAATTCAAGGTCAGCCTTGGCTACATAGTGAGTCCAAAGCCAAATTGAACTGTGTAGCAAGATCCTACCTCAAAAAATGAATACATCGACCTCATCATCAGAAATTATTAATTCTTGTTATTGAGTTTTCAACTTCTGTTATTTTTGCTGTTGTCTGTCATGTGTAACAATTAAAATATCACTTGCTTTTAAGCATGTAAAGTTATACTGTTTGCTCAAATGTATCTATACAACTCTTTTTCAAGTAGAGTTAATGACTTAATGACTACAGGACAATTCAAATTAACTATACGAATTCTGATACCGTAATGGTTTATATCTGAATGTTTCAAAAGAGCCTTCTGCACTTATAGGCAAAGCTTTTGGAAAGCAGTTGGATTGTGGGAGCATAATGGCTGACTTGCTGTTGGGAGGTAGATCTGATCAGAAAAGATTGGTTACTGGAGCATGACCTGGAAGGTTATATCTCCCTTCTCAACTCCTTCTTTCCCTCTCTCTGTTTCTTTGCCACCATGATGTGATCAACTTTCCTTAATCCAGACCCTTCCACCATGACTTCCTGCTTCAGAGCGAGCCAACTATAGACTAAAAAGCATGAGGTAAATAAACTTCTCTTCCTTTAAATCATGAGTGTCAGGTGTTGTGCCCCAGTAACAAGATAGTAACTAAGATATATACTCATTGTTTTTCTGGTAGTTATTGTATTCCTGTCACAAGTTCATTCAGTTTTAAGTTCGCCACTGTGTGAGAACCTGGACTTTCTAGATTTTATTTTCATTGGTTCTTTCTTTCTTTCTTTCTTTCTTTCTTTCTTTCTTTCTTTCTTTCTTTCTTTCTTTTCTATCTCCCTCTCTTCCTTCCTTCCTTCCTTCCTTCCTTCCTTCCTTCCTTCCTTCTTTCCTTCCTTCTTTCCTTTCTTCTTCCTTCCTCCTTTCCTTTCTTTCTTTCTTTCTTTCTTTCTTTCTTTCTTTCTTTCTTTCTTTCCTTCTAAATTTTATTTAAAGTAAAACAAAACAAAACAGAAAGAGGGTATAAATAATACATAATTTCAAAAAAATAAACAGTAAAAATCACTAGTTGATGGATTATATATTGTTATCTTAGAAATAGTTGTTCAAGTTACAGAATTAACAAAATACAAAGTGGACATTCAAACAGTGAGACTGCAAACAGTTCTATTCACCTGTCCAAAAAAACTAGTAACATGGTTATCAATCCTACACATTTAAACCTACATGCAGTTATAAACTTTAGAGTACTTTCATTTCCTGTCTTTCTTACAGTAGCAATTACATACTTTGGGTTTTAGTATTTCATTGGTCTTCTTAAGACCTAGCCCTGCTCTCTATCTTTTGTGTCAGTCTTCATTTTCACAAGATTCCAGCTAATGGCTATGCTCTTGAGGAAGAAATTCTTACTCTCAAAGAACGAATCCACCCCATTTAAATGGATTTGTAAAATTACCTGTAACACCATGAAAGGAGTAGTATCCTATTGTACTTTATCTCATATAGTTCTGTATATTTACTGTCATTTGCATTCTTCAGAAATAGATTTGACCGTTAAGCAATTAAGTATGCAGTGATAGTGTTGTGATCGAGTGATCTCAATTGTTCATTACACTCTGCCTAAGCTTGCTCACTTTTAACCAGACTTCTTTCCATACCCCTCTAAACTTTGGCTCATCCCCAAGTCTGAAGAAATAAAATGCAGGACATTCCCTCATATCACTCCATTCTGAGAATAGCTCACCTTAGTAAGAAGTAAGAAGTAATTTCTTGACATGCTTTATGCTCACTCCCACTAAATTAACCAGTTCCCCTACAAAAGTTTTTGTCATGCTTGCCTACCTCTCCCTATAAAAGAGAAACATTTTTTCCATTTAATTTTGACATGCATGCTAAGTATGTGATCAGAGTTTTCTCAGTATTTCAACATTTGTACTGTACAAACTTACTCCTTATCTAAGCTGAGGTTTGCTTTCATTTGCTAGTTATTAGTATCTGACTTGATGTCTTGCCATATATATATATATATATATATATATATATATATTGTACCAGGGATTGAACTCACAACCTTATACTTGCCAGGCAGGCACTTAAGCCACTGAGCTAAATCCCCAGCCCCTTGTTTTCTATATTTTTGGGTGGCCTAAATAACAGAATTTATTTTCTCACTGTTTTGGAGGCTACAAGTCCAAGAACAGTGTTGGCAGATTTTTTTTCTGAGACTTCTTTCCTTTGTTTGTGGGTGATTGCCTTCTCTCCGTGTCTTCACATGGTCTTTTCACTGCATATGTCTGTATTCTCAATACCTCTTATTATAAGGATGCTAGTCGAAGGAATCCCTCATATGATTTCATTTTAGTTTAACTACTTCTTTTAAGGTCCTGTTATCATTCATAGCCACATTATGAGATACTTCAAGTTAGAATTTGAGCATATGAATTTTAAAGGGACATAATTTAGCATAATAGTAAAATCAGGGATTACAAAAGACTGTATAATATCAATTTAGAAATTTTACTATGGAAAATATAAAGTATAGAAAATTATAGGCATAAAAGTATGTCAACTTTTTTCCTGTATCTTTCGCTCATCTTTAACAGTTCATGGTGAAACATGTACCATGATTATTCTAACATATGAAAATATGGATCCTAATCATGACATGATGTTAGACATAAATAGTTCACCATATCTAAAAATTCTTCTTTAATACCATTAAAATTAAAGATATTGGACAATGATTCCTTCATATTATCAAATCTTCTTGTAAATTTCATATTATTTCAGTTTTCCATGATTGCGGGTGTGTTTGTGTGCTTGTGTGTGTGTGTGTGTGGTGTGCACATTTGCGACCATTTTTATTTAACCACATTTGTATGAATAAAAGTCTACATGAGCTTCAAGTGTTGTGATTGTGTGACATATCTTTGTGCCTTTCATGTTGCATTGCAATAATACTAAAATACAGAGACTTTTAAATCTGTTTCTCAGATGAAGAGCCTAACCCTCAGAAAATCTGAAAAAATGTCCAAGTTCACACAGGTGCTAGGTAACAGAACTGGGACTAGAATTTCAATTTGAATTAATCTTTGAGCCTGCTCTCTTCTTCCCTTCCCAATCTGAGGCACCCCAACATCTTGATTCATAACTTGTCTTACTTTTTTTAAGTTTTGGGGAAGAAAAGAAAAGAATTAGGTAGTAAATTCCTAAAAACAAGTACAAAAGAGATAGTTCAAAATGTGAAGCAAATACAATTTTGAAATTGCATATAAACTTCATTTACCTATGCTCCTGCTATTCTTAACTCCATAGTTTTGCTAGAGTTGAAACTGTCCAAAGGGCAAGGTTTTGTAACTCTTGTGCTACAGTACCCTTCTTGTGGGTCTTCCCCGGGATACTCTTCTGTTACAGAGATTGGGACTATAGAATAACAAGACATATTTGAGAAAAATGGAGACTATTAATTAACATTGGAAATGATTATGTAGCTGCATTGAAGAGAAAATTACAAGCTGAATGCTGTGGTGTTAATTACATCTGTGATTTACAGATAGTGGGCTTGCTGTGAACATATCTTGAAAATTGCTCCAGATGGTGTCTTCAGTTCACACTGCCAACGATGACTCCTTAGTTTTTGGCACACTAGAAAGCAGATACTTTGTGGCAATGAATGGCAGACTACATTGCTGCCAGATACTGAATAACCTGTGACCCAAGCATAAATAATAAAGGATTTATGAAGAATCCATAGTAATCACACATTTCTGCTAAGCTGAATGTATATGACATGAATATATGGAGATAATATCATCACCATCTCCAAAATGCTGTTTCAGCCTCAGGATTAGACATCCATGACAGTCCAAGTTACTATTCCCCTTCAGAATATGAAGTTAGTTGAGCTAAGGTAGCCCAGTGTTCTTGCCACCATGAAAGCAGAATATCTTGTAAAGGGCAGGCTTCACTTTTTAAAGAGACAAATGTGACCTTTTTTACCTTTATTCCTACTTCTATTACTCATCAAAATTATATCTATTAAATATATAAATTATATATATATATATATATATATATATATATATATATATATATATATATAATATTTTAAAGATAAATCATATACATGATGATGGGAATGTTCTGAATCATTAAATCAACTACCTGGATAGTTCTATAAGTCTAATAGCTACTGTAAGTTGTGTTATTAGATTCTCCCTTGGGCCTTTTGAATTATTTGTGGATCAAAGGCAGTACAGCTACTAGATATTTTAGTTCCAGTGGAGGTAAGTATACCTAGTAATATATAATCCTTTTCACTGTCTGTATTTTATTTCCTTATGCCTAATGCTAATTAAGAGAAAAAATAATTTTCAGTTTCAGACAAAAGCAACAGGAATAAAGTTGCTAATTTCTCTACTTAGAAAAAAATATTTGGAAATCAAAGGACACTCAACAAGGAGAGCAATTTTCTAGTAGTCCTGGGATTCCCATTGTGTCTCTGAGATTTTACATAAATGACCCAGTGTGTATGATGAAAAGAAATGGAGCTTATCTGTCACCAAACAGTTCCACCACAGTTTAGAATTTCATAGGGGTGATTGTGAGTATTGAATGCCAAGATATGTGAAAGGAGAGAAAATTTCAGAGTCTCTGTGTCACGTTTTCCTGTTATTTTATATGTTTATTCAATTTTTTTTTACTTTGAAAAGGAAAATACGGGATTTTGGTTTCTTTATGAAAATCTCAGAAAACTATAGCACACATGATCACATCATCTTACTCTTATTCCAAAGTTATATACCCCTTATTACACAATTTTTGTGGCACTGGACATTGAACTCAGAGCCTTTGTATGGAACTGCATATTTAGCCTTTTTTGAAAAGAGACAAGGCCTCACAAATTTGCTAAATTACTCAGGCTGGACACTAACTTGTGATCCTTTCTCAACCTTCCAGAGTTCTGGGACTGCAGGCATAACTAGCACATTCATCATCATTACCCATTTTTGCTAATGACACATACAAAATTACTTAAATTGGAATAACTATGTTTTGAGTTTTCGCTATATTTTAGTTGCTTAAGTCAGTAAGGATGATGTTCTACAACATAGGCATTGTTATATTGTGGTGTTGTTCCATACATACAACTGTATCAAAGAATAATTCTTTATATTGAATTTATTTCACATTCTCTTTAAAGAAAATTATCTTACTTTTGTCTATAATATAGAATCTACTTTTGTGTATAATATGGAATCTATCTCTTTTGTAGATAGTCTTTATTATCTTTATGTTCATAAGTTTTTGTATTTTAGAATTAAATAAAGAGAGAAAGGATGTTTCTATCCAAACAAGGTTTAAATTGTTGTAAAACAAATTTTTGTAGAATAATTTCTGATTTAAGGAAAGATTCTGAAGAAAGTACAGTTTTCTTGTATCTTTCAAAATAAGTATGCATTTCTTAAAATTTGATTAAAACTAATAATATTAGTATGTTATTAGCTAAAGTCCATTTAATTTATATTTGTTTAGATTTCATGTTCCTTTGTTTTAGAAAATCTCACTTTTGTTTACACCAAACATTTACTTTTCAGTCTTCCTGTTCCCTGTGTTCCGTGGCATTTTGTTAGATATTTCCTGGTTTTTCATCTCTTTAATACTCTTAAGATGTATGGTCAGCTAATCTGTAGAATGATAGTCTATTAAGTATTCTCCTATATATTTGTTTATAATTAGCCTGTATGTACTTATTTTAGAAGAAAATCGAAGAGATAAATCACTATTGCCATCCCATTATTTCAAAGGAAACTATTATCACAATAAATTACCACTATTAATGTTAACCATAAAACTGAAAATTTATAATAAAAATTTATGTATAAACATGAATTTATGAAGTACCATTGTTTTCAATATTGACAATTAAATAGCATATAGAAATACAAACATGAGACATCAGAGAATAGATAACTATACTTATATGTAATAAATTACTGCCTAATCTAATTCAGATTCCTCTTATCACCCTCTAGCTTAAACAAGAAACTAAAATTACTTCTGAAACTTTATTATGTAGTCAAAAATTCTATGCAATGAAATTATGGCTCTAGGCCAGTTATCATCAAAAGCGCTTGATCATCATTGCAGTTACAGAGTTATGTTAGTAATTACTGCAGGAAAATTGTTCCAGTACATTGTACCTCATTTATTATGAAACATGTGAAAAAATATCAATAAGTTCAGGACAACTTGTACCCATATTTGCTGTAAAAATCATAAGACATGTTTTCTGAAAAATTTCTGCCCAAGTATAAATTACTGAGCCATGTGGTGGTGGTCTAACATGGTTGAAGATCAAAACAAAGTACAACAGTTTATCTTCTTCATGATCACTTTCTTCTTCCTCTCTCAGCTCCAATTACAGCTTCCTCTTTTCTTTCCCCCATTCAAAAAGAGCACTCCAATCAGTTTCTAATATGTTGTCAACACTCGCCCCAAAACTCTGCCTCTGGCCAGAGTCCATATAAACCTCAGCTTCCTTTGTCTCTGGCCAGAGGATTCCAGTGGGCTGTGCATTCCTTTCCATTTCTTCAATAAACTCCTCTTTTCTTTTTTGCCTCTTTATTGTGCTAAAAAAACCTAACATTTTCCTTTCAAGAAACTTAATAATTTTTCTTTCAGACAGGACCAAGAATTTCCCCTAATTTATAAAGAAAACCTCCTCAGCAGGGTGAGTGGACACTTTTCTCAAGGAATTATGATTACAGATCAGTACTGCTTTTCAAGAGTAAATATGAGCAAGTTTTCAACATATGTATAAAATAATTTTACTTTCAAAAGAATAGGAGTAGGAATGCATAAATAGTCTGAAATAAAGGAATAAGCAAATAAACTATGCCACAGAACAATAATATATAAGTCCATAGTATCATACTTAAAGATTTACAATAAATTTAATAGAATACACAGTTTTAAATAAATAAAGTGATTTTAGAATATATGCTGGAAATCATTTCTCAAGTTTTAATTTGAAACCAGTGATTTGGAGAAAGAATGAACTAATAAATATTAACCAGATATTTATCCACTACAAGAAATGCTTGCAAACATTAATGCATTTATATAGAAATATCAATGCACAACTCAGTAATTATTTCCATTTCTTCTGAATATTTATAAGTATATACATTGTTACACTTATAGTAGTTACTGTATATAAACACATTTAGTAACAATCGAAAGTTCATCAGGAATGATTTAATTATTAATCCTTTGTTCTATTCCTATTTTAGTAAAAGTGGTCTGTATATGAACTTCTGTTTAAAGGAAAACTGAGCACATTCAGAACACAAGATTCTGTTTACAGTGGTAATGTATGAAATGAATTTCAAGTGGCCTGGGAGTACTGAACTTTAAAAAGTACTTAATTTTCATTTTTCACCTTTTCAAGCTACATTTGTTTCATGAATTAAAACAAAGGAACTATCAATTCATTATATGTGGTGGTACTACATTCTGATACAACATATATAATATACACTATAATGTAATGTAGTATAAGGTATACTGTAATGTATATAATATAATGTATAATTGTTCTTTTCATAGGTCTCAGAGTTTTAGGGTACAACTTTTTAAAAGCTTATTGAATTTAATTTAATTTAAACTGTAACATATAGTTATCTATTTGCTAATAATTTTAACTTATTAAATGAATATTCAAAAACCCTCTTCAGTGCATGACATCTCATGTGTTTTGGACCCAAATGTATCTTAGTACAATGACATGAAAATATCTCTTGTAGGATTATATAGGGATATATTCACACATGTAGGTAAAAAACATGAATATTTGGCTTGAATTTGAGTCTAAGATATCAGTGGCCTTCTTACAAAGAAAAGAAATAAAAATGAATGTGCTATCCAAATGGTGATACATGAAGTTAAAAAGTAAAATATATATCGAATGTTTTAAAATGTTACTGATTGGCAATATTACTGAAAATTGACAGCCAATAGTGCACTCAGGTTAATTGGAGCAACATAGCCAGGGTCGAAAACAACAACAAAAACAAGAAAAACAGATTAGAAGAGTAAAAGAATGGAGTAGATAAGTTATAAAGATTACGACGTGGACGTGGTGACCCTGGCCTGTAATACCAGAACCCAGGAGACTGAGTCAAAACTGCCTCCAGTTCAAAGTTAGTTTGAAGTACATAGTGACACTCATTTCAAACAAATAAACAAACATCACTGTCTTTCCCTCCACAAACTTCTTAAAAGTTAGGTAAAATTAAGAGAATATGCACACTAATACACAAGAAATAATCCATAAAGTGACTCAGACATGATGTTTGTTCTAAAGAATCATATATTACAGTGGAAAAAAACACAAATAGCCTCAGGAATATGAAATAATAGGAATCTATTTTTAAGCAAAATCCAGAAGTAGAAGTGGCCTTTGACACTGAGCTTGTAGAATGCAAGGACATTAAAGAGCAAACAAAAAGAGTATATTCAGTAAAGAAAAATTGTACCAGACAAATAAATAAATAAGTGTAGTGTATTTGAGCAAAGTGAAGGTACATTTTGAATCCTGCATAATTAGGGCGAGACAAAAAATAAGTCATATAAATAATGACTTCTTGGCCACAATGTGTAGGTCTTGGATGCCAGAGTGAGAGATACGGTTTCTTAACAAGAAATGATAAGAGCAACAGGCAGATCAAGCAAGAGTAGTTAAAGAAATATTTTCCCCCAAAGACTAATTACATTAAATAAAAGGAAGTTTATGTTGATAAACAATATAATTTTAAAATGAATAATATAACTATTTTCAGATAGCATAAAAATTGTGGAGGATTAACAGTAGAGACAGCAAATACCGACAAAGTATTTTGGAGCTAAAAATGTAGACATAGAAGTAAAAAAGGGGAGGAATTAATAAGACAATTGACATTCACTCTCTTTTTATTTTTGATGTTACTGTAGCAGGAGTCACTTTCTTAATTGCATTTTTAGATTGTATAATTTTAGCATATACAAATGAAATATTGTATATTTCAAACTTGAACTTATTAATTCCATTTTATGAATTAGTATATTATTTTTAGAACAAATTTGGAATCACAGTAACATTATACATAAAACAGAACATTATTTTATTTATCTTCTCCCTTCTATCTACTCAAATTTTCCAAATATAAATACTTCACAACAAAGTGGTACATTTTATAAAATCGTGAACTAACACTGATGCATCCAAATCCACCAGTCTACCACTCTTCATTAGGTTTTATTCTTTGTGTTTTATGTTCTAAGCGTTTTGAAAAATGTATCATAATCTATATTCATTATATAGCATGATGCGCAATAATTTTAATACCCTAAATATCCACCATGCTCCACTTATTTGCTTATTTTTCCCTTCCTTCTCCTCCCCCATCTCTGAACCTCTGGTAACCTCTGATAATTTTATTATTGCCACAGTTTTGCCTTTACTAGAATGCATGCATTTGGAATTGGACCATATGTACCACATGCTGATTGTCTTCTTTCACTTAGTAATATACTTTTAAGGCTGCCATGCCTTTTCACGGCTTGATAACTCATGTTTTTTTAGTGCTGAATAACATCCCACTGTCTATATTACTAAATTGCACTCATTTATTTACCTTTAAATGGACATGTTAGTTGTTTCCAACTTTTAGCAACTATCTATAAATCTGCTATAAAGAGTACAACACAGATTTTGTGAGGAATCTATCTTTTCAACTCATTTGGGTACATAGCAATAAGTACAACTTCTAGATCATATAGTAGGATGTTTAATTTTATAACAAACTGTCAAACTCTCTTCCAAAGTAGGTGTAGCATTTTGCACTCCATCAGCAATGAATGAGTTTTTATTATTCTACATCCTCGCTGGAGTTTAATGTTAAGCATTTAGATTCTTAACCATCTTAACAGTTATAAAATGGTCTAACATTTTAGTCTAAATTTTTGTGTTCTTTCTTTGTTTCTTGCTTTAATATGTTCCTGTAACTGATTAATTCCTCATGCTGACTGGTTGGTAAAAATATAATGTGAAAGTTAAGTTTTTTTTAATCAGCCACACTAGCACCACCCTGGTGGAAGAATCAGAACCACTTTCTACAGTCTGACAGGCAGTGAAATTTACAGTTCCCTGCTCTACTCTAATTTAATTCATTTTAGCCTGAAAATCGCCCTTCATGGTAGGTTTAATTCTCTGTTTTACTACTGATATATATATATATATATATATATATATATATATATATATATATATATTTGCTTACATCATTCCCATTATAAAATTGAAAATAAGGGATATGTTCAGGTGAGAATGAATGCTTTGGTCAGGGAGCATGACATACAAGTGTAATTCCAGCTCTTCCGGAGTCAGAGGCATGAAGGTCACACGTTTAGTGTCAGTCTGGGTAATTAGTGAGACTGTCTCAAAGTGAAAATAAGAAAAAGTGTAAGGTGTATCGTCAGTGCTCCCTGTGTTCAAGCCACAGTAATGAAAAAAAAAATAAAGTTGGAACTTTAACCACTGCATAATGTTAGAACTTTAAAATTTCTGCATTTTCAGTGAAATTGTTTTTCTTTGTTTTGTCATTGGCTGCTACATGAGGAAAATAAATCCCTCAAAAAAAACCCAAACAATTTATTCAACCAGTGATACTTAATTTATATTATTTCATTTGAATGAATCAGAAATCCCAAACCACTATTTGAAAAAAAAAATCATCCAGGGACTGTGATATCTCATAGGGTTATTAGTAAAAGCAAACACAAAACAATGTAGAAAAAATCATCAAGTAGTCCGTGTTGCATGGATTAGAGTGAATCAAATTTTTAAAAAACACCATATAAAAAGAAAGCATAAAAAGCAGCAAGGTATCAAAAAAGCATGCATGCAACAATAGAATTAAAGTAAAAATAAAATAAAAAATGACAATGTATATGAGAAACTGAAATAGAGATAAGCATACATAAATATATATTTGTTTTGCAGTACTAGAGATTGAACCCAGGGCCTTCACACTGAGCTGTATACCAACTCATTTTTTATTTTAATTTAATTCATTTTTTATTTTGAGACAAGTTCTCCCTAAATTGCCCAGGTATACTGAAATTGCAATCATCCTTTCTCAGCCTACCATAGTACTGGTATTACAGGTATGTGCCACCACCCTTGTCTACCATTATTATGAGTAAGTTCATTCTGAATAATGTGAATGTCTCAACCAGTATGCTTAATTCAGTTCACATTTTCCCTCTGTACATGTACTCTACTCTTTCTGGTGCAAGCATCTCTTGGTACCGATTTTCTACCACCAAAAACAGTTCAAAGTACCTGAGTAATTTTTCTATTATTTTCAATCAATTAGTAGTTGGGAATTGCACCTAAAGTCCTTCATTGTCACTTCTGGGTTTATTGCTATAGAGTTAAGCATTTTCCTATGGAAAGTGAGAGAGGCTTCAAGTAAAAAGTTGAAGGTATCCATAAACCCATAGTCTACAGGGAATATACAAATGCTTAGTGGAATATGGCAGGACACGGATGTCATCTGCTATGTTGAAGATCTGGAAAGGACATTAAATCGTGTCCCAGATAAGAATTATAGCATAACGGTACAATGTTATCAGTAAAAATTCCAAGCTTCTAATGATTAAAATGGTTTCTAACTTTGTTAACCCACCTCAAAGGAGATGCAGATAATTATAGTTGACTATCTCAACTCAGCAATAATATATGATAATACTCTAATTTATCTATTTGACATGAATCAGATAAAGTATTTTGGGTTTTTAAAAAGGAAGTGGATATTATTTTATTACACTATCCTTCAAAATAGAATGTTTTTGATGAATCTTGCTGGTATGATAGATAACTTTCAGGACATGTAAAGGCCAGGAGTTGTCACTGTGTATGCCTCAGGATCACTGCTGTTGAATTCATCATGAGTTAGAAAACATACATTTAAGAATGTCTTTGAATTTCACTTTCAAACTCTGTAATCAGTAAGAAATGAACAGTTTCAGGAAAAAAGAAATTATAACGCAAAGCTTTTGCAGAAGCTTTATATTTTATTGTTTACAACTAAATAGCTAGGGAGTCTCTATCTTTGATAACACTAATAATTACTAGTGAATTTAAATTTTGTATTCTAAACATTTCATTTAATTTAAATTTCCCACTCCAGTGATTTTTGTATTTTAATCTGTTTTTGCAAGGGCAAAACCATCTCTTTTTTTTTACTTTTTGTATTTCTTTTAGTGAATTGTTTTGATGAAGCAATTATTTCTTCTGATTTCTTCTAATGAAGTTGCCATAACCCCAAAACCTCCCACAAAATGAAAATAATCAGTGAACAATGATGATAATGTGTTTCTGGAATTTTTCTGTAAGGAGAAAATTGCATTCTAAAATTAGATTTGCATTTGAGTAGAACCGCATAAAAATATCAACATTCTGGCAGCCTCTCAGGATAACTGTTCATTTCCTCCATAGATTAGCTGAGAAACCTGAGGTTTTGCCTTTAAACTCAGTATATATTTCATATTGTTTCTTATTGCCAATGTGTGTTAGCATAATTATATGGCGTATGGATATGATTGCACAAACATGTATGTTGTGTGTATATATATATATATATATATATATATATATATACTTAATGTGTTATATAATTTTAATATAATATACATGTATATAATATATAAGCCTTAAACTTGTTTTATAAAGGACTTAAAACATATCATGTTCTTGCAGGATTGCCTGGTTTTCTTGATATGGAGACCTCAGTGCATTTGAATTCAAAATGGCTATCTTTATCATGTGAACATTTATATTTTGCATAATACCATGTTAAAATTGTAGAAATTAATTTCATTGTCATAATAATTATCTAGTTGATGTTTCTAATTTGTTTCTAAATTTCTGGAAAATTTTCTAAAACATGGAATTAGGTCTTAGGATACTTTTATCTTTTTTTGTTTGTTGATTATCTTCAAATATTGAGAATAGATGGAAAGCAAAAGGTAACAGTTCAATGCTTTCATACTGCATTATAAATTAAGATTTAAGAGATTGTTATAATGACACTATGATTTCATGAAGATTTTTTAAAAAAGGTAACCTTCAGAGAACAAAGTGGCATTGCTTGAAAATAAAGACCAGAATAGATAGAGACAAAAGATATCTTGTCCAACCTGCTTGAGATTTTGATGAAAGAGCAAGGTTTTCCATATTCAAGCCAGCAGTGTAAAACAAGAAAATGTTCAATATGGCAAGGATGTTTTAAGGATTATACTGACCAACTGTTGCAGCTCTTGCTCTTTTAGGAGCAAGTCTTGCTCCTTTCCATAACTTGAGACTGTTATTCAATAATCTCAGTCATCCATACAGTCCAAATCACAGATAATAAACTTAAAACTGGAAAGTAAACAATACACACTTATACAGTTTATATGTTTCATTCTTTATCATCAAAATTTAACATATTGTGGATCTGGATCTTAGCTGAAGTTAATAAATATGTGTTTTTCAATGCTTCAGGATAGGAACAGCTAACTGAGTGGAGCAAGTTTTTAAATTATTTCCTTAAATTATTTGTCAATATCCATACTTACTGTAGAAAACATAGAAAACCTTTGGAGGAACACTACTTAAAAGTATTTCTAATTGAAGTATGGATAAGAGCTACATGTTAGATTGGACATATTTTCAGGAGACACTACCTATACTTACCTCTGCAAAAACTGGGCAAGCTGAAAATAGTCTTCACGTTGTGAAGACAGTTTCTTCTTAAAATAAGAACAACAAACTTCAGGGAGAGAATAGAATCATTGATTTGTTCTTGTTTCTAGTTTATAGCCAGTTTAAACAAGTAGCCTTTATTTTGTGCTAGCTACAAATTATAATTTGCATAGATATATGTGTGGAAATAAAATCCTGGTTTAGAATAAATAATGTCACACAAGTTACTATAGGAAAGATAAAATAGAAGTGTGAAAGGGGGAACCTCAACACAGCAGTTACTGGAATATAATGGTAGATATTGTTTTAAAGTTGATAAAACTTTCTTTGAGGACGTAGCTGAATTAACATATTGGATAGGGTCAGGAAAGTGGGCATAAATCACTGAATGTTAAAATACTAAAATTCATTCATTCATTCAGTTACTAGAGATAAGCATCATTTACATTCCAGAATTTGTATGAACATTATATATGACATTGTGAAAAATCAGGACAATATTGGGGAGTAACAAAACTCATCTGAGAAAAGAACTCATTGCCAAGATTTTGATGTATAAACATAGAATAAGAGTATTAGGAATATTTTAAATTGTGTATTTTCAAGAAAATGAACTATGCAATTATGATAGCACAAACAAGAAAAAGTAATGTTTGGAATTGATTAGATATCCTTATACAAGATTTTCTTATCTGGAAAAGGAAAAATAGAGGACTGTGGTAGCAAAATGAAAGAAGGCTATTCTGATCTCAGGTATAAGGATAAAAACAAAACTCAAAAATGTGACTATCAATTAGGAAAGAAATATATGGAAATTTCAAATATCTGTTTCAGTGTACATATTTTTTTATTGTTCTCTTGTACACAAATATATACTTTTCTCTGACTACATTTAACTAATACTTTTTAAACAACAGGGAAGACATTGGCATGCCCTGCCACCAGGAAATTAGCAGAAGCCTGCATCAGGCGCAAGCTGCCTGGAACCTCCACCGTGAGCCCGCCAAGCCACCTGGAACTTAGCAGAAGCCTGAATCAGGTGCAAGCTGAATGGAAGCTCCACCATGGGCCCACCCTGCCACCGGAAACTTAGGGGAAGCCTGACTCAGGGGTAAACTGCCTGAAACCTCCCTTGTGGGTGCACCCTGCCACCTGGAACGTCTCAGAAGCCCTCCCAAGACTGAAAAATGCCCTGGAATGCTTCAGCTGGGCCCGCCCTCCCACCTGGAAATTCAGAAGACCTCAGCAGGCTCCAGTTAGTGTAAAAAACTTTGGAGAATTGCTTCCAGGTGGCAAACCTTGGACTACAGCTGATTAACTGCATCAGTATGGTGAGTATGCCCCTAAAATAGAGGTGTACAGGGGATAAATAGGGCCAGTAGTAAAACCCACTCCAACTAACTGTAAGATTTTGGAGAGTCTGAAAAGAGGGTGTGTGATCCCCTCCTACACATAGAAAACATCAAGCAGAGTGAAAATGACAAAATGAAAAAACACAATGCAGTCTCAAACATATAGTTCACCAGAAGCAAGTATAGGAGACATTGAAAGAGAAGTATTTATTTAACACACCGGGAATCTCTAAAAAAGGATAGCAAGTGAAATAAAAAAACAACTCCATCAGGCTGCAGAGGAAATCAAATTAGAAGTAGTCTCCCCTGTAAAGATAGAAATAACAACTTTAGTAAAGGAGTTGTTGAATGCAGCTAAAGAAGAACTAGAGAAAAAAGTACATGATCATGAGAAACTGAT
Source organism: Hydrochoerus hydrochaeris (assembly GCA_004027455.1). Taxonomy (NCBI): domain Eukaryota; kingdom Metazoa; phylum Chordata; class Mammalia; order Rodentia; family Hydrochaeridae; genus Hydrochoerus; species Hydrochoerus hydrochaeris. The sequence continues at coordinate 339,475 of PVLA01000799.1, read as the reverse complement.
TGAAACTTTGAATGAATAATATAGAAAACAAGCAGAATTCATGAAACAAACTCAAAGAGACATCCAAGAAACAAAAAATTCTATTTAAAGCATGCAAAATGGCCTAAAGGAAGCTGAGGATAGGATTTCGGACATTGAGGACAGGATCACAGTTAGTGATCAGGAAAGAATAGAACTTTTAAAAATAACCAAGCAGCATGAAATGACAATCCAGAAGCTTCATGATAATGCCAAGAGCAACAATATAAGAATAATGGGCATTAGGGAAGATATAGGAGTATAGACAAATGACATACATAAAGTATTTATGGAAATAATAGCAGAAAATTTCCTAAACCTGGGGAAAGAATCTGATATGCAGATAAGTGATGCATATAGAACACCAAACAGTCACAATCAACATAAATTTACACCCAGACACATAATAATTAAGATCTCAGACATAGAGAATAAAAACAGAATATTAAAAGCTGTCAGAGAAAAGACACAACTTATCAAAACAAGGAAAGCCCATTAGAATCATGGCCAGAAAAAAGCAGGAGTAGCTATTCTATTTGCAGACAATGTGAATCTCAAACCAAAAATGATGAACAGAGATAGAGAAGGTCACTACATACTTATTAGTGGTAATATTCAAGAGGAAGAACTAACAATTATAAATATATATGTGCCAAATACAGGGCACCCAACTTTATAAGACAGATATTGATGGACATGAAAAACCAAATACACAAGAATATAATCATAACAGGAGATCTTAACAGTCCATTGTCAAAAAGAGATAGATCAACTAGACAAAAAGTCAGCAAAGAAATAACAGAACTGAATCATACCTGTGAGCAATTGGACTTAGTAGATGTTTACAGAGTGTTCCACCCAATCACATCAGAATACATATTCTTCTCAGCTGCACATGGGATATTCTCCAAAATAGACCATATATTATCCCATAAAACATTCTTAAGTAAATGCGAAGATATTGAAATCATACCATGCATAGTATCTGACCATAGTGCACTTAAATTGGAAATTAATGGCAAAAGAAATTGTAAAACCTACATAAATACATGGAAATTAAATAACAGCCTTTTGAACAACCATGGGGATACAGATGAAATTAAAGAAGAAATAAAACAATACCTACAATTGAAAGAAAATATAGAAACAACATACTGTAATCTGTGGGATGCAATGAAAGCAGCCTTAAGACGGAAATATATACCAATAAACTGTCTTATCAAGAAAACAGAATGAGCACAAATAAACAACCTAATGGTCCATCTCAAGTGTCTAGAAAAAGAAGAGCAAGCTAAACCCAAAGCTCATAGAAGAGAGGAAATTGTAAAGATTAGAGCAGAAATCAATGCAATTGAAACTAAAAAAGTAATACAAAGAATTAATGAATCAAAAAGCTGGTCTTTTGAGAGAATCAACAAAATTAACAAACCCCTAGCTAATCCTATCGAGAGAAAGAAAGAAAAAACCCAAATTCATGCAATAAGAACTGAAAAGGGAGAAATTACTACAGATCCCATGGAAATTCAAAATATCATGAGTGCCTACTTTGAAAATCTCTACTCACATAGAGTGGAAAACACAGAGGAAATAGACAGATTTCTACAAACATATGAACTACCAAAGCTCAACCAAGAAGATATAGCAATTTGAACAACCCAATATCAACTATTGAAATTGAAAATGTAATTAAAAACTTACCAACAACGAAAAGTCCAAGTCCTGATGGACTCACAGCTGAATTTTACAAGAAATTTAGAGATTTGATGCCAGTACTCCTTAAACTCTTCAATGAAATTGAGAAAAAAGCAATCCTCCCGAAATCATTTCTGGAGGCAAGCATTACTCTGATACCAAAACCAGAGAAAGCTGCAACCAAAAAAGAGAACTATAGGCCTATCTCACTAATGAACACTGATGCAAAGATTCTGAACAAAATACTGGCAAGTAGAATGAAGCAAATCATCAAGAAGATTATACATCATGACCAAGTGGGGTTCATTCCAGGAATGCAGGGATGGATTAACATACGCTAATCAATAAATGTAATACACCACATCACCAGAGCCAAAAACAAAAAACCACATGGTCATCTCAATAGATGCAGAAAAAGCTTTGGGCGAAGTCCAACACATGTTCATGATGAAAACTCTTCAGAAACTCGGAATACACGGCGTCTACCTAAACATTGTAAAGGCCATCTATGACAAACCAACAGCCAACATTGTGCTAAATGGACAAAAACTGAAAGTTTTCACTTTAAAATCAGGAACAAGACAAGGAAGTCCACTCTCACCACTCCTTTTCAACATAGTTCTGGAAACACTAGCCAGGGCAATCAGACAAGAGAGAGAAATAAAAGGAATAAAGATAGCAAAGAAGTTAAATTATCACTATGTGAAGATGACATTATACTCTATATAGAAAACTCAAAAAAATCCATTAAAAGACTGCCAGAGGTAATAAACAAGTTCAGTAGTGTAGCTGGATTCAAAGTCAATGCTCAAAGATCAATAGCATTCCTGTACACAAACAAAAACTCACTGAGAGAGAAATTATGGACATATCGCCCTTTACAATAACATGTAAAAAAATGAAATACTTATGAATCAACCTAACTAAAAATGTAAAAGACCTATATGCTGAAAATTATACTATGCTGAAAAAGGAGATTGAAAAAGATATTAGAAAATGGAAGGACATTCCTTGCTCTTGGTTAGAAAGAACCAACATTGTGAAAATGGCCATACTCCCAAAACTTTTTTATAGATTTAATGCAATCCCAATCAAAATACCATTGACATACCTCACAGATCTAGAGAAAACATTCCTAAAATTCATTTGGAAACACAAGAAACCTAGAATAGCAAAGGCAATTCTATGCTACAAAAGCAAGGCAGGAGGCATCTCAATTCCTGACTTGAAACAGTACTATAAAGCCACAGTGATCAAATCAGCTTTGTACTGGCAAAGAAATAGACCTGAGGATCAATGGAACAGATTAGAAGATGCAAGCACAACTACAAAGACACTCAGCCACCTGATATTTGACAAAGGGGCTAAATATGTCCACTGGAAGGATAACCTCTTTAATAAATGGTGTAATAAGAATTGGCTCTCTACATGCAGAAGACTGCAACTAGATCCATGCCTATCACCATGCACAAAACTAAAGTCTATATGGATCAAAGACCTAAATACTAAAACAGAAACACTAAATCTCCTGGAAGACAAGGTAGGTAGAAGTCTTGTAGACATCCGTGTAGGCAGAGAATTCATGAACAAAATGCAAACTGCACCTGAAACACTTCAAAGAATCAACAAATGGGATCTCATATTATTGAAATGTTCCTGAACTTCAAAGGAAATGACCAACAGAGTGAAAAGAAAACTCACAGAGTGGGAAAGGATTTTTGCCAGCAACCCCTCAGACAAAGGGCTTATATCCAGAGCATATAAAGAACTGGAAAACATCAAGGCCCCCAAATTCAAAGACCTCTCCAAAAAATGGGCATCTGAGATGAACACACAATTCTCGGAGAAAGATATGCAAGTCCAAATAAATACATGAAGAAATGTTCACCATCACTGGTCATTCAAGAAATGCATATTAAAACAGCTTTGAGATTCCACCTTACTCTGGAAAGAGTAGCAGCCATCAAGAAATCAACTGATAACAAATGTTGTCGAGGCTGCGGGGAAAAAGGAACACTGCTCCACTGTTGGTGGGAATGTAGACTGGTGCAACCATTATGGAAATCCATATGGAGAATTCTCAGAAGACTAGGATTGGAAGCCCCATTCAATCCAGCTATTCCCCTCCTAGGTATTTTCCCAGAAGAACTGAAAAGTGCATGTCATAGTCATTTATGTGCACCCATGTTCATAGCTGCACAATTTGTGACAGCTAAATCCTGGAAACAACCAAGATACTCATCAAAGTCAGAGTGGATGAAAAAGACATGACATTTTTATACAATGAAATATTACTCAGCTATAAAAAATGATGATCTTGAGACCTTCATAGGTAAATGGAGACAACTTGAGACTATCCTCATTAGTGAAATAAATAAGAATCATATTTATAAATATCATATTGTGTCTCTAGTGTAAAAAGTAAATAGGTTCTGCAAGAGTAATAAAACCAAAACGTGTAATTGCTATTGTAAAAAAGAGAGGAAAAGAAAGTGCTCTAAGGGATATGACTGCATGTATGTTTAAGTGTGTAAAATAAATGACCATACTGCTGAATCTTTGTTGGATCTTTGAGCAGAACTGTTTGAATTCTGACTGTTTGAATGTTTACTATGTACCCTTTAACTTTATAACTTGAACAGCTACATCCAGGATGACAGTATGTAATTTATATGCTACTGATTTCTTAGTGGGACTTTTTCTCATTCTCCTTTTTCTCTTTTTTACAATTCTGTATTGTTGCTACCCTTTTTTCTGTTTTGCTTTTTTTCTTCTCTTAAATAAAATTTTAAAAATGTATAATTGCTATTGTAAAAAAAGAGGAAATAGGAAGTGCTATAAAAGAGATAGCTGCATGTATGTTTAGGTGTGTGGGATTGATAACCATATTTCTAGGTTCTTGTTGGATTGTTGAACAGATCTGTTTGCACTCTCACTGCTTGAATGTCTACTTTTCGTGCTTTAATTTTGTAACTTGTAAAACTGTTTCTAAAAGAACAATATGTAATTTATCACCTAGTGATTTCTTACTGTTTATCTTCTTTCTTGAAATTCTGTAATATTTCTATCCTTTTTCTGTTTTTTCTCTTTAAATAAAAAACAGGGAACTATATTCATATAAATGATTTCATAACATTACGTGTCAATGTAAGAAAAGAAGCTAAAGTAGAGGGAATAGCTCTTTATTCAAGGAGAATCATCCAGGTGATCCTCTACATATATTATTTAATTTCTTAAATTTTATGTTTCCTATTTTTTGTTCAAAAGGGTGCTATTTAATTTCCACATGTAAATGGATCTTCTGCAATTTCTTTTGTCATCATTTTCCAATTGCACTATGGTCAGATAATATTCATGTAATAATTTCTGTTCCTTTGTATATACTTAAACATGTTACATGGACTAATATATGTTCTGTTTTAGAAAATATCCCATGTTCAGTTGAGAATAATGTGTATTCTGATGTTGTTGACTAGAACATTTTGTACATGTCTACTAATTCATTTGTTATCAGGTTATTCAGTTATGTTATTCCTTTGCTGATTCTTTTGTCTAGTTAAACTGTCTCTTTGTGACAAAGGGGTTGGTTCCCTTTTGTACTTGTGTTATTTTTTATTTGATTTTCCATTAAAATTAATATTTGTTTTATATAGTTAAATGTTCCCATATTTGATGAATATATATTTATTGTAATTTCCTCCTCCTTTTGAAGTTTACATCTAACAAGTATATGGTTAACTTCTGTATCTTTTTTTGTAATTCTTGACTTGAGGTTCACATTGTCTGCCAACAGAAGAGCTACTCCTGCTTTTTTCTGTGTTTCTTTTGCATAGAGTATTGTTTTTCTTCCTTTGACTTTCAGTCCGTAAATTTCCTTTCGAGTTAAATGTGTTTCTTTTATGCAGCATACTGGTGTATGTTGTTTATTCACCCAATTTTCCATTCTGTTTCTCTTGATTAGTGAATTGAGGTTATTTACATTAATGTTTAGAACTAATGTATATTGGTTTATCTATAACATGTTATCTTATTTCTGTTAGTTCCTTACTTTTCCCCTCTATTTAATTTCTTGCCCTGCTTGGTGGTTTCTTTCTCTTGTTGTTCTTGGAATTATGGTCATTTTTATCTCATTCTAGAATATCTTTTGGTATGCTTTGTAAGATTTTTTGTTGCCCATGAAGTTATTCAATTGTTTTTTTGTCATATCTTATTTCTCCATTAATTTTGAAAGATAGATTTTCAGAGCACATCAGTCTGGGTTGGAAGTTGTTTTCTTCCAGGACTTGAAGTTCTCCATGATGTTCTTGACTTGTATTGAAATGTATGCTGTGATTCTGATAGGCTTTAGTGCATACGTTATCTGTTTCTTTTCTCTAGAAGCTTTTTATATTCTCTTTTTGTACTGAATTTCTGGGATATTGATTACTATATATCTATGTGTAGATTTATTTTGGTTATGGCTAATTGGAGTTCTATATGCCTCACTAATCTGTATGTCTTTTTCTTTCCCATGATTGGGAAACTTTCTGTTATTACTTCTTCAAGCAGTCTCTTCACATCATTTGTGTTGACTCATTTTCCTACCAGTCTTATATTTTTTCTTTACATCTTCTTGCAGTTGTTGAACTGTGTATTCCTGAGCCATTATTTTTAAGAGACATTTCTTTTTATATCACTAGCCACAATCCTACCTTCAAGGAATGAAAATGTATTTTCAATTCATGCATGTGTTTTTTCCAGTTTTCAATGGAAGTTTTGATTTCCTGGATATCTCTTGAAATCTGTTACATGCATTATAATTATTTTCTATACTATTCATTCAAAGTTTCCATCATTTTGCAATGATCCTCTTTTTTTAATCTTTGTCTTCTTTGAATATGCTAATTCTTTCATCACGTTTATCATTTAATTTGTTACTTGAGATAATATTTCTGATCTGATCTTTACAGCCTCATGAAGTTGTTTCTTTACTTCTGTTGTTCTCATTTCAGATATTCCAGGAGTTGGATTTCCGTTTTGTTTCATGTCTAGGTCTCCTGGACTTGTTATGGATATCTTGGAGATTTGCAATTGCATTTTGTTCTTTCCTCTTGTCATTTTCTGTGTTACTCCTGCTCAGCCTGATGACAATTCATAGTTGTTTAGTGTGCTGGTGGCTCGTCCTGCAACATACTTCACTGAGAGATGCCAATCATGGTGGTTCTCTGGTCCTGGCTTCCCAGGCCCTGTGAGAATCAACCAGGATCCCTAGGTGACTGCAGTTCAATGGGTGCTGACTCATGGTTCTTGTATGACTTGCTGAGAGTATCCAGGTGTGGTCAGGGCTCTCAGTGCAACTTCCTGATCCCCATAGTCATTAAGATGCATTTCTGGATTATTGAGGATCTCTGAGAGCTGCCTCCCAGTCCCTTTGGGCCTCACCAAGGCTTCCCAGGTTTGAGAGAGTCTCTGAGTGCAGTTTTATGGACCTTGCTGGACTCACTTAAAGACCCTAGGTTATTGGAGTTCTCTGAGGCATGCCTCCTGGTCCTTGTGCATCTCACCAAGGGCTCTTGGGTGTTTGTGGGACTCTGGGCATTGCCTTTTGGTCCTTGTGGGTCTGACCAAGGATCCCTGGGATGACTGCAGGACTCTGGGTCTAACATTGATATTTTTATAGGTAAATGGATAAAACCTGTGATGATGTTCATAAGTAAAATAAACCAGACCCTCATTTAATATTGTTTCACTAGTGTGTAAATCTGAAAGAGCAATAAATATGGCAAATATGCAACAGATATTGTGAATAGGGAAGAAATTGCTCAAAAGAAAAGATAAACTGATTGGAGAATGAGGAAAAGAAGGAAGCAAATATATATATATTTACATTTAAGATATTTATACAAATGATTTATCTTGGTTCATTGATGGGAAAATTTTGTGATAGTAATTTTCTTGATAATGTTTTATGCCTATATCTTGTACTCTGAATAACTACTGTGAACATCATAATATTCAATATTTTAGTTATTGTTAGTCTTCTACTGACCTGTTTTGAAACTATTATATCATTATTTCTTACATTTTTCTGATTAAAAGTAAAAAATAATTCCATAACATCAAATTTTGTTCTACAATATTTAAAGGATATATTGAAGCAAAACTTGACTATGACTTGGAGGATAAATATTTCCTTTGTATGAAATTGAGTACAGAAAAATAGAACCATGGATTTTGCTTAAATTATTTAAATTGAGATTAATAACATGCAAAAATGATATGTTAACTTCCCTGGTAGGTTGAATATTTTCCTTGACAAAAAAGAAAAAGTAATAATTCTTAAATTAATACATTATTAATTTTGACCTCAAAAAATAACAAAGTAATTTATTTCAAAAGTAGTTGTCATTAATGTGCAAAACCTGATAAAGCTGAAATATAATTAATGTAGTCTTTCTCGTTTTAAGCTAAGGTCAAATAAGCAACATAATGAAAGAGCAAACAAGGAAAATATCAGGTTTTTAAAAATAACACTAAGAAATTTTGTTTTGCTTGACAGAGTCTTAATACAGAATGAACAGACCAATTTACAACACCAGTAGCAGCACTTTCTAGTCCAGAATTCTAGAACAAGTCACTTAATTGTACTAAACCTCAAATTTTTAACGTTTTTAAGACAGAAACTGTCTTAGTTACTTTCTCATTCCTGGGACATAATATCTCACATATACCAGTCAAAGAAAGCTTTATTTTAGCTCACACTTTATAGAGGTTTCACTCCATAGTTAGCTGACTCCAAGAGAAGGCAGCATAGTGGAGGATTATGACAAAGGAGAAACAGTTCATGGCATTGCAGAGAGGAAGCAGCAAACAGTAATTAATGAAGCTCCTTTTTCCTTTTTATTCCTTTCAGGTCACAATCCTTTAGGTTGATATTATCCATAACCAGGATGAGATTTCTTATTACACAAAGCAAGAACTATTCTAAACCAATCAGGGGACTGATCCATTTATCACACTCTTAATCCAGTATCACATACCAATAATGCAGCCAGTTCCCAAAAGCCCCATCAATGAATGCAGGAGTCTTTCTTGGAACATTTAGGTATGAACCATACCATTCTAATTCCAGACCTGAAAATACTCATCTGCATTGTTCATTCAAAATCATTTAATTCATCTCTAAGTGTTGCCAGGTCCTCACATTTTCAGCATTGCTGAAAAGTTTATGTCCAAAATGTTCTTTGATATTTAAGGCAAATTTTTAGCTTTAAGCCCCTGTAAAAAAAAAAGAGAAAGTTAAACACTTTTATCATACAATGCAACAAGATAAGCATTTCCAATTCTAAAGGAAGAAGTAAGGAGATGTAAAACAAAGGGACAAAGGCAATACCAATATTCCATCAGGGCAAACAATAAGTTCCAAATTTCCATTTCTAGCCTCTGGAAAAATCTACAGTACGATATGAACTCCAAAGGTTTTGCATGGCTCCATCTCTATGACACTAGCAGTGCTTGTGCCCCTTCATGGCTCGTCTCTTGGCCAAGCTTTGATCACTCCTTGCAAATTCCTAAAACAATGCATATTCCTAGCTTCTCTATATTTCTGGAGTCTCCACTACACTCTTTAATTTTTTATAAGACAATAAAACCCAACAAAACAAACAGAATAAGGTGGAGCAAATCAAAGCAATGACATTGCTACAGAATTTCAAAGCAGGACAATAGGAAATTAACAATGGTTACCATAGTATATCTTTTTAACTTCTCAATAGTTGTCCATTCCACCAGACATAACAAAATCAAATGAAATAAAACAGAATAAAACCAATCAAAACAGATTATTGAATAAAGAAAAATAATAATTCATAACAAAACAAAACAGTGAGAACAATATTGGACTTGAAAAACAAGACAGAATGAAATCACTCATATTTTCTATATTGAATACTGTTATCCTCCCAATAGATGCTCAAATCAGAGGTCTAGGACCTGCAAAAATGAACCAAACAATACAAGCATTCACTTACTTTTTGTACCTCAGTTACTATCAACTCAGCTTGTCCTCCAAATCAGCTGGTTGCCCATGGTATGGAGGCTGCTCTTGATTTTCAGCCCACATGCAGGTAGACCCAACAGGAGGCACTATCTGGCTTCTTTCTTCCTGGGCCCCGCTTGGCTTGTGTGGCTTACCAGAATTGGCTAATTGGCTTTTTTCCAATGGGCTCCTCCAAGGTACAACATAGCTTCTGCTAATTCACAGGTGATGCTATCTGGCTTCTTTCTTATAGGACCCTGTTATGGCTTACACAGCTTACTCAAGGGGATGATTGGCTTCTTCTTATTGATGGGCTCCTCCCTGTCCTGGCATGGCTACTGTCAATTCACAAGAGGTTCTTTCTGCTATTAACTTCACACTCTCAGATTCATACTACAGTCTCCCAGGAGAACACTGCCTGGTTTTCCAGGCATTCTTCTGAAATCTGGTGAAAGCTTTCCTGAAACCATAACTTTCACATTTTGGATGGATCTAAAACCAGAACCACACGGAAGGCATTAACATCTACCACCAGTGAGCAGTGCCCAGGCTTCCTTCTCTCCTGGATATAGGAGTCCAGTGCCTGAAATACTGAGCCCTATGAAAACAATCCATAAGAACAAATTCTATAGGCCTCTACCTTCTGGAACAAGTTGCCTTGGAACTGTCTTGTCAAAGCAAAATCTTTCATCACCATAATTTTGAAACTGCAAAAGATGGACTCCTGCTAATTCATGTGATGCCTTTGGAATATCTTTTTATTGTCTGCTTCCAAAGAACTTGTCTTTTAGTGCCAACCATTTCAGCAACAAAGTTCTACTCTGTTCTAGCTTTTCAGTCCATAATTTTACTGGAGTTCATTTTCTGACCCAACTGAAAATCATCCTACTGGGGCATTTGTTTTTGGTTCTCAAAGTACAACTTGTTGAAAGTTCCGAATAATAGCCATGCCACTGCTTCAACATAAGGCTGCCTTGAAATTTCTCCTGCCAGATTAGTTAGTCCTTTACTTTAATACCATACTCCTCTAGTATTTCTGAATACAGGAAAAGATAGACATTTTTTCTGCCAGAACACAACACACATAGTCTGGAGTCAAATCTCCCATTCACTCATTGTTCCCAACTGAAACAACCTGATTTTGGTTTTTACTGGCTGCATTTCTATCAGCATATTTTGTCTTCTGAGCTTTGCCCAGTATTTTCCATCAAGTTTTTCTCACAGAAATCTAGGTATGCCTCTTCAGTTGTCATTTCAAATCCATCCCAAATTCTTCCTACAAGCCAATTCCAAAGGCTTCTGGAGCATATGGACTGTAAGTGTCACAGCAATGACTCATTTTCCTGGTGCCAAAATCTGTCTTGGTTACTTTCCCTTTGTTGGGACAAAATACTTGACACCCACAAATTAAACAGGGGAGGGTTTATTTTGGCTCACAGTTTGTAGAGGTTTCAGTACATAGTTGGCTGACTCCAAGGCAAGCTTCATGTGAGAGGGAGAGGCAGTGGAGATTTGTTCATGGCATCACAGGTAGGAGGCATTGAGTAGTGAGACAGAGTTCTCTTTCCCCTTTTTATTTTTTCAAACTAAAAGCCCATTTGTTGTTGTCACCCACATGCTGAATATCTTATTATTTAAACCTGGCATCATAAAAAGCCAATCAGTGGCCTAATCTAATTAGCACAGCGAAGATGCAGCCACCTCGCCAAATCCTCATCTAGGAGTGCATTAGACTTGGGGCGAACATTTGGATATAAACCAGAACAGAAATTATTTAATAAATATGATGGATAACATATTTAGATCCTTTAAAATAGTGCTTGGAAAATGATAATACTAAATAAATTTTATTGTTTTGCTGCTGTTAATAATTCACTTGTGTAGAAAAAAATGCCTAAACATACAAGAATTAGCAATCTCCTATACTGTCTTCTCTTGATTCTTTTTTCATTTATAAGAGATATACCTCCCTGTTCCTTATTTATCATTTTAAAAATTTCGTCCCTTAATTTATTTATGCTCTGGTTTTCTCATATACCACAAGTCAATTTATCACATTATCAATAATGAAAAAAATCTTCAAAAATACTTAAGCAAAATAACATTGTAAATTATGACTAAAGGACATTTTGTAGGTGAACAGTACTTAAAATGTAGAAGTGTTAAGATTTTATCCAAACAAGAGGTTGAATTGATAAGTTATAGAACACAGTTCTCTCACAGAAATCCTTTAGCTAAAAGCACAATGAATACAATAATATTATGAATAACAGTCTTGCACACATTGAAGAGACTAGCAATCATGTGAATGCTCAACCAAGAAAAAGTTGATTGCAAAGCTACTGGAAACTCTGAAATATTTTTCTCCTCCCTGCTGCAGCACTGTGTGGTTTCAAGGAAGCCACTTACTTTCCGATTTCTGCCTGAGAATGGAGGGAACAGGGTAGAATTTATTTGCCACATGTCTATTTAGGAGCTACCTGAGGGATTTATTTCAGTTATGGCAGCACTCAAAATGAAACATAATTTGGATGTTAGTTTAGAGATATGTTAAAACAATGTTAGACACCAAAATACTAGACTCTCGTGGTAACTTGAGGGCAAGAATTTACAGGTACAAAAATGTAATAAAAATATAAGCCTCTGTGGAGAAGTTGGAATGATAATCTTAGTGAAATTAATTTATATACACATTATTTTGCATAATAGGAACTGAAGCATAAGTACATGAACAGGAGCAGAGAAGATTCACCCTTTGAAAAGTTTGAGAGAATTTAAAGCATCTACAACTGGATGATTAAAGATCTTCTGCACAGTGTGAAAAGTCTGGCAGATGTGTCTGTACTCTAATTTGCAAGAAATTACTACAAGATGCACCAAGAATCTGAAAAACATGCCCTATTCTGAAGAACATTGTCATGTTTATTTATTTTTTCTTTTACTTTCCTTAATCAGGAGTCATTTTGGGAAAGGATTTCTTACGTCTCAGTTACAGAACAACATTTTAGGATTTCTGCTGTCACCCTATCACAGTGACTGAATTAGAGATGACAATAAAAGACAGTTGTTTAGAGATGTAGTCAAGGTTTACATCCTGAGAAGTTTAAGCTCAGGCTGGGAAGGGCACTGGAGTCTCACTCACCATGGTGAAATGCAAAACCAATCCTATATGACTTTTAAGGGAAGCTGGATCTGAAAGTGCTGACAAAATACCAACAAACTACTTGACTACTCCCTACTCCCTACACACACGCACACACACATACACACACACGCACACACACACACACCACTGCCTGTGTGCCACACAGAGTCCAGTGCTGTGCTGGATTGAAAACTGGTAGTCAACTTAAACACCCAGTGAAAGTGAGTCAGTGTTGTACTGAGAGTCCACAATAGGAGCCGGAAAGCATGAAGCAGTAGAAATGCTACTTTCAGAATAAATGAGCTTTGAGAGAAAACTAATAACAAGGAAAACAGGTTATTGCATACTTGTTAGCAAAATAATTCATCAGAAAAAGATAACAGTTAAAAATTTATATATACAAAACACGGGCTCACCAAAATTCACAAAGTAAACACTAATGGGCATAAAAGATCATGTAAACATGAAGACAGTTATATAGTGATTGCTGAGTGTCATGCATGCCTGTAATCCTAGTACTTTGGAGGCTGAGGCAGGAAGATTATTGTGAATTCGAGACCAGCCTGGACTACAAAGTGAGCTCAAGGCAAGCCTAAACTTCGTAGTGAGACCCTGTTTCAAACAGACAAACAAAGCAAAAGAAAACAAAACAATGTTATATAGTGGCCACACATACCTAACAATCAAAAACAGGTTAACTAGAAAAAAAATCTGAGTTGAACCACATCTTTAAACAAATGAGTTTAATAGATATCTATAGAGTTTTATACCCAACAATAACAGAGCATATATTCTTCTTACCAACACATAACTCTTCAAATAGCCCACATTCTAGACCATAAATTACATTTAAATAAATACAAAATATAAAAATTACCTTATAAATTTTATTAGATCATAGTACAATGAAACTAGAAATCAATGGCAAAAGAAAGGAATAAGTACTGTCAAACTTATTTCTGAAATCCAAACACAGAAAAAAATACTTAGGCATATTGCAATATTTGTTTGTGAGTAAAAAATCCTGAAAAATATTTATAGGACTATCTCTAAAGCTAATAAAGAGCATTTAGTAGAAAGCTAATGGAAATTTAATATTACATGGGGAAAAACTGAAAGCTTTAAAATCAGAAACAATACAAATGTGTCCACTCTTAGCACACCTGTTCAACGTAATGTATGAAGTATAGCCAGGTCAATAAGGAAAAAAAATTAATAGATTTTTATATAGGTAAGGAAGAATTATTAAAAATCCTTATTCACAGATAACATGATTCTTAACACACAAGACTCAACAAATTCCATCAAAACATTCCTAGAGTTATTAAACAAACTCAGCAGAGTAGTAGGATACAATACCAACATATAAAAATGTATAACATACTTGTACACCAGTAATTTAAGAAAATACTAAGAAAATAATACCATTCAGAATATCTTCAAGAAAAAATTGCATACCTAAATATTACCCTAAAACTGAATCGAATGACTTCTGTAAAGGAAAATATTGTACTCTGTATAAGGAGATTGAAGAAGATATCAGAAAACGGAAAGAGATTCCCTGTTTCTTTTAGGTAGACAAATATTGCCAAAATTGTCATAAAACCAAAGTTAATACATAAATTTAATACAGTCCCAATGAAAATACCAATTTAATTCCTCACAGAACTTGGGAAAGCAGTACTAAAATTCAAATGGGGCCAGAAGAAATTTATAGCAACAAAAGCCATCCTGAGTCACTGGAGCAAAGCAGGAGCCACCACAATCCCAGATTACTAGTTCTATTACAAATTTACATAGATAACAAGGGTACAATACTGGCACACAAAAAATACAGGTGTATCAAAAAAAAGGAATACATATTGCAGGAAAAAAACATTAGGATATTCAGTCACCTAATCTTTAAAAAATGCAACAAAATTGTACACAAGAAGATAGATAGCCTAAATAGTAGTAGAAAAATTTGCATACACATCAAGAAAATTGCATGTAAACCCATATCTCTCTCCATATACTAAAATAGAGTCAAAATGAATCAAATATCTAAATATTCAAACAGAACATATAAATTTTTTAGAAGGCAAAATAGGTAAAGTTTTTGAAGTGATAGGTTTGGCAAATGTTTTCTGCTCAGAACCTTATTTACACAAGAAATAGTATCAAGAATCAGCATATGTTACTATATCAATTTAAAAATTTTTACAAAGCAAATAACCAACAGAATAAAGATAGAAGCTACAGAATAGATAAGCATTTTTGCTAGTTATTCCTCAGACAGAAAACAAATAGAATGTACAAAAGACACATGCACAGAAAAAAATAGATCTCCCAAAATGAAAGATCCAAGCAAGATATTGACAGATAAAATGAATACATATTTATTAATAGAAGAAATACAAATGGCCACTTAAATACATGAAAAAATGTTCAGCATCTCTGGCCTTTAGAGATATACAAACTAAAGCAAGACTGAGATTTAAGCTTACTCCAAAAAAGTGGCTACCACAAAAAATGGAATAATAAGAGTGTTGTTGATGCTGTAGGACAAAAAGAAACATTTCTCCATTTTTAGTGGAAACGTAATCTAATATAGCCACTATGCACATAAGCATGGTGATTCTTCAAGATACTAAAAATGAAAATTCCATTCAACCCAGATGCTCTTCTGTTTCTTCCAGAATGAGTTAACTAAATCAGATTACAATGATACACGCATGCCAGTGTTTATAGGAGCACAACTCAGTTAAACCTTGGTAACAGTCTATAGATCCATCACAAAATAAATTGATAAGTAAAATATAGCAATATATACAATATAATACTACCCTACTAAAATAAGCATGCATTTGTATCTTTTATAGGAAAATATATGCACTTTTAGACAATAATACAAAGTGAAATAATTGAGACACACTTGTTTAAATATTGCATGTCTTGTGTTACATGAGAAATCCAGAGCATACATAATTTAAAGACCTAAATAAAAGATAGATAATAGAAAAAGGGCAGATAGGTCTTTTATCAATTTAAAGTGGACCAAGAAAAGTAAATGTAAGAACACTATTATAATCTTGCTAAATATACAGTTATCGAATAGCAAACTTGGTGACATAATTTAGCAAGTTAAAATCAATTAGTGCCCTCTGCCTATGCTCCTGCCACCTGTCACATAAGCCCCTTGGTAAATTCAATCAGCCTTTAATGTCTGAGTCCAGCTGAATTTCTTCTGAGAATATGCTGGCACAGTTTGATTGTTTCCAGCTTGTGGTTCATTGGTTAAAAGAACATATATTGTTTCCAACTTGCATCAAAGACTTTGTTTGGAATGAAGTGACCCAGTGAAGGACACTTTTAACTTTGCCTGCCTCCACTCAGACCACCCCCTTGTCCCCAGGATGTTTCTGCATTATAGTAAACAATTCCTTATAAGTAAATGTATTTAGAGTTTACATGCCTGAAAATACGTGACTTAATGCAGTTCATGGAACCAACCATGTAATAACCTGCTATCTGCTTTGTACTTTCTGCTTGCAAAGTGTATTTAAATAGAAATGAAACTGGATCCTCACTGGTGACTTGGACACTGGTAAGCATCCCCCAGTCTGCAGGCATTAAGATCTATAAAGTTGTCTTCTAGATTATGTGGTGCGAAGAAATTTCCGTTTGGTGTGTTATTGATTTTTCTCCTACATAAGGATGCATGGTGGTGCACGCCTGTAATCTCAGCACACAGAGACTGAAGCAAGAGGGTCACTTTGAGTCCCACACCAACCAGATCTACCTAGTGAGATACTGCCTCAACAGAACAAAACAAGAGAGAGAGAGAGAGAGAGAGAGAGAGAGAGAGAGAGAGAGAGAGAGAGAGAGAGAGATATGTAAGGAGTAGAGACACAGCGGAACGGATGGAGAATTAAAAGCAAAAGCTGTATTTTGCAGAGTACCAACTCCTTAATATGAATGTAATCATTATGAAATACAAAAAATTTACTAGAAAAATTAAATGATAGATTTTAAAAGATTCAGTATATTTTATTCTTATTTATACTGTATATAGATTTCTTGATTTTGTAACTTTAGTTCTCTTATAATTTTCAAGTATCTCTTTTGTTTCATAGATTCTGGATTGAGATATCTTCTACAAAGTGTTAACATATTATTTTCTTTTTTATTAGCAGGTCTAACATTAAAAACTAAATTTAATTTCATAGATTCTGGATTGAGACATCTACAAAGTGTTAACATATATTATTTCTTTTTTATTAGCAAGTCTAAAATTAAAACATAAATTTAATTGTAAAGAAAGTCTACAATTAAAACTAAATCTAAGTATGAATATATTCTTCTACAAAGTATTTTAATTTGTTAAAAGATTAATTCTGTAATTAAAAACCAAATTCTGATTTGGCAGGCTCTATTCTTTAGCCATCTGCAGAATCTAAATATAGTGCTTCTATCCTCAGGTGGTTTTCACTGATTTAATTTAGTGCATGTTTAGATGAAGTATCAATTAGACAGTTGAATCAAGATTATGAGAAAAATTTTGATGCTTTTCCTCTTTGTCTGTTTCATATTTTAGTGGCTATTGATGTATTAAAATCCATCCTCTTGTTTCTTGTGAAAGAATCAATATTTTTCAATAACAATGAATGAAAATGTAAACACAATCATTTTGGAAGTGTCTATTCAGATTTTCTTCTTACTATAAGTAGCATTGTTTTGGCTTGCTATATATATAAAATTGAATTGTTTTAATAGAACGGCTCAAATTAAAATTTTGTTTTTAATTTGTAAGTTATTTATACAGTTTCAACATAGATATTAATATGTTATATTTCAAGGTCATGAGTTACATTTTGTACATAACTTTAGATACTCCAATGATATATAGGTCCTAAATATTACAAAATAGTGTTGATTTGTTTCTAAGTACTCTAAACATATACTTTTGTAATTTATGTATCTTTAAATGTGTCAGTACCTTAATTAAAATGTTGCTCTTAACAATCATTCTGAAATATGGGAAGAAATGGAAATTGTGCCTACACTTTCTAAATTAATATATGACCAATAAGAAACTTAAGATTGGGCTGGAGATTTAGCTCAGCGGCTCAAGCATTTGCCTGGTAAGCACAAGGCTGTGAATTTGATCCGTGGTACAAAAAAGAAACAAAAAGAAAATAAAGAAACAAAGAAAAAAAAAGAAACTTGAGATTTGCTGGGGACTTAGGTCAGTGGCACAAGCTCTTGCCTGACAAGTATGAGGTCATGAGTTCAGTTCCCTAAAGCAAACAAACAAACAAACAAACAAGAATATAAGACAATTCAGATTTCCATTTAATGCATTAGCTTTCTAAATATCCCAGCTTTGAATGTATATTTTATAAATAATTCCAGATAGTTTTATATGTAAAGCTATACTCTCCTTAATATTTGTTAAGTTTTTTGTGACATAAATTCATACTATTGGAATTATTAAATTGTTAGGGAAAAATGGGACACAGCAGCAATGTTTCAGATTCAAGAAAATAGTCTGTTGAGTTTTTCAAATTGATGTGAATACTGAGCCTTTGAATAAGGATTGGAGTGGAGGCTTCAAATGTAAATACATATAAATGATTTTTTTGTATCTTTTACTGAGTAGTTAGGGAATCATGGGGTATATACAAAACAATATTTTGGAAAATCAGAATAACGTCCTAGGGTTAAAAATTACTTTTGCCTTATGGAATTAATTTGGTAGAATATTTGCAGCAGCATAATCTTGAAATCATGAAATCATTAACAAGAATAATGGATATGGAAAAAGAAAACCAGAAGCAAAAACGTGAAGAGAGATTTCTTGGACTTGCATGTCAGAACTGTTAATAAATATTATTCCAGTTTACCTCTCACAATGATTAGACTTATTTCATTTAACTTTAAAATAAGTTAAGGATATCACAACCAGATAGAAAATACAAATATGAGTACAATATTTCCGTTGTTTCTCAAAAGTCATCCAGTTTAAAGGTCAATACAACACATACAAAATCAGATTATATCTAGTCTGAAGACATGTGTGCTAAAGAGCTATGGGCTTTCTGTCCTACAAACCACTTAGCCATGGTTTGTGCCAGATGAGAATTCACATATTGAATCACCTTAGATATCATGGAACAGTAAAATGGTGTGTATACTCAACATGTTCTAGATGAGAATTCACATATTAAATCACTTTTGATTATCACAGAACAGTGAAATAACATGTGTACTCAACATGTTGAAAACAAAATTAAGTCTGAGAATTTAGAGAAAGATGAAGAACATTTTGAAAGTTCCACATGTAGGAAATGTGATTGATAGAAGAAAAATATAGCTAAATACTGGTGAAGAGACAGAATACATATATTTTTAGAATTAATACATATTTATGACTTCCTAAACACTTCATTTAAATTATGAAAAATAAATGAGGGGGTAAAATTAACCCACAAATGGGAACTTAAATGATATCTATTGTGAAATCATAAATAAATGAGAGATTTAAAGGCAATTTGAAAATAACAGATCATACATAGGCTCATGCTATTTAGAAAGATTAGCAACACATTATATATATATATATATATATATATATATATATATATATATATATATATATGACAGTCATGCTATGTAGTGCAAATTGGCCTTGAATTCACTTATGTAGCACAGGCTAGCCTCAAATGCATGAGAATCTTCCTCCCTCAGCTTCCTGAATGCTGGGATTACAGGCGTGAATCACTATTTCTGGATCAGATATTTTTTTGATTGCACTGCCTTAAATTTGCATTGTGTGTTTAACACAAAAAGTTGGTAATTGAGTAAAAAATAATTGGTGGCATATAAGACAAATAAGCTGACATTTAAAGAGCCTCTGATTAATGTTGATGAAATATAGTGGTTTGCAATCATCTGCAAGTTTTCATCTGTGTATTTCTCATCCTGCTTGAGCCTGGAGTTGCAGACTTTAAGGAATGTCCAGTTCAAGATTAAGCAGGAAGCTGTGTGGGAAGTTGAACACAGTGAACACAGCATGAATAATGGGATGAACAGGAAGATATAGGAGAACCAAGAAGCTTAAATGAGTAAAAATGAGAACAAAAGTTCCTTGGTGGATGGATTGATACATAGCATGGGAGGTACAGAGAATCAGAAGAAAGAAAGAGGTACATAGTAGAATGAATCCAAATATTAATAAACAGAAGAATTGAAAGTTGCTTATATGGCATTCACTTGGCAAAATGTTGGAGCTCAATTTGACTCCAATTTTTTGTTAGCACTGTATGTCTTGGTTACTTTTCTCAATGCTAAGCCAAAGTGAAAGGAGGGAATGTTTACTTTGGTTCACACTTTGTAGAGATTTAAATCTATGTTTGGCTGAATGCAAGCCTGGGTGGGAAAACAGAGGGGCATCACAAAGAAGAAACCATTCATGGCCAACAGAAGGCAGCAAAGCACTGAAATAATAATCGGAAAGAAACAAGTGGCAAGCAGCGACCCTCTGTCCCTTATATTTTATTCAGAGTGGGTAGAATTTACATCTAGGGTGGGGAAGGCTTAAATCTAGTCTCATACCCTGAATCAATCCCAGCATCACATTGTTGATCCCAAAGACACACACATTATAAAAATCACGGCACCTCTGAAAAATCCCACCTATGACTACATGAGGTTTTGAAGGGAAATCTAGATACAAGTCCTGTCACTGTAACAGAACAAAATGTAATAGAAGAGTTTACCAACTCACCTCTCAGTTTCTATTGCATGTAACCTTAAATGTCATGTTAATTGCTGTAATAATTTTCTGAAATATTACCATTACTATTAAAACTTTTATAAAGTTGGCAAGTTTTTGAACTACAATAACCCTATTTCAAATATTTAATTAAGCAACATCATTTTTGTCACTTTTGCATAGAATCCATGAGATGTAAATTGACTTAAATTTCAAATAATTATCCTGTTGTATATAAAGAAGTAAGATCTGCTATTTATGGAAATGAACATAAGAAGCATCATGAACCATAGAGCACTGTTAGATTAAGAATATTTATGACAACTCTGCAAAAAGCATCTGGGGCAGTTGTTTCAAAATGCATTGGAGAAAAATTGAATAATTAAATTTTATATGGTTTTCTTTGTATAATCATTTTGTATTATTATTTCCTGCAATTGTGAGATAGTACACTGAAAAACATATTTATGATAACCAAATCAACTCTATGAAAACTTTTCACAGAGAATTTTAAAAGGAATTTAGTGAAGCAAGAGCAAATTACAAAGTGAGTGTGGAACAGAGTAAGTATTACTGGCCACATCAAGGTTTTATTAGACTTCATTGTTTTGAAAAATAGTTTCAAGAATTCATAATAACTCTGTATAGAACTGTTTCTTATAGTTGGTTTTAAATTTCAATTATGCTTTCGAAAGTTTCTCTTATCAAAGAAAGGCTAATTTCATTTTATTGATAATATGATTGAAATACTTGTACATAAACCTCTTGACCCCTCTTGTAGATCAGCAGTTATCAGTGTAAGCACATTAACTTGGTTTCCTATAAAGAAGAATGCAACACAGAATTTTAGTGTAAAGTTAATTGCGTTAGCTGTTCACTATTATAACAAGACACCTGAGATAACTAGTTTGTAGTAAAAATAAAGGTGCATTTTGGCTCTCAGTTTTAGAAGTTCCAATCCATGATGAGGCAGACTACCTATTCTGTAGGCTTTTTTGGGGTAGTATAGGATGTCCATTATGGGGAGCATACAATGGAGCAAATTGCTCACTTCATGATAAGGAAGAAAAAGAGAGATAAAGAGGCCTGTGTATCATAAATCTCTTCCAGGGCACATTCTCAATGATCTCAAGACCTCCCACCACTCAAAGTTTCCATCAAATTCTAATGGTTACACCTTGGCGATGGAGCATTTAACACATTGGCCTAATATTTTAGGTGTTATCACAATTGTTTTATTTCCTTTTTCTTAAAAAATGTATTAGTACATATTTTCCATATAGAATTATCACATACTTCATGAAGAATTTGTAGTTGTACATAATATATCATAATTCTTCTTTATTTTTCCCATTTCCAGCCCTTCCTGTTAATCGGTCTTCATCTCATTTATAGATGCTTTGATTCCATTTTTTCCTTGTATTATTTGATTTTTAATCTCTTTTCCCTTCTTTACAACCCCCTCTCTTGATCACCTTCCCATTTGAACATGTTCTTCTGACTGATCTTTGGTGATAATCAAGACCTAATTCTTTGGAGTAAATACAATCTCCCTAAAGTGAATAATTAATTAGCAAGAACCAATTAAAAAGTAGAATTATAAACAAATGACTGCTTAAAGCTAGAGTACATCATTACAGACATGCTTACAGACTCTGAAGAGCACATCTCATAATTGTGGCACTATGGGTAAGGAATCTGTGTAATTGTCATTGTTTTTCATGCTTCACGATACGAGGGACACTGGGGAGATACTAGCTATTAGATATTGCTGATTTGGACATGTGGTACTTGGGATTTACTAGGGAAAATATTTAATACAGGAAGCACAATCTATAAGATTATTTTATAATATTCACCCAAAGAGTCACATGCAAAAGAGTACAGGAGATCTGTTCACACACAAGAGACCCAAAGAATCTGACTGAGGGCCTGGATCTAATGGCAATGACCTGCACATGTCTATCTAATGACCGAAAGCCCATGTCAATGTCCTGCACAAGTCCAACTGCACAAGTCACAACAATGCCCCATGCAAATGTTTCATGTACCTGCACTAGGAAGGCCAGGAGGTAAGTGGTGGAAGCCAGAAAGTTTGTGCCAGCAGGCTGAGGCATCTTCACTGGAAACAATAAGTGATGCTCAAGTTAAGGACCAGAGTTCCCTAAAAACAATGCAGCTATCACCAGTGACTGTGAGGACCCAAGCTTTTCCAATGATGAAAATAGCTGAATTCAATGTGAGTGACTTCTCCAGGAGATTCAACAGTACACTATTGTCCACTCCAGTTCTGCTTTTATGGTATTGATAACAATCCTCAGGTAGGTCTTCCACACCCAGCACCATGATGATTCAGTTCAGCTGGGTGTTTCAAGTTGACCGTTAATCCATGACAGGACACCCATAGTATCCTCTCATAACACAGAACACTTCCAGGTCGAGATGTACAAATAGTTTAGTATATAAGGGAAGCAATTTCAGAGACTATATAGCATACAAATAGTACCTGTTTCAGTGTTTATTTTGGGATGTGTGTGGGCAGGAAAACATTTAAGAAAATGGCAATATTGGAATATAAGCCTTGAGTAAGCTCTGATAAAAATTCATGTACATCGATAGGAAGAATATGTATTTTTCATTCCACTGGGTTTGGAATATTTGGATGAAAAGTAATGGTAGACAACAGTAGGCCAGTGAAAAAAAGGAACACAGATTCAGTAGTAATAGAAAAGGTAGACAGATTCTTTCACAGGTTAGATATCCAGGTAGCTATTCTGAAAAATGAATTTTAACATGGAAGATTAGGAACTGCTATTGGCATCCACAAACTGTGTCCGTCACAAAGAAGATGAAATATAACTAGGGAAAGAGAAATTTTCAACTATGATGAGTCCCAGTACATACCTCAGCCAATCCCAAGGGAATGATGTAAGTGAGATGACCCTTCAGAGTTACTCTAAGTTGGAGCTAATGGATGAGGACTTCTGTGGCGGATTTAAAAAAATTGTGGTCAATTTAGCACGAGATGAACTGAATCAGCATGGTTCTGAGTGTAGATGGTTCACTTTAAGACTGTTAAAAAGGAGACCTGGAGAGAAAGAGAAGTGTTTTTGGATTCTCCTAAGTGGTGTCGGTTGGAGCTGTTGGTTCTCTTGGAGGAGCTTGTCATGCTGGCTTCCCTGTTATGAACTCAGTGGTAATCATCAGAGGAGCTTAGGACCTTGTCACTGAGAATGGCTGAGATTCACTTTGGGGGAGCTCTGGTCCTTACTTCGAGCACTGCTTCCTGTCTACATAGTAGAAGACGTGTGCCGTTCAATCTGCAGGAGAAGCTAGTCATGCTGGCTTCTTGATATGAACTGCTTTTCTCATCATTGAAGGAGCTTGGGACCTTGCTGCTGAGGATGGCTGAAGTACTTTTTAAGGGAGCCCTGGTCCTTATTTTGAGCATCACTTCTTGGCTCCAGTGCAGAACGCTCAACCTACTAGTGTAGATAATTCACACTGCTGGCATAGACTTTCTAGCTTCCACTGCTCACCTTTGGGCTTTTCTAGTGCAGATCCATGAAACATACTTGCATGAGTCATTGTTGTAGGCTTCAGTTGGACTTGTTGGAGGCATTGTCATGGGCTCTAGCCTTTCAGCTGAACTCATGCAGGATATTGCCATGGGATCCAGGCTCTTGGCTGGACTCTCTAAGTCTTTTGTGTGTAGACAGATTTCATGTATTTCTTGTATTTGCCTTTGGATGACCATTATAATTAACTGCATAAATTATGTGTGCTGTATGTGATTGTTTTCCTTGCAATCTCTGACTATAACAAATTTATAACCTTGTATTAATTGCTGGAAGTTGATTAGTCTTGTAAAATGGCCTAATCTTGAGAATGGGAGTGCAGTAGTGTGACTTGTGAGTTTTGTAAGTTCCAATCCATGATGAGTCAGACTACCTGTTTTGTAAGTCTTGAGATATTGCCACTTAGATATCTCTCAGATAAGTGACACTTAGAATATATGCCTATGTATATATCTATATCTATATATCTATACTCAGAGTCAATATGTCAAGATACTGGGGATTGAACTCAGGGACCCTTTCATACTAGACAAATTTTCTACAATGATCTACATCCTCAGCCATTTTTAAATTTGAGAAAGATTTATACTAAACTTTGAAGCTAACCTTAACTTTCTGGATTTTTCTGTCTCAACTTCTTGATTACCTTGAATGGGACCACCATGTCTATCCTAAATAAACTGTATAAAATTATAAGTGTATATCTTTATATATATATATATATATATATATATATAATAAAAGAAGGGAAACCAGTAATTTTGAAATAGTGCTCTCAAAATAAAATGAAATCCTTTCATAATGTAGGAATATCTGTGCTCCTTAAAATATTAAACAACAAAATGTAGAAAGAAGCTTCATAATTTCTATAATTTTGAAGCAGTAATACATATAAAAATCATCTGGGGATATGTGACCCTACAGTCGTATGAATTGAAAATTCCTGAGATGTTTACTTATGACCTAGACATTGGTACTCACTATTCTTGAGATTGGTTGCCCACATTCATATTTAAAGGAAATGATACAATTCTGTTTGATCTTAGTGAAAATAGAAATGTCATTTTCTTCCCGCAATTCTTCAAACTTCCCCAAACCTCTGAGTTGTTCACAGGAACATCTTAGAGTTCTATGAGTAGCAGGTTAGAAACCCACAGCCAATCTTCTGGGTCCACTATGTTCTCCAGGAGCCACATCTAGGGGGAATTTGTCATTGAGATATTAGTGTAGTGCTCCCACTGCATGACTGACTTCAGTGAAATCCTTCTCTGCAGGGCATTTCTACTATGTAAGGCTAAATGTTGAGGAAGTGTAAATGTCATGACAAAATTAGACTTTATTCTACAACATTTTTGACCTTTTATACTTTCTTATTCACACAACAGTGTGACCCAAAAATTCTTAGAGCTTTAAAACTGTGAAGCAGAAGCAGGGATTGGGTATTATGTAGGCACAAACTGAGCTGAGTTGTTATCGCTTTCCTGTATGAAAGAATGAACAGCGAAATAGTAAGCAGTATGATGAATTACCAGGACTTAATGGTTGTAGAATTTGAATGATAGAAAGTGAAATCTCTCCTTGATAATGTTTCCAAATTCAGAAAATTATGAAAGTTGTAGTAATGTATACATCAGAAGGGAAATGAAAATTATAAACATATTTGGGGACTACAAATTATGTCTTTGATCCGACATATTCCCCCTTTGATATAATAGCTGATGAAATGCGCAATAAGGCATTTCATGAGATAGTAACCTAGAAATTTAGTGTGGAAGTTATAGACCACAAAATGCTCTTTGTATTTATGAGTCTGGTAAGATATCGAAAGGAGAGAAGGACTCAAAACAAAAGTTTGAAGAATGCTAAATAGACGCAAGGCCAAAATCATGAAAGATCCCAAAATACAAGAGAAAAAAATGCGCTAGAGTATTTCCAGTCTCATTATACTCATTTGCTGTTATTTTTGTGGCTTTATTTCCATCTTTGTATATTGTAAAACTTCTGTATCTATTGTGTTGTATCATAGACTGGTTACTACAGGGTAAACAACAAGTATGTCATCTTTTCTCTCAATTGCTTTTAAATTCACAATCTATTTTTTATCAAATATATTTTAAGTGTACTTTTAGGACATGTTAGTTTGTCTGAAAATAACTTTATTTATTGGAATGTAGCTTCAATGAATATAGAATTTTAAATTAAGTATTTTTTGTGTTATCATTACATTGCTTTTTGGTTTGCATTGTTGCTTTTGAGTTATTAGTTTTCAATATAGCTTTTCTTTATTTTAACATTTTTGTTATGTTACCTAAAATATCTTAAATTTGATTTTAGTGTTTAAACACATCATGCAATAAAAGTTTTATAGCACACACAGGATTGATGAAATGTACTGTCAAATTGAGAATTGAAGTGTTTTGTTGTTTCTGAAACTTTCGCAGTTGACATGTTTTCTTTTATATTACCACTCTCGTTTTTTTCTATTTTCTCCTATGGATTGCTGCTCAAAAATATTTGTATCTCTTTAATCTATCCACTTATTTTTATTTCTCTTTAATATTTAATAATTTTTCATGATAATTTCTGACGATTTTATAACTACATCTGTTTTCAATATTTTTTGTTTGCTAATGAGTAGGCCATTCACTTGTATTGTTTACTGTTAAAATATTCTTTATTAGAAATTCATATATATATATATATATATATTCCATTATCTCTGGTGATATCTGACTATTTTAGATTCCTATTTTTACTATTCCCCAATTTTTGGTGTGTGTGTGTGTGTGCTAAATATAAAAGGTTCAGGAGTATTTTACTGCAAGAAGATTCTTTTAGACTTTTTTGTATAATATTGAAAGGAAGGACTGGTGCTAAGTGATTTTGGACAAAATTTATCTTATTGGAAACTTCTACTGTTGGCTGTCAAATTACAAATATATGACTTCATGATCATATTTTATGAACTTCTAGATGCATTGTAAATTTTTAGCTTTTGAGATCTCCATCAGTGATTTTTAATTTGTGACTCACCCTTCCTGAGAATTCCGGAGCTCACTAAGAAATCATTAAATAATAGAACGTGTCTCTCATGCTTATGCTATTGATGGATATGTAACAGGAAAATAATCTATCTATCATTTAATAAGTTATTTGTCTAGATATGAGCAAACCTGGGGCTATAAGAACTTAATACATGGATTCCTTGCATGTTAAAAGTACTATATCTTCTAATATCACACAAGTAGAATATATTTATATAGCATGCACTTATACCAGTAAGCCATTATGTGTTACAGAATACTAAAAAGACAGAGTCTAACATAGTTCTAACATACTTTGTTGTAGTTTAATGTTTAACTCTATTTACTCAACATTATAAAAGAAAGTGGGTTTCACTAATATTAGTTAATTTAGTTCATAACTTGAACATTAATATACAGTAATGTGAAATTCATTGAAGCATTTGATAATAACAAATACTATTTTCCTCTAAGCTGGTAATTTCAGAAATTATGTAACAATGATTAATTTTAAGAACATATAATTTCAGTATCTGTGAGTGCTTTTAACTTGTTAAAAATGACTATATTTATGTAGTTCAGCATAACTGTGAATTATAAATGAGACAGAGTTCTAAAAATCTGCAATTCAGAAGTCAGTACATTTAAAAAAAATCTTATGCATTTGGTGTAAGAAAGCCTCATCCAAACCATTGGCAAACAAGTTTAATTCAGCTTTAACAAATACTCAACCTAAAAAAGCTTCTTTTTAATGTCTAAATACAATGTTTAATGTGAGGATAATAAAGTTGTTCTTATATTAAGCCTACATTAAATTGAGATAAAAATAGATCTTATAATCATGATTCTACCATTATCTGAAATGAATGATACGTTTCTAAGAAATATTTTTTTAATTTTTTTATCTAAAGAGGAAAAAAACCCAAAAAAGGTAGAAATATTACAGAATTTCAAAAAAAGTATAAAAAGTAAGAGATCACTGATTGAAAAATTACATATTGTCCTTTTAGAAATAGTTGTTCCAGTTACAAAATTAGAGCATACAAATTACACATTTAAGCAGTGAGACTGCAAACAGATCTGTTGAACAATCCAACAAGAGCTTAGAAGTATGGTTATCAATCCTATACACTTAAATATCCATGCGGTTATATCTTTTATAGCACTTACTATTTCCTCTCTTTTTTCAATAGCAATTATGTATTTTTTAAAAATTTTATTTAAAGACAAAAAAAGCAAAAGAAAAAAGGGCAGCAACAATTCTGAAAGAAAAAAGAAAAAAAAACACTAAGAAATCACTAATTGATAAATTACATATTTGTCATCTTGGATGTAGTTGTTCAAGTTACAAAATTAAAGGATACATGGTACACATTCAGACAGTGAGACTGGACAGAGTTGTGCTCAAAGATCTAACAAAGATTCAGCAATATGGTCATCTATTTTACACACTCAAACATACATGCAGTTATATCCCTTAGAGCACTTTCTTTTCCCCTCTTTTTTACAATAGCAATTACACATTTTGGTTTTATTGCACATGTAGTTCTTCTTTACTTTGTACACTAGAGACACAATATGATCTTTATAAATATGATTCTTATTTATTTCACTAATGAGGATAGTCTCAAGTTGTCTCCATTTACCTAACAAGGCCTGAAGATCATCATTTTTTTGCTGAGTAATATTCCATTGTATTAATATGCCACATCTTTTTCATCCACTCTGCAGTTGATGGGCATCTTGGTTGTTTCCAGGATTTAGCTATCACAAATTGTGCAGCTATGAACATGGGTGCACATATATCACTGTGATATGAATTTTTCAGTTCTTTGGGGAAAATACTCAGGAGGAGGATAGCTGGATTGAATGGGGCTTCCAATCCTAGTCTTCTGAGAATTCTCCATAAGGATTTCCATAATGGTTGCACCAGTCTACCTTCCCAGCAACAGTGGAGCAGTGTTCCTTTTTCACCCCACAGCCTCACCAGCATTTGTTATCAGCTGATTTCTTGATGGCAGCTATTCTTTCCTGAGTGAGGTGAAATCTCAATGTTGTTTTAATTTGCATTTCTCGAGAGACTAGTGATGGTGAACATTTCTTCATGTATTTATTTGTCATTTGTATATCAGAAAGATATTTATTGTTAGCTACCATCTTAAATGTGACAAATTTTGTTCAAAATGTGATTTATAATATAATTTGTGATAAGAAGTACTATTTATTCAATGAATTTTTAAAATGTAATGGCAAACAAAAGCATCACCATTTAATTTTGCACTTTAATTTAAACTTGGTTTCGATCGTCATGCCATCCACTACATATTAATGACATTTACATATCTCTTTTCAATTTCCTATTTAACAGTTACTGTGCCGTGACGGAACACATTCAGATGTCAAACAATTTGGTTTTCAATGATTTCTTAAAATGTCTCTTGGAAAAATTTTGAGGTAAAATCAAACTTATATGTTTCTAATGATCTTTAGCATTTTCTTTAAGAAATATCTCATAACCATAATAGCTACCTTGAGAAATTTTAAACAATTCATTTTAATAGCCTAATTCCATATTTACCACTATAAATTAAATGTTAAATATGATTTCCTAAAATATCAGTAAGTCAATAATTTCTCAGGCTTATGGAGGTAAACTTGATGAAAATTGTACTTAGGGAGTATAGTATGTTTTAATACATGTGCAGACTGAAGTGATTACCATAATCAAGCAGATTAGCATAACCATTAGCTCAGTGTTTTTCTCATAAAATATTTTTGTTTTTAAAAACCTCTTTGAGATTTCTTTTTTTCCTGAATGAATGTCTAATTATTTTTTAACATCCTGAGCATGCTATCCTTTGACTTTTGCAGTTTAAAAGATATATGTCTAATTTAAGGCTTCCAAAAATTACTGTAGAAACTGAGATTCCTTTTTCATAAAATCTCATTGTACTTTGTTCTATGTGTTGCAGAACTGTGCTATATATATATATATATATTGTTTTAAAATACAGTTATTAAAGTGCAAATGTCATCTAACAACACATGAAAGATAATAAATTCTTGATAGATATTATTGTTTTATACTGATGGACAAATTGCAGTATTCCATTACAGTATGTCTCAATTACAGTATTCCATTTTCTAATGGATTATCTTGATTAATTTCTTTATTCTCACTGAATATCAAGTTTCTTACTTGTAAATTATTGTTAATATTTAACATTTTAGGTTGTGTACAGAAATTAAACTACAACATGAAATGGCCTAATTTAATAGATATTTAATTCATGTTTAATATTTTTATTTAACTCTCATCTCTAGCTCATTTCTTCTAATTTTCGGAAAAACTAAATCTTTTGCATTTAGAGTATCATATAGGGGAATCCTGTGCATTTAAATATTATGTTTACAGACATTTACCTTTTAATCTTTATTTTTAATTTAACTTTTCATCTTTAAATAAAGTAAGTTTATTGGTCAGTTTTTCCATTATTAGAACATAATACCTGA
This sequence comes from Hydrochoerus hydrochaeris, assembly GCA_004027455.1. Classification (NCBI taxonomy): domain Eukaryota; kingdom Metazoa; phylum Chordata; class Mammalia; order Rodentia; family Hydrochaeridae; genus Hydrochoerus; species Hydrochoerus hydrochaeris. The sequence goes on along the minus strand of PVLA01000799.1, from coordinate 308,733 downwards.
CAGCTGAGGCTAAAAGGAATAGAGCATTAATTGAGCTATAGTTTCAAAAGTTTCAGTCCATGGCTTACAGCCTACAAGCCTTACTCTGCAAAAGGGCATGGAGGAGGAAAGCTGCTCAACTCATGGCATAAGGGAAGTAGCAGTGTTGGAGAGGAAGGGGCCAAGGACAAGATATAGTCTCAAAGGTTGTGGTTTCATGACTCACCTAGACACATATGGAAGTATGTGTTACTAATCTCTGAGGTATCTTTCAAGCCAATTAAACTGACAATGAAGACTATCCATCATAGTAGGACTTAGATAAAATTGATTTGGAAGTTAAGACATGATGGAAATATAAAATTTGTCACTTAATTCTGAGCAATTAAGAGCACTTAAACATTAGAATATTACTTTGATTCCTCTTAGTCTCAATCAAGATATATACTAATTCTCTGTAAAATTCAATTTAGGACATTAGTAGAGATATATCCATTATTAATAGTAGATAACAAATCATATATCAAAGTGCATTTTCTGCCATTACAGGAGATGAACTGTCCTTTGACTGAAAGGTCTGAAATTGCCTTTAGACTAACACAGGGAAACAGAAGTAAGAGTCTAGTCAATACTGAAGGAAATAAGCAATGCACTTCAAAAATAAAATGAATTGTAAATTATTAAAAATATATTTAGTAGTGTAATGCTAGGAGTGCAATATAATATAAGAACATCACCATAAAACATTTAGAAGTGAAGAAAAACGTAACTTAGCTAAAGGCATGCATTCTCAAGCTGAAGAAAAAAACACTCCAGCAACTCCAATGTTTACCATGAGGTCCACATAAAATTGACATAGCATTCACATCATTCTCAGTTATGTATGAGAGACATAGTTTTCCTTGGAAGTTCAAGGCAGGTGGTATATGCTTTAGGAAGTATAAATTCAGATAGCTTTATGAAGAAAGATCAAGCATTTGTTGAGTACACCAGTGATATCCTGTTTAAAAACTTGATATGTGAAGTTTAAATTGTGAGGATATAATTTCAATGTATGTGGAAAAAATAAAAGTATTTGTGTGTACATGTATGTTGTTGTCCTATGTGGTCAATTAAAATCATTTGTGTATATTGTGGTAGCTAAACTTAAAATATTATTTGTTCATAAAGGATATTTATGTAATATTTCAGATGTGAGGTGTGATATTTTTTATTCAAATATCACACTTTTTATTCAAACAGTATATATTTTTAAAAATTCTTAAAAATATTTAAAACCCCTTTAAAAATACTTTCCTATTTGAGAGGAATAAAGGGCAGAGTATTGGAATTGACTGTGCTGAAGATCCTTCAGCATTTCTGGAACTTGAAAATTGAAAGCTTTACAAGCCACCTTCATAATACAGTATATCCAGACAGATGATCAGAATTACATTTCTTATCACTGAAATATATCTGAATAAAACATGCTTGAAAACACATAGAGGAGATGCCAATGAATGGAACAAGATAAATGATGGATAAATTATGTAGATTTAAAATTCCTCTAAGTATTTAAATATGAAGACTTCATTAATTATTTTTCTTTAATTATTCCACAAAGTCCATTGTTGGTAGTGGAAAGAAATAAGCTTCACTGACACACTGTTTCTGCAGTTATTCCATTGTTGGGTAATAGTTTTCAGCTACTGTCATTCTCCTGCTTAGCAGATCCTCTCTAAAAATGGTAAATATAAACTCTGGAGCACCCAGTGATTTGGAGCAAAATTATTGAGGTGTAACTGACACATAATAAACTCTATTTCATTAATTATAAATGTTGATAAGATTTTGACCCTCCTTCAATCATAAAACAATATAAAATAAATCACTTTGTAAAGTTTGCATGTGTCCATTTATAAACTTCCTTCTTTTCTTCATACCTATTCTACTTTTTCTCTAGGCAAACAATGATATGTTTTCTGCCACTACAATTAGGCTTGTCTTTTGTAGAATTTTATAAAACTAAAAACACAGTGTGCAACATTCTTGTTCTGGTTTCAAGTCAATTATTTTGAGATTTATACACATATTGCACACGTGTCAGTTCATTCCTTTTATTGCTAAGCAGATCTATAATATCAATATGGCAATATTTTTTCATCTGCTGAGTTTCAATTGCTTCCAATTTTTGATAATTATAAATAATGCTGCAATGTATATTCGCAATGTACATTGTGAACATACAAATCTTAATGTATACATAAAATCTGTTTTTATTTGCTAAAAACATGAATGAAATGAGTGGAACTAATGGTACATATACGTTTAACTTCTAAAGAAACATCCATGAAATTTTCCAAACCCATAATATATTTCATTTCCCCTAATGGTGAGTTCCAATTCTTCTACTTGCCTGAAAACATGTAGTATGTTGTTATTTTAATTTTATTCACTTTAATAGGCATTTAGTACTACTACTTTATGGTTTTAATTTACATTCCTTTAAAGACTAATGAAATTGATCATCCATCAAAATGATTAGTAATTATTCATAGCTCTTCTTTTGTAAAAATTCTAATATGTTTTGTTTATTTTAATTGTGTTTTTATTCTCATGCTGTTAATTTTTAAGATTTATTTTTATTTAATACACATAAGTATTTTTCTGACCTGTATGGCAAATATTTTATCCCAGATCTTGGCTTGTGTGCATTGTCTTCACTGTGTTTTTGAAGAAATGCTTTTAATTTTGATGAAGATCAATTTACATGTTTTTTCATGATACTGGAGATTCCTAAGCAAGCACTCCACAACATGGCTACATCCCCTTCTGTTATGGATTAAAAACTGATGGTCTACTTAACACTAGCTTAATTAAATCAGCATGGTGCTGAGTGTAGATGTTTCACCTGAGGAAAGTTGCCAACATAAATAGAGACTTGGAGAAGATGAGTGAGGCATTGTGGGTTCTCCTACATGTTGATGTTTTAGCCATTGGTTTTCTGGAGGAGCTCATCGTGTCTAGATTTCCCAGTGTGAGTTCAACCAAAGTCATTGGAGGAGCTTGGGACCTTGTTGGTGAGAGTGACTGTGGTTCACTTTGGAGGAGCTCTGGTCTTTACATCAAGCATGGCTTCCTGGCTCCAGAGGGGAAGTTGTGTGCCATTTAATCTCCAGATAATAGAACTCTTGAGTCAGGAGAATCACAAGTCTGTGGCCAACCTGGGTAACTTAGTAAGACCATGTAAAAACAAAGCAAAACAAAACAAAGCAAAACAGAACAGAAAAAAATCAAAAGAAAATTAGAATTCTCTTCAGTGGTAGAACACCATGAGTTTGATCCCCAGCATCACCAAATCAGGAAAAGGAGGGGAGTAAGGAAGAAATGAAGAGGGAAGAGGAAGAGGGGAAATGTTTACTCAGCTAGTACTGTAACTGACTATGGCAGTAAAATTCTAGATACTGTATTCGGCATATCATGTGCTTCTTAGGATGCTGACAAAGGCCACAGGAGGGTATAATATATGAGGTAGATAAAGAATACTAATTTAATTTAGGTTTGTTTATTATTAGGGTGTCTACTTAATGCAACCCTTTGGAAAAGCCATTAGGAATGAAAATACATAATATGCAGTTTTAATTGTGGAGTTATGAGAATATTCCAAAGCATATGTTCAATATTACAATTTTTTCAGATAAATAATAAGCCTAAAACTAACAGGTGATGAGTGTTATATAATATAAAGTCAAATTCATCTACAAGGTTTCTCTATTTCTGTTTGAAGTCAGCCATGTAATTTCTTTTTCTTTATAATTTGTTTTGATCACCTATTAAAGAGAAGAAAGAACTTGGAACGGGTTAAAATGTAAAAGAGATAAAGGAAAGAAAAAGTAAATTAATAAAATAAGGAGGATTACAAGAAGATTAGCAGTACTTTCATTTTCAGACACTCAGACTTTACTGAGTAGTATGATATTACAGAAACAAAACTTCATTAGAAGTTTTTGACCATTTATAATGTAATGCAAGTACAGCAAATACTATCCAAAGAAAGATCCTGACAGAACTACTATACCTTCAAAAAATTCACAAGGGTATAAAATCACTTACAGTATGATCTGGTTAAGTTGCTCAGTGTTGTCTAAAACTCAGGTAGTTCAACTTAATAATGGGCCAAATTAATAGTCAACCCACTCTTAAACTCTGAGGTGAACTAAAACAGGCTAGTGGGAAATATTTTTGTGAATATCTACAACAGAATTACTGGACAATGTTTATTTACCTTCAAAAGAAAAAAATATTAGTATAAAGTTACATTCTTCTGATTTTAAACTTGAATCTTCATATGTAGGTTTAGAGAATAGTTGAAAATTAGAGGACATAAATTAATTACTCTAAAATTTCTTCTTTATTAGGAAAATAATGTTTTATAGATTTAAAAGTATTTAAAGTAATCAGAAAACTAAGGTTGTTCATGAAGAAAAAAATTGTATTTGTCAAAATATAATCTATACTGTTTAAAATCTACTATATTTACTCTTCTTGTTGCAGGTTTTTCCTGAGAATAATTCCATATAGACTGCAAAGTCACGGTTATTTCAATTATACCATATGTTAGAGAGAAGAGTAATTATCAATATATTTATCTCTGCTGCTTATGAAACTATTTGCGGTCACTATAGAATTTTTCTATGACTGTTAGACTCAAGCACCATAGTCAGGTTTTTGTTCATTTGTATTTCTTTCTGAGTAGCATACATTCAAGCCTACCAGTAGACAGGGAAAATTAATATTTATATTACTGTAAATTAAAAAAAATTGATCACTTTCCCCAATTTTAGAATGCTTATAATTGTTGTTTTTTGAATTTGGTGTAAATGATCATTGCAGACATTTTTCTGCAATTAATGTTGTTTGCAAAAACTATATGGAAGCCAGCTTCTTATCTCATTCATAATACTTAGTAACCAAAACTGAAGGTCCCATTGGAAATGTTGTTTAGAAATAAAATAAGATTATATTGCCTAGAAAAATATATTTTATTGGCAAAACTCATGTATAAGTTAGTAGTATAAGTCTAAACAAGATGCATCATTTATAAATGTCTTTTCATTTAAAGCACATAGTACTAAACAGACGTAAAATTGTTTCTATAGTTTTTTCATCCATTTTTCTTTTGTAAGGATGAACAATTAATTTCTCACTTAGGTTTGTAAACATAGCCTTGTTATGCTTATAAAGGGCTTTTGAGCAGTTCTATAAATTTCCTCATTTTCTATTTATTGGAAATGACAAAAATGCAATACACATTAAAAGGCTGAGATACAGAGAGGAAACAGCTAATTGCATGCTGAGTATATAATGGACTGCAATAGAGTGAATAGAGAATGTATGCATTTAATTCTTGAGAGTATATGGTAATATTTGAATCACTGAGTAAACCTCCTTATTATTAAGTCCACATATCTTATGCAACATGTGTAAGTTTATCCAGATAGTGGTTTATCTACCATGTAATCCTCTAAAGGTATGCAAATAATCACCACATATTTAAATTAAAAGGAAAGTTTTACATAGTGTAACTTTCCACATGAAACATGTGATTGGCAGTCTCAAATAAAGATGACAGATTCATGTTTCAGTTACTTTGTTATCTTCCTCCAAGTGAGGATTTTTTTCTCCCTTCAGCTGTATTGTCTCCTAGGTGTAACGCTCTTTTGCTTCCTTTCTCATATTCCCCTTGACTGATGCTTTAAAAAAATCATACATGGTTTTTAAAGATAAATCCATCATTACTATTGCTGTTGCTGGTGGTGAGAGAGTTGAGATACAATACCTTACTTTATAACATGACTGTTATGGTTTAAATCTAAAATGCTTCCCAAAATTCTCATATTCAGAGACTGGGCTTGGTTGGAAAGGGCAAATCACTGGGCATGTAATTTGGAAGGGTATATACTTGTTCGTGGCTTCAGGTTTTCACTTCTTTCTCTGCTTCCTGGCTGTCATGCTATTCTGCTGTGGTTTCTACTTGCGGTCAATAATTGTGGATTGATCTCACTGACACTATGTGCAAAGTAAACATCTTAACTTTTAAGGTGCAGTGTTGAGTATTTTGTTGCTGTGACATGAAATCTAACTGATATAAGGAATTACCAACATTTGCAAATAAATACATTGAGAAATGCCTACTAGATCATGGATGTTAAACCAGATGAACTGGATTTTTACTTTAAAATTGCTTTTTCCTCTATCATAATCAAATGATCTAAACAAAATTCAAACATTCTTAAATGATATTTGAAATTCTGAAACTTCTCCTTCAGTAGATGATTTTAATTTATTTTATCTAGTTTTCAGTACTGGAAATAAAACGTAGGGCTTTCAAGCTAAGCTACATCCCCAGTATTTTTAATATTTTATTTTGAGATAGGATCATGTTAATTCCCCAAGTTGACCTGGGTGGACTTGACTTTGCCTTCCTTTTGCCTCACTCTTCTAGAGTGATGGGATTCAGGCATGTCACACCAAATCCTGCACATCCTTAAGCAGAAGTTTTTAAAACACATTTAAAAAAATTTCTTCAGCATCTCTTTGTGAACACATTCTAATCTATTTAACTTCAATTATTCAGTTGTCTTTGAAATGTCCATTTTCAACTTTTGAAAAGTTATCCAACACTGCTTAGTTTAAATTGATCTTCCTAAAATTTTTCTTCCTTCATCTCTTCAAATACAGATATACCCAGAAATAAATTTCTGTTTTTGCGTACATAGAATGGGGATATATCTATTATTGTCAATGTGTTACAGTATTCACATTAAAATCTAGTTTATTCCAAAGATGTCACATGATAAATTAAGAAAAATCAAATCATGTGGCATTAAGAAATGAGTGACCATTAACTGAAATTGAGCAGGAAGAAAAAAAGACTAAATACAACTAATAAAGTATTGTGCTACTTACTTAATTAATTTGCTAAAGAGTGCATCCAAAACCTCAAAATTGGACCAGATTTTAAAAAGCAATGCAATTTTAAATTGAATAATTCTCATTATTATCTTTTTTACATTTTCCTTCAAAATAGGCTGATTGTTTCTAAATATTCATGCATATGGGTTGATGAAATTATTCCACTTCTAGGCATTTAACAAAAGTAAATATTTCAGGCATGATCAATGTAGATTAAACTCAAGAAGCTTTGTTGCCCTTGCTGTTATGGTGAAGAGTTTGTCTCTTCACATTATTGTCATGGATAAAAACAATCAAATTCCATGTGTATTGTAATTGGTAAATTTCTAGACATACATATAATTTCTATTGATTTTCCATTTATCCTTTTGAGTTTTGCAGATTGAAATAATATTTGCTTATAATGATACACATTTACCAATACCTCATTTTTAAAAAATAATAAAAGCATAATTGAATTACAAAATGCAGCAAATATTTAATGTGTATGAATATATGAATTCAGGCATATGCATAAATACTTAAATTCATCATCATAATCAAAATGATTTATATATATGTCACATTCAAAAGCTTTTCTGTGCCCATTGTGGCTTTGTACCTTCATTATATATCAGGAATATATTTTGAAAATATTTTTTCCTATTCATTTTGTTAATATTTTTCTTTGTTATCCATTTCTTTTCAGATTTTGGCTACTTTTGACTTATTAATTCTTCCATTGTTATATTCAGATGATCACTGAGGATTACCATGTCAATAACCCTTACCTTAGATTTTTTCATGGTCTTTTTTAGTTTTCTCTCTTACAATTAGTTGAATTTTTGTGCATGGCACAGGTTAAGGGCCAATTTCATTCTTCTGCATATAGATATTGAATTTTCATGGTATACCTTCTGTTGTGGTGCATGGAAGCCATTCACCTGGTAAATTATAAAGAATAGTAAACTAAGTGATGACTTTGTAGGATAGGATTTCCAAGAGCATGGAACAGATGTGTGTAAGAGCCTTCTTGCTACAATATGACATAGCAGAGTACATTAAATGATAAGTCAGAACATGCATCTTAAAGAGAGTTTTCTTTTATAACAAAACCTCTCCTACAATAATGAGCCTGCTCCCATGATAGTGCTATCAATCAACTAATACATTTATGAAGGCAGAGGAATTTATTTTCCAACTCATGAAATTTCAGTGGGTAACTTTGAATTATAAAACTACATTCCATTTAAGTTTATTCATGTGTATCTGTTGTAGCCTTGTCAAAATTAATTGATCCATATGTATACATTTATATCTCAACTCGCCATTGTGTTCCATTAATTTATATATCTGAATTTAGACCAGTACTTACTATTCTAACAACTATAGGTTTGTAACATACTTTGATATCAGGATCATGGGTCCTCCTGTTTTATTCTTTTTTCTTAATTTACTTGGACTATTTGTTTTTTTATATAGTTCCATAAAAATAAAGCATTATTTTCTTCTATTTCTCTATAAATTTCACTGGGAAGATTTTGTTTTATTTTATAATCTGCATATCTCTTTGGCATGCAATGATATCTTCACAAAATTGAGATTTTTTGTTCACAAGAAAAGGATATGTTTCAATTTAACTATAGGCACATTAATTTCTCAGATTAGTGCTTCATAGTTTGCAGTAAACAAGATATACTTAACATATTACTCACAGTCCTAGACAGAAAAATTATGTGAGAAAAACTAAAAGCATCAAATTCAAAAGACAGAAGTAAAATTACTTGATTCTGTATACCTCATGAAATAACTCTCAGATATAGGGTCAGGCATGTAGCTCAGCTGTGCAGCTCCTGCCAGGACAATGTAAAGTCCTCAGATCAATTCCTAATATCAAAAAAGGAAAAAAATCCCAGTGTCTATCAGATACAAGAACCTGTTGGTGCTAATGGAATGTGATGAAAACTAGTTCAAGGAAGTAGTTCATTGGAGGTATGAACTTGAAAAGTGTTTTGAAAATTCTGTCCCTTCTCTTTCTTTGTTTTCTGTACGTCAAGAAATGAACAGCTTAGTTCTATTATGTGCTTTTTACATGACATTCTTCTTTGTCACAGGACCAAAGAAAACAGGACCGTGTAACCATGGACTGATATCTCTGAAATCATGAGCCAAAATAAATCTTTCCTTTTTATGAAAATATTATTTACATTTCAGGGTACAAAAAATATTGAAAAGTTTAATTGTGCTTGTTTACAATAACTTTATAAAAACCACTTGAAAAAAAGAAATTTAACAAAGAAATCTCATTTTATTTTAAAGAGAATAAGACAAAACAAAACAGAATAAAGCAAATCAGAATAGAACAACACAAGTGATACAGGACTTCAAAAGGACAACAGGAAATCAGCAATGACTATAATAATGTCTCTCATTTTCTTCAAAACATCCATCCATACCAGCAAACACAATAAAATTAAACAAAACAAAACAAAACAGAACAAAACCAATCAAAACAAAAGAATGAAAGTGATATAGGATTTCAAAATAAGATAACAGGAAATCAACAATGACTACCATAATGTCTCTTGTTTCCTTCAAAATAACTATCCATATATTCAAACATTACAAAATCAAACAAAACAAAATGGAACAAAACCAATCACAACAAAAGAATGTAAGCATTACAGGACTTCAAAACTATATAATAGGAAATCAACAATGGCTACAATAATGTCTCTTGTTTTCTTCAAAATAGTTAAATATATATAGTCACACATAATAAAATCAAGCAATACAAATAGATTAAAGCCAATCTAAACCAAATAAAGAAAGCATCACATGACTTCAATAAAAGACAGTAAGAACTCAACAATGGTTACCATAATGTATTGCATTATCATCAAAATAGCTGCCCATACCACGAGAAACAGTAAAATCCAACAAAATAGGACAGAATAAAGCCAAACCTAACAAAATTATGGAAACAATGCAAGAGTTCCAAACAAAATAATAGGAAATTAGCAGTGGTTACCAACTTCTGTTTTCAGGTGCCTCCTCTTCTATTACTTTCACAATATCTACTGTGCCCTTTTGATCTCACTTACTTCTTCAGTTTTTATGCTAAGAATACAACTCAGTATTCACCCGTATGAATACAAAACATTTTGCCCAGGAGCAGTCTCCAGTTGAATTCATTTACCTACAAGAGCCTTGAGATCATCCTAATTTATAGCTAAGTAGCTTTCCATTGCACAAAAATACCAAATCTTTCTTACCCATTCTATAGCTTATGGACAAGTTATCCTTGCTTTTTTCTGGTCCCCTATCACATGGAACAATTGTTTTCTCTTCTTTCATTTTTGGTCTATTAATTTCCTTTCAACTCAAATGTGTTTGTTGTATACAGCTTATTGATGGATCTTGTTTCTTAACTCTTTCTTTTTATTGGTGAACTGAAGCCATCTACATCAATGGTTACAACTGGCATGCAATTGTTCATTTCTGATATGCTATTCTCCTGCTGTTGGCCTTCCACTACTGCCATTAATTTAGTTACCTGCCCTGTTTGAAAATCCTCCTCTGCTGCTGTTCGTGGACCCATGATCATCTTTGTCTCTCTTTAGAATATCTTGCAGCACTGTCTCTAGGGTTGGTTTGGTGGTCATGAATTCCTTCAGTTGTTCTTTGTCATGGAAGTATCTTATTTTTCCATCAATTTGGAAAGGTAGCTTTTCAGGGTACATCAATTTGGGCTGGAAATTGTTTTCTTTCAGGATTTGAAACACTTCAATCCAAACTCTTCTTGACTGATGGTTTGTGTTGACAAGTCTGCCATGATTCTGATTGGTTTTCCTTTATAGATGATGTTTCTTTTTCCTAACAGCTTTTAATATTTTGTTCTTGTGCTGAATTTCTGGGATCTTGATTACTATATATATCAGTGTAGACTTATAAGTATTGTATGTACTTCAGTTATGGCAAGTTGGAGTGCTATATACCTTGCTTCACTGTATGCCGGATCATTTTCCCATGTTTGGAAAGTTTTCTGTTATTGCTTCTGTAAATAGTCTTTTTATTTCATTTATGTTGACCCCTGCTTCTTCTCTGATATGTATCACTCTTAAATCATTTTTCTTTGCATCATCTTTCATTTGATGAATTGGTGAATTGTTATTTCCTCGTTACTTTCTATTTTTAAGAGATCTTTCTTTTCACAATTACTAGTTGTGATCCTATCTTCAAGGTCTAAGTCTATCTTCAGTGTCTTTCAAGAGGTTTTGCAACTTTTGATTGACTTTTTAGTTTCCTGGATATCTCTTTGAATATATTTCCTGCATTGTAATTCCTTCCTTTATTGTTAATTCAAGATTTCCATAATTTTCCTGTGTTCCTCTTTTATCTTCTTTAGATGTGCTCAGCAACTCTTTCAATGTGTTTGTGATTTCTTCTTTTACCTGAGACATTATTTCTGATCTGATTACTTTTACAGTCTCATGAAGTTGTTTCTTTATTTCAGTTGCAGTTCTCTTGGAGATTTCAGGTGGCAACTTATATTTTCTTCCATGACTATATGTCCCAGACTTGTTTTGTGTGAGCTATAGGTTTGAGATTGTCTTTTGTTCCTTTGTCTTGAGATTTTCCCGGTTCCTCTCAATGAGCCAATTGTGAGATCCAAGGCGCTTTCCATGGTGATTACCCTTCCACCATGTAGAGGAATCGTCCTGGCATCTGAGTTTCCCTGAACTCAGTTTCCTAGGGAGGTAACAGGTCATGAGGTGAGGTTCTCTAGACCCATACTGCAACACTGTGGCTTCCCTGATGGCTAGGGGTATGTGTTTGAGGGCATGCATCTTCTCTTGTCCTCTGTGTCTACACTGCAACTCCTGCAATGGTGGCAGGCACACAGGAGTGCATTTTTCTGATTCTCCCCATGGTTTCTGGGTTCCAATGGAAGCAAGGGTCTCCAATGGTATATTCTGGGTGCAGGAAGTCTATCTGGCTACATCTCCTTGCTTGTGCTGGCAGCCCACAGGAAGCAAGCTTTCTGATGGTAGCAGCAGGCAAAGAGGGGTGGATATGGCTGAATCTCCCTTTCCACACTAGATGTCTGTTAGAAGCAAGCCTTCTTAAGGCAGCAGTGGGTTCACAGTGGTGGATCTGGCTGTATGTCCTTGCCATGTTGGCTATCCACAGGAGCAAGCCTTCCAATGACTGTAGCAGGCATGCAAGGGCATATCTGGTTGTGTGACCCTGCTTGCACTGGCTGCCCACAGGAATCAAGCAGTCCAATGATGGTGGCAGGTGTGGATGGGTACATCTCAGAAATCTTTTTATAAAAAAGCATTCAAATGAATCATTCGATTAGGGATAGGAAAAACTTAAACATTTATCCTTTTTAAAAGTATTTTATTACTATCTCTTTTTATAGTTTGTATATATTGGAATTAATGTACAGAGAAAGTATTAAAAATGATGTTTTAAATAGGACATCTAGCCAGGCATGGTGGCACACACCTATAATCTCAGCTCTTGAGAGGCTGAGACAGGTGGTTCACACACAGTTCTAGGACAGACTGGGTTACATAAACAAGTTTAAGACTAGCCTGAACTACATAGTGGGCCTTGCTTCATAAATAAATAAATGAATGGATAAATTAATGAACAAAAAATAAATAACACTGAACTCATTGTTAGATTTAATTGGAAACCCAGTTTCAACACTACAATTTTTTCTACTGTTTTATTACAGGTGATTTATATTTCATATATAATTCTATTTTATTTCTTCATTTCAGATAATTAAAATCAATTGAATATATTATAGAAGTTTTAGGCTCATAACAAAATTATGCATAAACTACGGATAATTCTCACATATCCACTCCTTTCTGCATACTCAGGTTTTTCATCATCAGGATGCTACATCAAATAACCTATTTTGTACAATCAAAAACTAATTCTGACACATCAATATCAACAACCATATGCTTGACTTACTTTGAGGATGACTCTTAGTGTTATATATTCTAAGTGTTGAGACAAATGCAGTGACATGTGATCATTAGTATCACACAATGTAGATTCACTGCTTTAAAAATCACCGTGGTTTCATTCTTCAAATTCCCCCTTCCCCAACCTAGACAACTGCTGATCCATTTATTGACTCTGTAATCTTGTTCTTTTTCTAGAATAGCATACTGTTAGAATCATATGGTGTACAGCCTTTCTTAGTTGTCTTCTATTTTGGCAGAAACATTTTATCTTCATAGATAACTTGACATTCAAAAGGAAGATTATTGGGGGAGAATGGATGTTTTATTAATATACTTGTAACTATCATAGAGAAGGAATGAGATTAGTGCAGGCCATGATTTTGCACCATAGGTTCATTATCACTATATATAGTTTGTAAATAAGATCAAATACAAGGAATATCATACCACTCTCCCATCCAAAGAAAAGGAAAATTATTTTGAAACCAGGGAATTAATCCACAGGTTACTAGAGTTTAAACAATTTGTAGCAGAGCCTTTAAATTTAGAATTATTCTTATATTATTTTAAACAATGGAAATAGAGGACCCTGACTCTAAATTTGGGAAACTTTCATGTAATGTCCCATTACCTGATGAATTTATCAACCTTTAATATTCAGTATTTATCTCTGGGCACCTTCATCTCTTTTGACTGCAAATAATACATTCGTTGTATATCTAGAAGTCAACACTGTATTCAGAAAAGTTGGTTATTTTCTCAGTTTTTTGGGGCCATGATCAATTGTAAACAGAAACTCTGAAGAACATGTTAAAATATAATTAAATGTTACTAAGACATGGGAAGAGGCATGCAGTGAAATTTATCCAGTTATATTTTTCACTCACTGACTTGATTGGATATGAATTTGTAGACAGACTGAATGTCTAACACCACCATCTCATGAAAAGAGAACCTGTACAAGAAAATTAGTTTGAACAGAAATGCCACACTATAATTTTTCTTAAGCAAAGCTATTTTTTGTTTCAGTTATGTTATTTTGTAGATTGTTTTCTCTTTAACACCCCCAAAATTTTTTATAATTTTTAAATTAGCAGATAAAATGGAATGCATTTACATTGCTTGGGTTCTCTTCTTCTTTCACATAGTGAGCATCAATATGTGTTGATTTTTGGGCAAGGTAGGATTTCTCCCTTGCTCTGTGGCAGTAGAATATGTCTCAGTTTTATCTTGTTTTATTTTTTTAAATTTGTGTATGTCTCATGTACAACATGAGATACCTGCATATACATAGTAAAATTATGATGTACACTTCAAATTTCTGTCATTTTACACAATTATATTTTTTAAAAAATAACACTTTATATCTACATACTTAACAAAACTCCTTAATAAAATTGTAATATTTCTTAGGTCAAAGAAAGGCTTGGAATGCTAAAAAATGTCCCCTGGAGATTGTAATGTATGAAGATGTGAGAGTGAAGGTGCAGTGGAAACCCAAGAATGTTGGAAATCCCACAAACATGGAACATATAAGGATAGCCACAGGTAGTGAATAAGCCCAACCTGAGAGAGATAAACCATAAAGGCTGCAAATTGCAATGCTGTAGGGTAGGGTCTTCACAATTCTTTGGAGCACACCTTTTACCGGAATCTCCTACAGACACTAGACATGGAACTATGTGATTTAATGTTTGCCCTGCTGATTCTCAATTCTGCTTTGATCCAGTTGCTTTCTATATCTTTCTTCCTTTGTTTGGGAATGGGAATATTTAACCTGTGCCATAAATATTTGCAGTACATATATTTAACCTGTGCCATATATGTTTGCAGTACATAACTTTCTTTGTGATTTTTAGTGTCTCACAGTTAAGAGTTTTCCTTGTGTCTCAGAGGAGACTTTGAATGTGTATTTTTCAGCAGTGCTGGAATTGTTAAGACTAGCTACCCTAGAGATGGTCTAATGAGTTTAGCATGTGCCTTTTGGGGTTTATGAATAGAACATAATGATTTATATCTAAGATGTATGGCAAAAGTCTCAAGTGTTTGGAGGTGGGACCTGTTCAGAAAAGGTAGGTCACTGTGGGTTTGACCTTGAAGAGTATAT
Organism: Hydrochoerus hydrochaeris; assembly: GCA_004027455.1. Lineage (NCBI taxonomy): Eukaryota > Metazoa > Chordata > Mammalia > Rodentia > Hydrochaeridae > Hydrochoerus > Hydrochoerus hydrochaeris. Next base: position 293,721 of record PVLA01000799.1, on the reverse strand, counting down.
TCTTGTCTCTGGCTCTTCCCTTCTTTCTATGTACCTGTTCACCAAATGTTGAGCATCTCTCCTCTGCTATTCTGTCATGCAATTTCTGCCTTGTAATCAGACAGACATGGGCTGACCTTCTGAAAATAATAGTAAAGAAAAAACCCTATCCCTTTTTAATTTGGAAGATTTGAGCATTTTGTTCTATCAATGGCCAAATGATTAATACAAACTCTATTAACTTTAATATTCATGTTTATGTTAGGTTTATATACTTGTTCATCCTACAAATTTTGGATTCTTTGACTCATGACCATGCCCCACACTCATATTTACCAATCTCCACTAGTGAAGATAATCTTTATAAAAGATTACCTACACTGTAAAATATCAAGTCAGAGATTGGTAAATCTCAAGAAAGAAAGCTGACTAAAAATAATAAAACTGTATCTCTGACTTGATATTTTAAAAATTATAAATATTGTTTCATGAAGCAGGGGAAAAAGAAGGCTCTGAGAGGGAAGGTAGTCCTGCATGGCTGCAAAATGTGTTCCAGCTCACGCGGCGGCAAGGGCAAGGGAAGTCCCAACTTACTGGTGTTGGCTCTGGGGATTTTGGGACATCAATCCCGGTGCTGGGGTGCCCACCCAGCCCATAAGACATGGGACTAACCTGGAGAGATTTTCCTGGCTTGAATGGACCACTCCTAGTAAACTTTATTCAACCAGGGGAACATGCTGGCCTGGAGAGGTGAGGTAGGCCTGCACAGAGGCGAGTGGAGTTCCAGCTCCCTGGCTCTGGCCCAGGAGAGTTTGGGACATCATTCCCAGTGCTTGGGTGTCCACCCAGGCCCCTAGAACACTAGACTAGCCTTGAAAGGCTTTGCAGGTTTGAGTGGACCATGCCCAGCAACCTTCGTTCAACCAGGGCAGCCAAGGCCCATGAGACCCAGGAGCTGAGGGCACAGGAGGTGATTCCAAAAACACTCAGGGAGTTTTGGAACATTGCTTGAAACACAGCAATATAGGAAAATGACAAAACGAAAGAACAAAATGCAATCTCAAACCTTCAGCCCATCCCAAGAAAGCCTGGGAGCCACATAAATAGAAGAAAATACTAGTCATACACCTGAAATACCTGAAATGATATCAACTGAAATAAAAAAGCAAATACGGGAAGCTATAAGGGAACTCAAATTAGAAATAATCTCCTAGGTAAAAGAAGAAATGATAAAAGTAGTGAAAGAAATATTGAATGCATCTAAAGCAGAAACAGCTAAAAAATTAGAGGAACAAAGCAAACAGATAGAATCCCTGAATGAACAGTATAAGAAACAAACAGAATAAATGAAGCAGATTCAAAGAAATATACAGGAAATCAAAAATTATATTGTAAGTTGCCAGAACTGCTTCAATGAAAGTAAAGATAGAATTTCAGACCTCAAAGATAAGATTGCAGCTAGTGAACAGGAAACATCTGTGAAAAATAACAAGGAATCAGGAAATAATTTAACAGTTGCAAGATGATGCAAAGAAAAACAACATAAGATTAATAGGGATAAATGAAAAAGAAGGGGACAACACAAATGATATTAAGAGGCTATTTACAGAAGTAATAGCTGGAAATTTCCCAAACATGAGAATGGAAACTGACATTCAGATTAGTGAAACATATAGTACTCCAAACAGCCATAACCAAAATAAAACTACACCTAGATACATAAAAATCACAATCCCAGAAAGCCAACATAAGAACAGAATATTAAAAGCTGATACAGAGAAAATACAGATCACATATTAAGGAAAACCTATCTGAATCACAGAAGATTTCTCAACACAAACAATGAAGTCAAGAAGAGCATGGAGTGAAATATTTCAGATCCTGAAGGAAAACGACTTCCAACCCAGACTGCTGTACCCTGCAAAACTGTCCTTCAAAATGGATGGAAAATAAGATACTTATACAGTAAAGAACAGCTGCAGAATTTAAGGATCAACAAACAAACCCTGAAAAGGATACTCAAAGACATTCTAGATACACATAAGAACAAACCACTAAGCAAGACCAACAATTAAACAGAAGGGAAAGATAAAGATACAACAGCAGATAGATAAGATGTCAACAATAAACCAAGATATAACAGTTATAACCATTAATGTAAATGGCCTCAATTCACCAATTAAAAGAAACAAAATGGCAGAATGGATCAAGAAACAATGACCAACCATATGCTGTTTACAAGAAACCCATCTAAACCAAAAGTAAATTCATACACTGAAAATCCAAGGATGGAAAACAATACTCCATGCAACAGGATCCCCCCAAAAAGCAGGGGTGGCTATTCTGTTTGCAGACAATGTGAACTTCAAACAAAGAAAGATCTGAAGAGATAAAGAAGGTCACTGCATACTAGTTAGGGGAAAACTTCAAGAGAAAGAGATAACAATCTTAAATATATATGCACCAAATTCCACAGCACCCAGCTATACAAAGCAAGTATTAACAGATATGAAGAGTCAAATAAGCAATAACAGAATTGTAACAGACCTTAACACAGCATTGAAACAAAGGGACAGATCAACTAGACAGAAAATCAACAAAGAAATATCAGAACTGAATCACACCAGTGAACAAATGGACTTGATAGATGTATACAGAGTGTTCCATCCAACAACATCAGAATACACATTGTTCTCAGCAGTACGTGGGACATTCTCTAAAATAGACCATATACTAGCCCACAGAATGTGTTTAAGTAAATGCAAAAGAATTGAAATTATCCCATGCATGTTACTGGATCATAGTGCCATGAAACTTGAAACTAATGATAAAATAACTGCAAAACCCACACAAACACATGGAAATTGAATAATACACTCTTGAGCAATTAGTGGGTCACAGAAGAAATTTAAGAAGAAATTAAACAATATCTACAACCAAATGAAAATAGGAATAAACCACTGTAATCTGTGGGATGCAATGAAAGCAGTACTCAGAGGAAAATTTATTGCACTGAGTTCCCACATTAGGAAAACAGAACGGACAAAAATAAACAACCTGATACTACACCTCAAACAGCTAGAAAAAGAAGAGCAAGCCAAGCCCAAAGCTAAAAGAAGGGAGGAAATTATAAGGATCTGAGCAGAACATAATGCAATAGAGACTAAGAAAACAATACAAAGAATCAATGAATCAAAGAGTTGGTTCTTTGAAAGAATAAATAAAATTGATAAGCCCCTAGCCAACCTAATTAAAAAAAGGAAAGAAAAGACTCAAATTCATGAAATATGTAATGAAAAAGGTGAAATAACTACTGACTCTATGGAAATGCAGAAATCAACAACACCTATTTCAAAAACCTCTACTGTCATAGGTTCGATAACACAGAAGAAATGGACAGATTCCTAGAAACATATGAACCACCAAAGCTGGATCAAGAAGATGTAAAACAGCTGAATAACCCAATCTCTATTAATGAAATTGAAAATGTAATTAAGTCCTTACCAACAAAGAAGAGCCCAGGCCCAGACAGATCCACTGAGGAGTTCTACAAGAAATACAAACAAGACTTAATGTCAACACTCCTTAAACTCGTCAATGAAATTGAAACGGAAGCAATTCTCCCTAAGTCATTCCTAGAACCAAATATTACTCTAATACCAAAACCTGAGAAAGACCCAATTAAACAGGAGAACTACAAGCCAATCTCCCTAATGAACATAGATGCAAAAATTCTCAATAAAATATTGGCAAACAGGATGCAGAAAATCATCAAGAAGATTATACACCATGACCAAGTGGGATTCATCCCATGCATGCAGGGATGGTTCCACATAAAGTAAATCAATAAATGTAATCCACCATATCAATAGAGCAAAAAGTAAGAATCAAATGATCATTTCTATAGATGCAAAAAAAAGCTTTTTGTAAGATCCAACAGCAATTAATGATAAGAACCTTACAAAGAATTGGAATAGATGGTCTTTGCCTCAATATAATAAAGGCCATCTATGACAACACAACAGCCAGCGTCATATTACATGGCTAAAACTGAAAGCCTTTACCTGAAAATCAGGCACAAGACAAGGATGTCCCTTATCACCACTCCTATTCAACATTATACTGGAAATGCTAGCCAGAGCAATTAGACAAGGGAGAGAAATAAAAGGGTTAAGGGTAGGAAAAGAGGAAGTGAAACTATCATTATTTAAAGATGACATGATACTCTACATAAAAGACCCAGAAAACTCCATCAAAAGACTCCTAGATATAATAAATAAATTCAGCAATGTAGCTGGATACAAAGTCAATACTCAAAAATCAATAGCATTCTTTTACAGTAACAATATCACCAAGAGAGAAATAAGAGAAGACACACCCTTCATACTAGCATCCAAAAAAAGAGAAATACTTTGGAATTAATGTAATAAAAGAAGTAAAAGAGATATACAGGGAAAATTATAATACCCTGGCAAAAGAAATCAAAGAGGACCTCAAAAAATTGAAATGGATAGGAAGAATAAATATTGTGAAAATGGCCATTTTCCCAAAATTGTTATACAGATTCAATGCAATCCCAATGCAATCTGTTGAATATCAGGTAACCAAAATTCAAACACCCAATCAAAATATCACTAATATACCTCATAGGTCTAGAGAAATCACTCCTGAAATTCATCTGGGACCAGAAGAGACCTAGAATAGCAAAGGCAATTCTAAGCAGCAAAGGCAAGACAGGAGGCGTTACAATCCCCGACTTGAAGTTATACTATAAAGCTACCATAATAAAATCAAAATGGTACTGGAATAAAAACAGTCCTGAAGATCAATGGAATAGAATAGAAGATACAACTACAAACACATTCAACCACCTTATCTTTGATAAAGGGGCCAAACATGTTCACTGGAAGAACTATAACCTCTCTAATAAATGGTGCTGGAAAAGCTGGCTATCCATATGCCCAAAACTAAAACTAGACCCATGCCTATCACTGAAATCTTAATAGATCAAAGATATAAGTTTTAAAATAGAAACACTAAATCTGTTGAAAGGCAAAGTAGGTAAAAATCTCAAAGATACAGAGGTAGGTAGACAATTCACGAGCAAGAAACAAACTGCATGGGAAATACTTCTCAGAATCAATAACTGGGATCACATCTGCATGTCAAAAGAAATCTCCAGCAGAGTGAAAAGAAAAGCCACAAATAGAAAAAATTTTAGCAAACTGTCCCTCAGTCAAAGGACTTCTCTCTAGAATTTATAAAGAACTAAAAAATATCAGACCCCCAAAATTCAAAGACCCAATCCAAAAATGGGCATCAGTGATGAACACACAGTTCTCAGATGAAGAAATATGAATGTCAAAAAAATACATGAAAAAAAATTCATCATCAGTGGTCATTAGAGAAATGCAAATTAAAACCACACTGATATTGCATTTCCCCCTGGATAGAATGGCCAGGATCAACAAAACTACCAACAACAAATGCTGGAGAGGCTGTGGGGAAAAAGGAATTGTTCTGCACTGTTGGTGGGAGTGTAGACTGGTGCAACCATTGTGGACGTCAGTCTGGAAATTCCTCAAAAAGCTGGGATTGGAAGCCACATTTGACCCAGCTATTCCACTTCTGGACATATTGCCAGACGAAGTGAAAACATCACACCACAGTGATATATGTGCACTCATGTTTATAGTGGCACAATTTATAATAGCCAGATCTTGGAAACAACTTAAGTGCCCATCAACTGAGGAGTGGATCAAAAAATATGGTACTTTAATACAATGGAATACTACTCAGCTATAAAGAATGATCACACTGAGATATTTATAAATAAATGGATGCAACTTGAGACCATACTCATAAGCGAAATAAATCAAACTTACATGTATAAATACCGCATAGTCTCCCTAGTGTAAGAAAAGATAAATATACATAAGATTCTATAGTAATCATGGATCCCTATTATATTGCTTTGAAGACGTGCAATGTTTTCATTCATTGGTTGGAATGGTTTTATTCTGTTTTATTTGACCTTATTATGTGTGATGGTATGAACAGCTACCTTGAAGAAAACAAGATATTATGGCAGCCATTGCTGATTTAATATCATCTTGCTTTGAAGTCCTACCATGCTTTTGTTCTTCTATTACCATTGGTTCTATCCTGTTGTGTCTTACTGGATTTTAATATGTGTAATAATATAAACAATTTTTATGGAAAGTGAGATATTATATTAGCCATTGTTCATTTTCTGTTATTTGGTTCAGAATGCCTTGTAATAGCTTCATTTTCTTGAATGCTTTTATTCTATTTTGTTATGTTGATATTGTTTGTGAAGCTACACTCAACTATTTCAAAGAAAGAGATATTATCGTAGCTACTGTTGATATCCAATTGTCTTGTTGTGAAGTGCTGTGTTGCTTGCATTGTTCTGTTCTGATCTGTGTTTTCTGTTCTCTTTTGTTTCATTCTCTGTAAAATAAAATTTTAAAAAATATTGTTTCACTATTTATTTTAGAAGTTGCACAGGCTTTGAAAAATGCACAAAGTCATGCATCTATTATCATTGTATTTTATAGTCTTGTTTACTCATCCCCAAATCTCATGTTTTTCTTGTCACCTTGGAGGTCAGATTTATTAGTGATTAATTTTGTCAGTACAATACCCACCCAACTTATGAACGAGTTTCAGTCAGAGAGAATATTTTTAAATAAGATTCCTTCATAATATAACATAATGTATTTTATACAGTATACTTGCGAATCTTACACAATACACTTGGAAAGTTTGCAAATCAAATATTCATAAGTTGGAGACTTACTGTATTTATTTGTTTAAGAAAGTCTTTATTTTTCTTTGACTTTAGAAAAATATTTTGTGGGTATAAAATTTTATCTTAATGTGGTTTTTGTTTCTTTCAAAATTATAAGTATTTCCTCCTACTGTCTTCTTGCCTTGGTGCTTTTTGATGAGAATTTCAAAATAACTATATTTATATATTTCTAATGTGTTTTTTTCTCTCAAGTTCATTTCCAGATTTCTCTGCCTTCAATTTTCTTAAAATTGAATATGAAATTACTAGCTTTTATTATTTTTATTATTAATTCTGGTTAGTGTTATATGAAGTATCTCTCTGTGGTTTGATGTCTGCCATTAATTTGGAAAAGTCTTCAGCCATTATTATTTCAAATATTTCTTATGTTTCCCTCTATTCTACAGATATTTACATTATTCATGTTTTATATTTTTTAAAATTTATCCCATAATTTTTCCATATTGTGATACTATTTTTTGTTCTTTTCTTACACAGTTAAGTTTGGGAAATTTCTATTTATGAATATTTAACTTGAGACATTCTATCTTCAGCACCGTCCAGTCTGCTAATGAACCATCAAAAACTCTATTACTGTGTAGTGCCTCTCTTTCTAGCATTTCCTTGTGATACATCCTTAGAATGACTGTATATCTTACTATTTCTGTATCAGAGATGTTAATATGTGAACTATAAGTATTTGAAACTCCCAGCAGAATCCCAAAATCTATACCATATGTGATTCCACCCCGACACTTGATTTTTTTGGGATTTTTTTCAGATTGTATACTTTTTTTGCACTTTAACATGTCTTTTTTTCCTCTAAAAATAGGCATAATTCATTGGATAATAGAAACTGTTTCAACATGCTTCTTAGCCTATTTTTCTTCCCTTTAAGAAGGCAAGAAAGCTATTAAATGATAGATTTGACTAATAGATTCCCTTACATTCATTATATAAGACTTTTATTAAAGTAGTTTCTCATGGTTAGTAGGCCTTTGTTAGGGAGAAAACATTGGGAATGTTTTGGTATGGTCCTTTCCCCTCTCCGTATTCAGAAACATCAGGGGATTTCTGAAATTTTTTCTTAATCTTGAAAAGGCTGTAAGGTGCATGGAACCAAAATACATAAATGTTTAAGAATACTTCTAAGGTTAGACTTCTAGTTCTTTCTCACTCTCAAGCCAATCCATGCCTATCCTCAAGCAATTTGTTGAAAGCTCATTTAATTTTTCTAGTAGCTTATGGCTCTAGTGATTTCTGCTCAAATGAGCTCATTTAGCCAGTATTTTTCTCTAGATTTCAGTGTACTGATTTGTCTTGTGAACTCAACTCTCTAACAGATTTCAAAGCCAAGGACTTTGTTATGCTTTTTATTTTTTTAAACAGTAGAATTTATAACTTCTAAGATTTTTGAACATGTAAGGTGAAGCCAGAAGAGTATTACTGACTTTGAAATGAAATGAATACTTTACAGAGAATTTACTGTGTCTTTTAGTAATGCACAAATAACTGTGTATTCCATGTGCATGTAAAAATGTATTTTGTTATGTCAGGATTAATTGAATTTTGTTCACTTTCTGAGTTTCTTTTATTAAAATTCAGCCATTTGTACTATTTCAAACTAAACACTATGTAGAGTTCCATATAGACAGTAAAAATCTTTCTATACATTTTTGTTGCTTAGTCTACAAAAATTTCTGGTTATTAGGCAATAAAATTGTATTGACTGTCATAATTTAACAGTGCTTATGCTTTTCTTATTTCAGCATAGGGGACATTAACAATTTAACCCACCAAAGTAACTAGGTACTATTATTTTTTTCAACATATAATTTTAACTGAATGTTGCTAAATAGCATATATTTTTACTGGAATTTCAAAAGAAAATGAGTTAATGGAAAAATAACAAATCCATTACTGGTCTCCTAGAGAATGTGTGAATTAGTTGGACTTTTATGAGTGAATATTAGGGATGTAAGAGTGTTTTAGGTAAAGGTAAATCAACAGAAGCAAAATTTTAGAGACAAAGTGGTAAGCCAATTGATGTTTTGCTTCGAGTTAAATAAGCACCACAGGATATTTCTGCTGTAAAATCCAGTCATCATCTCTAAAGCTGGAACCGGATTGGGCAGCCCCTGATTTTAAAATCTTTTTATTTGTTTCTTTATAAAGCTACTGTCAGGTAGATTTTTGTTACACTTTATCTTTCCTATTTTCTGTTATAAAACCATAAGCAGGTTGAAAACACATTCTACACTGAGCACAGACACACATAGACATATACAAATGCACAGCTCATGCCATAATCAATACCTGAGAAGACCCTTGCCTATAATGAATCAAGAAGTAAGCCTTTAAGCATTCTTGAAGAACCCTCCATTGGAAGTCAAATGTATGCTTTTTGCATTATTGTCACATGTGACAGTATAGCTTCATAGTTAATAAACTAAGCTCCAAAATCAAATAGCTTGAGTTAGTGAGCTGCTTAACTCTAATTTCCCCACTCATAAGCTAAGGTCAATAATAATAATAATAATCCTATTGCATGAAAAGTAATAATGGTAATGGCTGTAATTGTTATTATATTGAGATTTAGAATATATTCAACTTTTAAAAATCATTTTACTTGAATTTTCTCATTTAATTACTGTAACAGACATTTAGGTGTTCACTATAAGCATTTCAAAAATGAGAAATGGAAGTATATAAAAATGAGTATTTTCTGCAAGCCAGAAAATAGTCTCATGTTCTCAGAAATTAAACCAGGTCTTTCCAACAACTCACCAAATAGTGGATTAAGAATATAATATATGTAAATCTTTCCTTAAAGTTGCTGGAACACAGTTCGTGATCCCTAAAATTACCAAGTGCTACATTATAAACCTCATGGGTAAAACAATCATGAAATGAATCTCAGTTACAAGTTTCTTTTAATGTTATTTTGAATGCAATAATTTCCTTTCCTCTCAAGTTATTAAGATAAGATTAAGAAACATATATGTTGCCAAACTGTGTATTATACTGAAGAAAATTCATTGTGATTATTCAATGTCTAACTTATGTAAGACATTTTGAACTCTGAGAGGTTCAAAATACTGACTGCATTCACACATTTGACATTTGTTGTTCTTTGAGAAAGTTCAAATATCCTCCAACAAGAGAATATAAAATTCATTTTCTGATTAAGATTTTATTACAGGAGTGATAGACATATTGGCAAATATTAGTGATGCATGAATATTATTATCCAACTCTTAGCTGTTTATATCATAAAAGGACTTTAATTTGAAGAAGATTATGGTGCCATACCTGAAATATATTTTTATTTGTTAGCTTACAGTGTCAACAGCTGGTTCAATATGATGATGTTGTTGTCATTTATTCAATAATAGTAATAATTGTAATAAAAACCACTCAAATGAACATATAAGCTTGAAGGTATATGTGTTTTTCATGACACTAAATGATCAACGTATCTTTATGTTATCAGGAACTAAATGATCAACACATCTTTATGTTATCAGGTACAAATGTATATGAGAGAAAAAATTAAGAAATATAAATAAAGGAGAAAGTTATAGGGATGATGAACAGAGATTGAAAAGACAATTAGATTTTAGGTCTTAATTGTGGACAGACCACTCTAGAACCAGTCCTCTCTTTTCATATGGAAGATAAAATATTGATATGCTTAAATCCATTTGACAATATTATTTATCTATTTAGCATTCATCCAGTTCTAGATGGAAAAGTCTCAAGGCTTATTCCACTATGATGCAATAATTACTCAGTATCACCGGTCTCCTAATAAGTTATTTATTACCAAATAGGCCATTCCATTGCTAAAGAAGTGGTTTAAACAAGGAGGATAAAACCAGTAATGGTATTAGATAGCTGAGCTGCTATGGAAAAATAACTTAGTGCTGCGATATGTGTATATAAATAGACACAGATAATGATACAACAAAATGGATTAAAGAAATAAAATTGTAGGCATATATATGATGTAATATATATGATGGTGTACTATTACATCATAAAAAGTCCAAAATTATTTCATTTATGGCGACACATATAGCATTGAAGATTATAACATTAAAATAAATAAGCTAGGCACAGGAAGTCAAGTATTTCATGATTTTACTAATATGTAGAATCTAAAAAGATAGAATTTATAAATTTGTTGTGCAGAATAGTGTTTATAGAAAGTTAAGGAGGGGAAGGGACGGGTTTTTTAATAGGTAGAAATACACAGCAAGAAAGGAAGTATAACTGTTTATATTTCACATAATAGAAGGTGATTATAGTTAACAATTTTGTAGTGTGCCATCCAAAATAGCTAGAAGAGAGTGTTTTAATTTTTTTCTCCACAAAATCAAGATAGCAATTTGAAGTGATTCTTAACTGAAGGACCTTGAGTTGTATATAAGTAGATAGATATAAGGAAAATACAGGTATACTTAAGATATATATATATATATATATTTTTTTTTTCTCACATGCACCTATCCATGAATAAAGAAACTTAAAGATGTGAATGTGTACCTGTGTTCAATTCTCACATATAAAAGTTAACTCACAGAGGAATAATAGTACTATGGTATTTAGCTAAAGGTCACTTACAGAGCATCCTACATAGTAAATATTGTTGGAAAGTAGGTGATAAAAATGAACTATCTGCAAAAACTAAAATAGGTGTTCCAAAAGATTAAGTTCATGCACTTAATCTTAGAAGAAAATTCATCACAATCAGTCTCAAATTCAATATTTTCTTATTTCCAACAAACATTTTACTTTTCACAGACTAAGATGTGGATTATACATTCATTGAAGCTTAGGTCAACTAATTGGCAGTAAAAAACATTTCACTGATGTACTGCACAGGAAAAGCTGCAGACAGTTATAGTTTAATATTTGACAGTGGAAAGGCAGAAAGAGAAAAAAAAATCTGTTTGAGAGGAGATACAGCATTTTAAGGTTATTTGGTTGGTCTTTAGCCTTCTGCATTCTTCACATGAAGGCTATTGCTACCATGGGTTTATCGAAGATATTTGTAAATCAGGCTGAATTTCCAGTGTCTGTTTAGAACAAAGGATGGTTCCTATATATGACTTTGTGTCAGGGTATTTGGAATATACCATGTTTTTTGTCCATTGCCTAGTATGTTCCTTGGCATACTACACATGTTAGAACTTCTTGGAAAGAGGCATAACTTTACATCACTTGAAGATCTAAATGATTTACATAAAGCTCATATGTTAAAGAAGTTTGGGAAAAATTACAGAAGGGGGAAGACCTGAGATAAAGACCATATTGGCCCATCAGTAACAGGAAATTGAATGAAACACATTTTATTTAAAATAGTATATTTTGGGGAATATATTTTCCTCCCTAATTTTTAAAATGAGGAACCTGAAGAATTATAGTAGTAGTTCAAGATTAAACTGCTTGCTTTGCATGTGCATGTCCATGGGCTTCATCCCCTGCACTGCAATGAGAGAAATTAGGAAATCTCAGACTAAGAATTTTTGATTACAGTAATATTTTAAGGGAAACTATGTAGACACATAACAGAATGAAAGAATACCATTTAAATAACACTATCTGTGGTGGATTTAAAACTGGCAAGCAACTTAAACACCAGCTGAACTAAATCAGTGGGTGCTGAGAGGCGGTCTCAGCTGAGGATTGTTGCAAACATAAAAGGAGACCTGGAGAAGAAGTAAGTATTGTGGGTACCCATAAGTGATGGTGTTGTTTGGAGCTGTTGCTTCTTTTGGAGCTGCTGGTTCTTCTGAAAGAACTTGTCATGTTTGCTTTCCTGGTATGAACTAGGCTGTTATCGGAGGAGCTCGGGACCTGTGGTAGTGATAATGGCTGCAGTTCATTTTGGGGGTGCTCTGGTCCTTACTTGGAACATCTCTTCCTGACTCCAGAGGGGAAGATGTGTGCTGTTCAGTCTCCAGGAGAAGCTCGTCATCCTGATATGAACTCAGCTGTTATTGTTGATGGAGCTTGGGACCTCCTTGTCATTGAGGATGGCTGTGGTACTTTTCAGGGTAGCCCTAGTCCTTACTTTGAGCATTGCTTTCTGGCTCCAGTGTAGAGCCCTCAACCGATTGGCACAGATTCTGTGTTTGACTGGCACAGACCTTCTGGCTTCCACTGCTGACCTTTGGGCCTTCTTAGTGTAAATCCATGAAACAGACTTGCATAAGTCATTGTCGTGGGCTCTAGACGTCCAGTTGGACTTCTGGGATGCATTGTCATGGGCTCTACATTTTCAGATGAATTCATGCAAGTTATTGCCATAGAAATCAGGCCCTTACCTATATTCTCTTGGTCCTTAGAGTGTAACAGATTTCTTGCACTTTATTTGTATTTAACTCCTTGGGTGACCATTATAAATAATACTATAAATTTTCTGTACTGTGTGTAATTATTTTCCTTGAAATCACTGACTACATCAGTATCTCAAAATACTAGGATATGACTCATGATTTATATAAATAACTTAAATTCAGATCATTGTTTTAAATGTAAAGCTCAACATTTGTACTCAGGGTACACTGTATACTAGAGAAATGATGACTGAGTGGCAGGGTAATATCAAGATGCACAACATAGGCGATTCTGCTTCAGAAAAAAGGGCCTTTGACAGAAGAAATAGTTACAGATTGAAACATAGCTTGTGCTTCCTTTGGAGAAACAAAATGTTCTGGGGGTAGTCTTGAAGTGAATGTCCTTACAGTGGTATCACTTTCACAAGACTGAACATTGTAATTATTACTTTAGACTTATGGGAGCCATAAACATTTCAGAATTAAAAACCTTCTCAAATATCAACATCCCTTGCCACTTGTCAGAATTCATTTATCTGAGTCACAGAACACCAGCAAACTTCACATTGTAGTTTATACAAAAACCCCTAATAATTCAGTGCTTAAAAGAGACATTGTATTCATCAATAAAATACCAGGAGCCATTCATTCAATAACATTTATTATGCACAATCTGCCAAGACACAGACTTTAGCAATGGGAATGTTATGAAAAGACACTTATTGTTACCTATATGTACTGAAGTTCTCCAAGTCGTAAGAGTTTAGGTAGGACATGAGCTTTGAAAAACAGCTAAATAGTTATACTGGGCTTTATTCCTAAGTTTTAATCAGAGAGTGGAATGGAAAAAGATGACTCAATATATGTCATGTACAGGTACAAATTCCCCATGATCAATGTGCTCATTATATATACTCACATTGCATCAGTAAACTTAATTCTTTTTTTTTTGATACCAGGGATTGAACTCATGACTTCAAGCTTGCCATGCAGGCACTTATGCCACTGAGCTAAACCCCTGGCCTGAATTTAAAAAATACTTTATAGCACTGTTACTGGCATAACAACATACCGAACAATAAAAGAGAATAGAGAACTGAGATATAAACCCAAATACATACAGAGTCAACAATTTTTACACAATGGTGTCAAAAATATACAGTACATAAAGGTCAGTCTCTTCATAAATTGGTGTTGTGAAAACAGATATTCACATATAAAAGAATTAAACTGAACCTTTCACTTGCAACACATGCATACAGAAATGTACACATACCCACAAACTCAAAATGGATTATAGATTTAAATGTGAGACCTGAGGTTGTAAAAGTTATAGGAGAAAGCCGGGAGCGAGGGGGAGTTATTTAACATTATTATTGGCAATGTTTATTGGATTGATACCAGGAAACAAAAACTAAAGCAGAAAAATGAGACTACATCAAATTGAAAAATTTCTGCACAGACAAAGAAGAAATCAATAAAATGAAAAAGCAACCTATGGAATGGAAGAAAATATTTGTCAATCAAATATCTCATAAGAAGTTTCTTCAAAATATATAAGCAACTCCTACATCTTAACAGCAAACGAACGACCACTAGCAACAACATTGAAAGGAAAACAGCAGAAAAAAATGAGCAAAAGCACCAGAGTAGACATTTTGAAATGAAGACAAACAGATGATTAATAGAAATGTGAAACACTGTCTTTGAGAATTCTTGTTACAGAATAAGTAATTGAATTCTTTACACTGTAGGGGGATAAATGCTGTTGGAAATCCCTTTACAAAGTCTTCTCGTCAACAGATCTCAAGTTGCCAATTTCATTCTTTGATAGAACTCATAGCCTTTATTTCTTTCTTCATGCTCTAGCTTCTTATGTGTTTTTAGTGTGCATGCCTGTTGCTGAGGGAGTGTAGCATAATATTCACACTGCAGAATCAATACATAAGCAGCCAAACTTGATTTCTACAATTTCAGACTAGGCTTTTGTAATGCATATTTTTGTTAGTACATGTTACCAGCATATATGTATATACATGCATATGTGCACACACACACACACACACACACACACACACATATATATATATATATATATATTCATTTTAGTGAGTAGGTATGTGTATTTAACATACCTTAATTCTTTTATTCCACTTCCCTTCACTTTTCTCTTCCCTCCATTAATCTCTAGGTCTCATTGCCTCATTTTTTTTTATTTGAGACATGTTTAAAACACTTAATAATATTCATTGTGCGTAGTTGGTGCATGTACACAATGCTTTTTAACTCTTTCTATGTTACTTCTCCTCCTCCTTCTCAACACCCTCTGTCACAGACTCTTTCTCATTTCTTCCCTTTTGTCTCTCTTTTATTTTGGTTTTTACTTTGACTTTCTCATATGAGTTAAAGCACATGGTATATAAGTGTATATGTCAGATTTATTTAACTTAATTTTATGCTTTGAAGTTACATCTAGTTTCCTACAAACGATGCAAATTTATCATTTTTTTATATCCAAGTAGTATTCTACTGTGTACAGATACTACATTTTCTTTATTTTCTGTTGATGGACAAGATTTAGCTATTATGAATTGTGCTGCTGTAAACATTTTTATTCATGTACCACATTATATGCTGTCTTTAGACTATTTTGGGAGGATGCATAGGAGAATAGCCAGATTGATTAGAGTTTTCACTTTTTAGATATTTGAGGAATCTGATTTCCATAATGATTTCCATAATTGTTCTACTAGTTTAAATTCCCACTAGCCATGCTTAAGAAATGTCATCACATTTTTTGAACAACTTCCTCAATAACATCATTTTGATATGAAAAAATACTGGCTTTATAGTGAAGCAACACATTGCAAAACTAAAACAAAAAACCTTGAGATAGAGGTAGTAGTTTACTGACTAATGTGAGGACAGGTATCTAAGGTAATCTCCAAATGTAAGCATGATCAAGAAACATCTGAATAGCCTGATAATTCATTTCCCTGTTCCTGAACCCCAGGAATTGATTCAATTAACTTCAAGAGGATCTTCAGAAGAAGAATATCCAACAAAATTGTAGATAATGTTGCTGCTGTTTTTTGGATAAAATGTGCTGTCACACAAGACTGGGTATATTCATAGACAGATAAAACTTACTGACCTCTTTTAATGTCCCTGAATATGGAGAGAGGGCAGCCAGTAATATGCATACATGATCACACATATTTATTAACTTTTGAAATATAAGATGTTTTACCTCATTTTTCAGATCCCTGTATCTTTCACTCTCACATTCCTTTCATTATGGTTTCCTTCATAAGTGATTAAAACAAATTACAGTTTTTGTAATCAAGCTCAACTAAGATGAGTTAGATACACAATTAGTATAAATTTTACTGACACATTTATAGGTCTCTGTCACATACATCTAGAATGAATTTATTGGTACTTATTCTGATATGGATGACATCCATGATTTTTCCTATTTAGTTGATTGACTCACAATAAATGGAACAAGAATCTAAGATGTGACAAAATTCTTCTAAGTATGTGACATTGGAGGCAAAATGCAAATTGCCTTCTATCAAGAGTAGAATTTACAAAGCAATGATTACAATGTTAAAAGTGTCAGAATTTAATTTTTAAAACAAGTATATAAAACAAACTTATCTGAATTCTTATGTTTCAAACTACAAATCAATAGAACTACAAAGAATTATTTTGTCTGGAAGAATCTATATATTATTGGTGTTTCAACATATCATACCTTCTTCTAGTGTATCTGAAATATCTTCTAATAAAGTCTAGTGGTTCAAACTGAAAGTGCCAACCATGTAGGAAAGTAATGCTTCAGAGTAAAATCACACCCATTCATCAATAAGTTCATCTATATAGTATTGCTATTACATAAAATTATGTAGCATAATACCATGTAGTAATAATTGTAACATACATTTTAATTGATTTGGGATGTTCTTTAATTTCAAAGCAAGTTTATATTTAATCCAAATTATTGATCAAACAAAAATGCACTGAAAATGGGATAAAATTCTCCTGGTAAAAATTAGAAATTAAAATTTAAATGGATAGTTGACAAGAATTCTCAAAATACCAAAGTCTTATATTCAATCAAAATTGAAACTAAACTTCCTGGTGTCAAAAGAAATCTGATAATGAACAAAATATATATAAGGAAACTAGTATCAGCATACATATAGAAAGATATGAGAATCAGGATACTCACAACATGTAAAAAAGAACACAGATTAAAAACAAAAGTAAAGAATAACACGATAGGTGCAGTGGTGGAGGTTATACAGAAGTCTTGAACAGAAAATGAAATAGGAAAAGACAAGCAAGGCACTTGTGGCATGAAATTTAGAAATGTTCACTTATTGCTGGTGTCAGTCTTGCACCTTCCAAACCTTAGGAGGGAATGTCTTTAAATTTTTCAAACTTAGAGAATTAGTTTTTTTAGCTATTCCATCAAATGCATATATTTATATATTTCAAAGTGTTATGTTTTATTACTCAGACAATTTCTACTAACATAAACACTATAACAATACTAACCTAGTACAAAAAGAGAAACTCATGTGATAAAAAGCTAAAGTTTTCTGGAAACAACTGTAAAACTGAACTTGAATGCTAAAAAATACAACAGGAAAAGAATTTTAAAAATTGGTATGAAAGAATAGTATTATTTTATAATGTTAAAGGGACACTTGTAGTTATCAAAGTAAAAAAGATTTACCCACCAAAAGTAAAAATAGGGCTAGATGTTTAATTTAGTGGTGGATCAGTTACCTACTATGCATGAAGTACTGGATTTAATATACAGCACTTCAAGAAAGAAAGAAAGAAAGAAAGAAAGAAAGAAAGAAAGAAAGAAAAGAAAGAACAAGAAAATACACAAAAGACATAGATAACAAAACGAACAGTAAAAGTAAACATTGTACTTACAGACAATATGATTTTCTAAAAAGAAAATATAAGAAAATTGACAAAACTTTGTAATTTATGAAAATAAATTATTGTGATTACATAATAAAAGTTCTTTATATAAAATTCCTCTTGTTTACATATAATAGTAGCAAAACAATGAAAACTTAAAAATAATAGAATTTACAATTACATCAAACACAGGGATAATTTTAATGAATTAAATGAAATACACATAGAGTAGAAGATCCTGTCTTGCTAAGAATAGTGAAGGTGAAAATGAAGAATACATATTGAAAGTTAAATGACTAGAAGATGTAGCATCATTTATTAGACAAATATCCAAATTGATGTTGTAGATTCAATTAAATTTTAAAGAAATTTCAAATATCATTATCCAAATAGCATTGAGAAGCTTATTCTAAAATTCATGGGGAAATGTAAAATCATAGGAGTCAAAAACATCCTGAAAAGGAAAAATGAAGTTGGGGGATTTATATTACTGGACTTAAAGACTTATTATTAAGCTGTAATAAGGCAGAATGTTCTCATTATAATAGACAAAGATAATTTAAAAGAATAGGCAGTACAGAAGTACTAAAACATAGATGATCAACGGGTTTTCAACAAAAATATGAAGATAATTCAATGAGAAGATATTTTCAGTACAAAGCTTTGAAACAACAATATGTCTTTATATAGAAAAACGTATTTCTGTCCTTGACTCCATACATAAAAATATAGTGAATCATGAACATACATTTTTAAGCCGAAAACAAGGTATTTCTAAAGAATATATTGTGAGGAAATGTTTGCAAATTTAAGTAGATTATTCAAAAAATTTTTTAAAATGTACTGGAATTGAGTCCTGGGCCCAGAGCATGTGCAGGTCGAAACCCAGCACACAGGGATGCCTTGGAACTTTGCTTCCAGACAGTAAGCCCATGCTCTGTGAGTGAAATCACCCAAAGATGCACAGGAGGTCCAAGCAGGACTAACTGGGCCATGCCCAGCAAACTCTAAGCACCTGGTAAGGGCCCAGATCATGCATGGTTTGATACCCGTCACATGGGAAAGCCTTGTAAATTTGCTCTCAGGTGGTAAGACCACACCCCATGTCTGAAATCAAGGGGGTCACACAGGAGTCCCTGCAGGCCTAACTGGCCCATGCCCAGAGAACTGCAAGCAGCTAGTTGTTGCCTGCTGTCTGCTCTGGGAGCCAAAAGTGGGCCAGTTGATTCTCAGCACATGGGAGAAGCCTTGAAACATTGCTTGAAACATGAAAATATAATAAAATGGCAAAATGAAAGAGCAAAATGCAATCTTAAACTTCCAGCCAAATCCAAGCAAGCCTAGGAGACATGGACACAGAAGAAAATGTAAGCCACATACCTGAAATGCCTGAAATGATATAAATGAAAGTAAACAAAAAACAATGCCAGGAAGCAATAAAAGAACTCAAATCTGAAAAAGTCTCCCAGGTAAAAGAACAAATGATAAATGTAACAAAGAAATGTTGAATACATCTAAAGAAGAAATAGTTAAAAATTAGAGGAACAATGCAAAAAGATAGAAACTGTGAATGAAGAATGTAAGAAACAAACAGAATGCATGAAGCAGATTCAAAGAGATATAGAAGAAATCAAAAATTCCACCAAAAGTTGGCAAAATAGCCTCTATGAAAGTGAAGATATAATTTCAGGCCTCAAATGTAAGATTGCAGTTAATGAACAGGAAAGGAAAAATCTTTTAAAAATAACAAGGAACCAGGAAATAAAATTCAACTGCAAGATGATGCAAAGAAAAACAACATAAGATTGATAGTTACAAACAAAAATGAAGGTGACAACACAAATGATATCAAGAAGCTATTTACGGAAGTAATAGCTGAAAATTTCCCAAACATGAGAATAGACACTGACATACTGATCAGTGAAGCATATAGAACTCCAAATAACCATAACCAAAATAAAACTACACCCAGACATATAATAATCAATATCCCAAAATCCAACATAAGAACTGAATATTAAAAGCTGATACAGAGAAAAGACAGATCAAGTATAAAGGAAAGCTTATCAGAATCATTGCAGATTTCTCAACACAAACAATGAAGTCAAGAAGAGCATGGAGTGAAGTATTTCAGATCCTAAAGGAAAATGGCTTCCAACCCAGACTGATGTACCCTACAAAACTGTCCTTCAAACTGGATACAGGCATAAGATACTTCCACAACAAGGAAAAGCTGAAGAACTTCATGACAACCAAACCAACCCTGCAAGTAATACTGAAAGACATTCTAGACAGACATAGGAAAAAAACACTAAAGAAGGCAATTAAACAGAGTGCAAAGGTAAAAAATCAACAGAAGCAAGACAGCATGTCAAAAGTAAACTAATATATAACATTTATAACCATTAATGTAATTGTAAATGGCCTCAATTCACCAATTAAAAGAAACATACTGGCAGAGTGGATCAAGAAAAAACATCCAACCATATGCTGTGAACAAGAAACTCATCTAACCCAAAAGGAAGCTCATAGACTGAAAGTCAAAGGATGGAAAACAATACTCCATGCAACAGAACTCCCCCCCCAAAAAGGGGGTAGCTCTCCTGTTTGCAGACATGTGAACTTCAAACCAAGAGTGATTCAAAGAAATAAAGAAGGTCACTACACATTAGTTAGGGGAAAACTTCAAGAGGAAGAGATAACAATCTTAAATATATATGCACCAAATTTGGGGGCATGCAGCTACACAAAAAAATACTTAACAGAAATGAAAAATCAAATAATCAATAACACAATTATAACAGGAGACCTTAACATGCCATTGACACAAAGGGACAGATCAACAAGACAGAAAATCAGCAAAAATTAACAAAAATGAATCTCACTTGTGAACAAATGGGCTTTGTAGATGTATACAGAGAGTTCCACCCAACAAAATAAAAATATACATTCTTCTCAGCAACAAATGGAACATTCTCTAAACGAAACCATACTAGCCCACAGAACATGCTTAAGAAAATGAAAAAGAACTGAATTATCCGATGCATGTTATCAGATCATAGCACAATAAAACTAAAAATTAATATCAAAAGAAAATGCAAAAACCCCACAAACACATGGAAATTGAATAATACACCCCTGAGCAATCAATGGGTCATAGAGAAAATTAAAGCAGAAATTAAACAATATTTGCAGGCAAACAAAAATGCAAATACATCTTATGGGAATCTGTGGGACACAATGAAAGTGGTCCTCAGAGGAAACTTTATTGCAATGAACTCCCACATCAGGCAAACAGAAAAACACAAACAACTTGATGCTACACTTCAAACATCTAGGAAAAGTAGAGTAAGTCATACCCAAAGCCAAAAGAAGGGGGGAAACTATAAAGTTCAGAGCAGAAGTCAATGCAATAGAGACTAAGAAAATAATACAAAGAATCAATGAATCAAAAATAAAAAGTTGGTTCTTGGAAAGAATAAATAAAATTGATAGATCTCTAAGCAACCCTAGTAAAAAAGGAAAGAAAAACTCAAATTCATGCAATACAGCATGAAAAGGGTGAAATCACTACATACCCTGTGGAAATACAGAAGATCATCAATACCTTTTTCAAAAACATCTACTCTCATAGGCTTGATACCACAGAAGAAATGTACAGATTCCTAAAAACATATGAATTACCAAAGCTTGGTGCAGAAGATGTAAAATTGCTCAATAACCCAATTTTAATTAACAAAATTGAAAACATAATTAAATCACTACCAAGAAAAAAAGCCCAGGTCCAGATGGATTCACTGGGGAATTCTACAAGAAATGCAAAGATTATTTAATGCCAACACTCCACAAACTCATCAATGAAATTGAAAGAGAAACAATCCTCCATAACTCATTCCTGGAAGCAAATATTACTCTAATATCAAAACCTGAGAAAGACCTAACCAAAAAAGAGAACTACAGTCCAATCTCCCTAATGAACCTAGATGCAGAAATTCTCAATAAAATTTTGTCAAACAGAATGCAGCAAGTCCTAAAGAAGATTATACACCATGACCAAGTGGGATTCATCCCAGGAATGCAGGGATGGCTCAACATATGCAAATCAATAAATGTAATCCACCATATCAATAGAGCCAAAAATAAGAACCACATGATCATTTCTATAGATGTAGAAAAAGCTTTTGATAAGGTCTAACACTTATTCATGATAAAAACCCTACAGAAAATTGGAATAAATGGTCTTTATCTCAATATGATAAAAGCCATCTATGATAACCCAACAGCCAGCATCATATTCAGTGGTCAAAAACTGAAAGCCTTTATCCCCAAATCAATAACAAGACAAGGATGTCTATTATAACCACTCCTATTCAATATAGTACTGGAAATACTAGCCAGAGCAATTAGACAAGAGAGAGAAATAAAAAGAGTAAGAACAGGAAAAGAAGAGGTTAAATTATCATTATTTGCAGATGACATGATATTCTACATAGAAAATCTCAAAACTCCATTGAAAGACTCATAGGTATAATAAATAAATTCAGTAATGTAGCTGGATACAAAGTTAACACTCAAAAATCAATAGCATTCCTATACACTAACAATAGAACCACTGAGAGAGAAATAAGAGTAGCCAAACCCTTTACAATAGCATCCAACCAAATGAAATACTTAGGAATTAATCTAACAAAAGAAGCAAAAGATCTATCCAGGGAAAATTATAACACCCTGAAAAAAGAAATCAAAGAGGACCTCAGAAAATGGAAAGATATCCTTTGTTCATGGATAGGAAGAGCAAACCTTGTGAAAATGGCCATTCGCCCAAATTGTTTTACAGGTTCAATGTGATCCAAATCAAAATGCAAGTAGCATACCTCACAGATCTAGAGAAGTCACTCCTAAAATTCATCTGGAAACCAAAGAGACACAGAATAGTAAAGATGATTCTGGGAAACAAAGGCAAGACAGGAGGCATCACAGTTCCTGACTTGAAACTATACTACAAAGCCAAAATATTGAAATCAGTATGGTGCTGGCAAAGAAATAGACCTGAGGATCAATGGAACAGATTAGAAGACACAAGCACTACTACAAAGACACTCAATCGCCTTATATTTGACATAAGAGCTAACTGTATTCACTGGAAGAAATATAGTCTCTTCAGTAAATGGTGGTGGAAAAATTGGCTCTCCATATGCTGAAAACTAAAATTAGACCCATGCCTATCACCATGTACTAAACTGAAGCCTAAATAGATAAAAGATCTAAATATTAAAACAGAAACACTAAATTTGTTGGAAGACAAAGTAGGTAGAAATCTTGAAGACATAAGGGTAGGTAGAGAATTTTTGAACAAGAATCAAACAGCATAAGAAATACTTCTCAGAATCAATAACTGGTATCACATCCTATTAAAGAGTTTTTGCATGTCAAAATAAATCTCCAGCATAGCCTAAAGAAAACTCACAAATTAGAAAAAAAAATCTTAGTTAACATGACCTCAGACAAAGGATTTCTGTCTAGAATATACATGGAATTAAAAAAATCAGATCCCCAAAATTCAAAGTCCCATTCTAAAATGGGAATCAGAGATGAATACACAGTTGTCAGATGAAGAAATAAAAATGGCTAATAAATATATAAAAATGTTCATCATCATTGGTCATTAGAGAAATGCAAATTAAAACATCTCTGAGGTTCAATCTCACTCTACAAAGAACGGTGAAAATAAAGGAAACTAGAAATAACAAATGCTGGAGAGGCTGTGAGGAAAAAGGAAATTTTCTGTGCTGTTGGTGGGAGTGTAAACTGGTGCAACCACTGTGGAGGTCAGTGTGGAGTTTCCTCAAAAATTTGGGTTTAGAAGTCCCATTTGACCTAGCTATCCCACTTCTGGGCACATTCCCAGAATAACTGAAAAAAATCATTCCACAGTGATATATGTGCACCCATGTTTACAGGAGCACAATTTCTAATAGCAAGATCTTGGAAATGACCTTAATGCCTGTGAACTGAGGAATGGATAAAAAAGATGTGGTATTTTTATAAAATGGAGTACTAATCAGGTATAAAGAATGATCATATTGAGATACTGAGAAGTAAATGGATGCAACTTGAGACCATACTCATAAGTGAAATACACCAAACTCACATGTTCAAATAACATATAGTCTCTCTAGGGTAAGAAATGGTGAGAGTACTATATAAGACAGATACTAATGGACAAGAAAAACCAAAAACAAAAGAACACAAGTATAACAGTAGATCTTAACAGCCCATTGTCACAAAGAGATAGATCAACTAGACAAAAAGTCAGCAAAGAAATAACAACTTAATCATTACCTATGAGCAATTGGACTTAGTAGACATTTACAGAGTGTTCCACCCAACCACATCAGAATACACATTCTTCTCAGCTGCACATGGGACATTTTCCAAAGTAGACCATATATTATCCCATAAAATATTCTTACATAAATGCAAAGGTATTGAAATCATACCATGCATAATATCAGACCATAGTGCACTAAAATTGGAAATTAATGGCAAAAGAAATGGTAAAATCTGCATACATATATGGAAATTAAATAACAGCTTTTTGAACAACCAGTGGGCTACAGATGAAATTAAAGAAGAAATAAAGCAATACCTACAATTCAATGAAAATATAGAAACAACTTACTGTAATCTGTGGGATGCAATGAAAGTGGTCTTAAAAGGGAAATATATAGCAATACATTGTCATATCAAGAAAACAGAATGAGCACAAATAAACATACTAATGCTCCATCTCAAGCTTCTAGAAAAAGAAGAGCAAGCTAAACCCAAAGCTCATAAAGAGAGGAAATTGTAAAGATTATAGCTGAAATCATTGCAACTGAAATTAAAAAAAAATACAAAGAATTAATGAATCAAAAAGCTGGGTTTTTTGAGAGAATAAACAAAATTGACAAACCACTAGCTAACCTTATCAAGAGAAAGAAAGAAAAAGCCCAAATTCATGCAATAAGAATTGAAAAGGGCAAAATTACTAGAGATCCCATGGAAATTCAAAAGATCATTAATATCTACTTTGAAAATCTATACTCACATAGAGTGGAAAACACAGAGGAAATGGACAGGTTTCTAGAAACATATGAACTACCAAAGCTCAACCAAGAAGATATAGCAATTTTGAACAACACAATATCAGTTATTGAAATTGAAAATGTAATTAAAAACTTACCAACAAAGAAAAGCCCAGATCCGGATGGGTTCACAGCTGATTTCTACAATAAATTTAGAGAAAATTTGATGCCAATGTTCCTTAAACTCTTCAATGAAATTGAGAAGAAAACAATCCTCCCTAAGTCATTCTTGGAGGCAAGTATTACTTTGATACCAAAACCAGAGAAAGATCCAACCAAAAAAGAGAACTATAGAACAATTTCACTAATGAACATTGATGCAAACATTCTCAACAAAATACTGGCAAATAGAATGCAGCAAATCATCAAGAAGATTATACATCATGACCAAGTGGGGATCATTCCAGGAATGCAGGGATGGTTTAACATATGCAAATCAATGAATTTAATATACCACATCAACAGAGCCATAAACAAAAACCACATGGTCATCTCAATAGATGCAGAAAAAGCTTTCAACAAAGACCAACACATGTTCATGATAAAACCCCTTCAGAAACTTGGAATACATGGTGTCTACCTCGCGTTATTAAGGCCATCTACGACAAACCAACAGCCAACATTATACTAAATGGACAAAAACTGAAAGCTTTTGCTTTAAAATCATGAACAAGACAAGCATGTCCACTATCACCATTCCTTTTCAATATAGTTCTGGAAACACTAGTCAGGGCAATCAGACAAGAGAGAGAAATAAACGGAGAAAAGATAGGAAAGGAAGAAGTTAAATTATGACTATTTGCAGATGGCATGATACTCTATATAGAAGACCCAAAAGTCTCCATTAAAAGACTACTAGATGTCATAAACAAGATCAGCAGTGTAGCTGGATACAAAGTCAATGCTCAAAAATCAATAGCATTCCTGTGCACAAACAAAAAACTCACTGAGAGAGAAATTATGGAAATATCACCCTTTACAATAACATGTAAAAAAATGAAATACTTAGGAATCAACCTAACTAAAAGTGTAAAAGACCTATATGCTGAAAATTATACTACACTGAAAAGGGAGATTGGAGAGGATATTAGAAAATGGAAGGATATTCCTTGCTCTTGGTTAGGAAGAACCAACATTGTGAAAATGGCCATACTCCCAAAACTGTTACACAGATTTAACACAATCCCAATCAAAATACCATTGAATATCTCACAGATCTAGAAAACACACTGCTAAAATTCATTTGTAAACATAAGAAACCTAATATAGCAAAGGCAATTCTAAGCAACAAAAGCAAGGCAGGAGTCATCTCAATTCTTGACTTGAAACAGTACAATAAAGTCACAGCGATAAAATCAGCTTGGTACTGGCAAAGAAATAGACCTGAGAATCAATGGAACAGATTAGAAGATGCAAGCACAATTACAAATACACTCAGCCACCTGATATTTGACAAAGGAGCAAAATATGCCCACTGGAAGGATAGTCTCTTTAATAAATGGTGTTGGAAAAATTGGCTCTCCACATGCTGAAGACTGACACTAGATCCAAGCCTATAACCATGCACAAAAATAAAGTCTAAATGGATCAAAGACGTAAATATTAAACCAGAAACACTAAATATACTGGAAGACAAGGTAGGTAGAAGTCTTGTAGATATAGGGGTATGCAGAGAATTCATGAACAAAACGGAAACTGCACGGGAAACGCTTCAAAGAATCAATGATTGGAATCTCATCTTATTGAAAATTTTCTACACTTTAAAATAAATCATCAAAAGAGTGAAAAGAAAACCCACAGAGTGGGAAAGAATTTTTGCCAGCAGTCCCTCAGACAAAGGACTTTTATCCAGAATATATAAAGAACTGAAAAACATCAAGCCCCCAAATTTAAAGACCCTCTCCCAAAATGGGCATCTGAGATGAAAACATGGTTCTCAGAGAAAGATATACAAATGGCAAATAAATACATGAAGAAATGTTCACCATCACTGTTCATTTGAGAAATGCAAATTAAAATAACCTTGAGATTCCACCTCACTCCGGAAAGAATAGCTGCCATCAAGAAATCAACTGATAACAAATGTTGGCAAGGCTGGTGGGAAAAAGGAACACTGGTCCACTGTTGGTGGGAATGTAGACTGGTGCAACCATTATGGAAATCCATATGGAGTATTCTCAGAAGAATAGGATTGGAAGCCCCATTCATTCCAGCTATTCCCCTCCTGGATATCTTCCCAGAAGAACTGAAAAGTTCATACCACAGTGATATATGTGCATCCATGTTCATAACTGCACAATTTGTGATAGCTAAATCCTGGAAACAACCATGATGCCCATCAACTGCAGAGTGGATGAAAAAGATGTGAAATTTTTATACAATGGAATATTACTCAGCTATAAAAAGGATGATGTTGAGGCCTTCATAGGTAAATGGAGACAATTTGAGACTATCCTCATTAGTGAAATAAATAAGAATAATAATTATAAATGCCATATTGTGTCTCCAGTGTAAAAAGTAAATAAGAACTACAAGTGTAATAAAAGAAAAATGTTTAATTGCTATTGTAAAAAACAGAGGAAAAGAAAGTGCTCTAAAGGATATAACTGCATGGTTGTTTGAGTGTGTAAAATAGATGACCATATTGCTGAATCTTTGTTGGATCTTTGAGCAGACTGTTTGCAATCTCACTGTTTGAATATCTACTGTGTATCATTTAACTTTGTAACTTGAACAACTACATTTGAGATGACAGTTTGTAATTTATAAACAAGTGATTCCTTAGTGTTTTTTTCTGTTTTTCTTTTTTTCTTTCTTTTAGTATTCTGTATTGTTGCTACCATTTTTTTTCTGTTTTGCTTATTTCTCCTCTTTAAATAATATTTAAAAAATGTATAATTGCTATTGTAAAAAGAGGAAATATGAAGTCCTATAAAAGATATAGCTGCATGTATGTTTAGGTGTGTGGGATTGATAACCATATTTCTAGGTTCTTGTTGGATTGTTGAACAGATCTGTGTGCAGTCTCACTGCTTGAGTGTCCACTTTTTGTGCTTTAATTTTGTAACTTGAAAAACTACTTCTAAAAGAACAATATGTAATTTATCAACTAGTGATTTCTTACTGTTCATCTTTTTTTCAAATTCTGTAATATTTCTTTTTTGTATTTTTTTCTCTTTAAATAAAAAAAAGAAACGGTAAGAGTACATAAGATACAAAAAACTCATTAATTAAAGTGAAAGGATAAGAATCTGCTTAAAATGGAAAAATAATATCTCAGGGAAAATGTGGAGAAAGAAAAAAGATGGGAAAAGAAAAAATGTTTAAAATTATATAAACACACGTAAGATAGCTAAGATGTTTTTTGCTACAACTTTCTATAAGTTCTTGGAACAAAATTCTTAACAATCATAGGATTGGAACAATTATCCATATTACTGTATAGTGAACTGTGGATCTCTTGAAGTTCAGTATGTAAAATAACAACCCTAGTTTTGGTCATGCGGTCTTGTTTTGAAGGCCTATATTGTCCGTGTTCTGGGTTGTTTGGTATTGTTATTTATATGTATTTTTCATTTCATATTTTTCTAGGAATTTGTTCTGTTTTGTCTTGGTTTGATTTGTTTTTACTTCTAATATAGAAATGATAGAGACTCATGCATGCATAGAACTTCTAAAATGTCTATGAGAATTGATAGTATAATGCACGATGAAATCAACAGCTAATTTGAAGAAAAAGAGACAATAAGGTACCCAGTGCTTATTCCATAGTGTAATGATGTGAAATCCAGAAATACTATTATTATTTGTTCAGAGTGATTTTCATCTGTTTTTTTTGTTTGATTTCAACATGCATGAAGTTATAGAAAGCTATTTTGAAGAGAGTGAGAGACATTATGATAGCCATTGTTGACTTCCTTATTGCTTGGTCTTGAAGAGCTAAAATGCCTTCATCATCCTGTCCTGATCATTTCTATACTATTTTTTTTGTGTGAATTCATTGTATGTGAAGATGTGGACAACTATTTGGAAGAATACAAAAGACGGTATGACAGACAGGATTTCTGGTTGTCTTGCTTCAAAATCTGTGTCTCTTACATTGTTATATTATGAACTGTTTTATTCTGTTTCATTTTGTTTAGTTTTACCCTCTTTAAAAAATACTGGCCTAATAGAAAAAGTGTAGCCTTTAACAAACTTTCTTCTCAAAAAACAACATTAAGAAAATAGTAAGGTAAATGAAACGTTAGAAAGCAATGTGCATAGCACATAATCTGGATAAGAAAGTTACCCATAATGCCTAAAATTAAATCATAAAATAATTAGCAGAATTAAAATCAGCCCAAACTTCATTAAATACCTGATAAAAGTATAATTACAGATCATCAAAACGACATGTAATGATACTCAAAATTATTAATCAGGAAAATTAAAGTTTAAACAATGATATATCATTAAAACTCATTAAAATGCCGCAAGTTAAAATGTCTGAAAATTCAAAAAATTAACAAAGACACAGAACAATCTGAAGTTCCTGGTATTATTGGTGGGAACATGAAATGTTTAAAATGATTCTGGAGGAATTTTCTAAAATTTTAACACTAATTTATTATAAAATATTGAATATACACTTGTAGATATTTACATGACAGTGAAAACATACCTATGCAAAAAAAATTGAATACAAATATTAATGGCTTGTTTATTAATAATATCATTAAACTGAAAACATCACAAACATCTATTGAGAACTAAATGATAAAAAATTGTAGTATATTCATATTTTGTGAATACTACTCAATCTCAGAAAGAATTAATTAGTCATGTACATAACAACATAGGTACATATCAAGTCATCATGCTGATAGAGAGACCAGACACTAAAAAGAGAAAAGTGTGTGATTCCATTTACTTAGAAGTCTAAAATCTTTCAAACTAATTAAGAAGAAGAAAAAAATATCTGTGTTTCTTGCATCAAAGCAGAGGTTGTCTGATTGTGACATGGGACATGAGAACATTTTAGAATGATGGAATGTTCTATCTTTGAAGGATGAAATATTCCAACATAGATGTATAATTTTTTTCTGAGTTTCTCAACT
Source organism: Hydrochoerus hydrochaeris (assembly GCA_004027455.1). Classification (NCBI taxonomy): domain Eukaryota; kingdom Metazoa; phylum Chordata; class Mammalia; order Rodentia; family Hydrochaeridae; genus Hydrochoerus; species Hydrochoerus hydrochaeris. The sequence goes on along the minus strand of PVLA01000799.1, from coordinate 263,411 downwards.
CCATTTAAAAATTCTGCTTTTAATGTGTGTAATCTTCATACCAATCAATAAAAATGGCAAAAATCAAAAGTGATACCAGGAGCCCCTTGAAAACATTGGTAAGAACACAAAATAAATTTCATGATGAATTATTTTATTGGATAAGTGTGCCTCCATTTTACCTCATTGTATTGACTATTTTGTAACAGATGTGAAGTGTTCACCCCCATCCCCGGGAGTTTATTACATAGATAAGAGTATTTGATGAACAAAAATCAAGTCAGATTTTTTGAATAATCTAAATATAAATGAAATGGTCTGATTATTAGTTTGCTTAGCCTAGTAATATGGATGCAGCAGCTTTTAACAACTCTACGTACATTATAAAATTTGAAAGAAAAATATGAACACAAATAATTTAGTTAAAAATCAATAGTGAATGATAATGTCATTTTGGTTCAAATTTTTAAAATTCATTTGGAAACATAGCAATACATTTCATAAATGAAAACATGAAACCTATACACCTAATTGTGTATGCGATATTACAGTCTATTACTATTTATAATTAAACTCTTCATTAAAAATTGTAAAAACTGTTTTTTGTTCACATTAACCTTCAAGTTTTGTATTAGTTTTCTATAAGTTGAAAAGCTTAATCATTGTATATGTCTGTAATTTTGCATTCTTTGCCCTCCATTTCTCCACTTCCTTCTCCCCACTCCCTAGAAATCACTATTTTATTCTGTATCTCATACTATAATTTGCTACAAACATGAATGGACCTGGATGACACTATACTAAGTGAAATAAGATAAGACAAATACAGGATAAAACATTGCATAACACATTTATATGTAAACTCAAAAAAAAAAAAACCTTAGACTCATAAGTGGAGAAAAGCTAAGGAATAATACTTTAGAGTGGATGACTCTTACCCTGTCATTAGCCATGACTGAAAGGGTCAAGAGTGTACTCTGTGCTGGCACGAAGGCTGACATCTGTAATCTCAGCATTTTCAGAGGCTGAGGCATCAAGGTCACAATTTCAGCCTATCCTGGGTGACTTAGTGACTTAGTGAGAACCTGTTTCACAATAAAACAAAGGCATCTATTTAGAAGGGACTCTAGATTTAGCTAAGTGCAAGGTCTTGAATTCCACCCCCAGGAAAGGAAAAAGAAAAAAAAAGGAGTGGGCAGTTTCCCAACCAGAATATGGTCTCTTCTGGGAAATCTCAATGGACATTTTTAGGTTATATCTTCAGAAAGCATACCTATAATCAAGTATCAAGACTAGAATTGGTTAGGTTAGGCCTCCTAGTGCATGCTCGTAATCCTAGCACCTGGAAAGCTGACACAGGAGGATCACCGTGAGTTCAAGACCAACCTGGGTTACAAAGTCAACTCAAGGCCAGAATGACCTACACAATGAAGCGCTCTCTCTCTCGCAAAAAAAAGAGACAACAACCAAGCAAAGAAACAACCCCAGGAATTGGTACTATAATATATTAAAGCTCTGTACAAACCAAAATTAACAAGGGTGTAAATCCGAAATACTTTTAAAGAATAGTAGTGATGGAAAACTATCTAGGAGCCAATATACACAGTATAAATACCAATAAATCATTATGTGAATTAAAGATAAGGAGGGAGGCTGAGAAATAAAAAATGCTAGCAAGAACAAGAACCAGGGAGTGAAAGAGTGAGAGTAAAAATCTATCTGCCTTATGATTTCCTAGCTTCTAAAGACTTACCTAGGGCTTACAGATTTTCCATCTTTAAAAATACACCATATTACCTAGTTATTGTAATAATATGATTGCTAATTTGAACTACAACAATTATATATTTTGTACTTGCATAGGTTTCCAAATTAAGTAAGTCATTTTAGGTAATATAAAGCATGCTATTATAATGTCGATAATTTAAGTATATCTGTCTGTACTCTCTTCAGAAGCACATATACTAAAGTGTATCTGTTTGTACTACTTTTCAGCTATAGTTGTTTATAATTTATCACAAATTTATTTCACAGAACAAACAGACTTTTTTACACAATTGTGGAAGTCAGAAGTCAAAACGAGACTGAGATGGAAATTTCAGCAGGATTGTATTCTTTCTGGAAGGCCTAAGAATCTACACTTTGTCTCTTCCTGTTGCTAGAGGCTGCCTAGATTCCTTGGCCTTAGTAGCATCATGACTACATGAATCACATCTTCTCTGAGCCTTCTATACCCCTTTTATCAGAACATTTATGACAACCTTGGGCTTAATAAGCCAGGAAGCTCTACTCACCTCGAAATCTTTAAGTTAATTATATTGACTACCAGAGTAACATTCACAGGCTTTGCAGATTAAGCCAGTATATTTTTGGAAGGACATGATATTTCCTGTCATACTATCTATATTAATAATATTTGGATAGTTTTAGAATCTATCTTTTCACCTATGTTTATATGGCTAAATTTTATTGTTTTAAATTATCAGAATTAGTAACAATAGTAATAAATCTAAACTCTTATTGTTTATGAATTTTGCATAACTGGTAGAAGGAAACAGAGCTTTATGTTTAATGTTCTATCTTTAGCTATATTTTCACAATGAATCTTTATAAAATCTTTGATAGTTAATGGAAAGAATGATTATTAATTAAATTGTGGCTAATAATGTGAACTTAGTATGAACCGAAGGTACTTTTAAAATACAATTTTTCTTGTCCAAGAAATTAATATTTTATTTTCAGATAAACATTGAGAATTTCAATATAAAAGTGCATCACTTCTCTGCAATAACTTGAAATGTATTATTTATAACTAGAGAAGACACTGGTCATTTAAAATTTGTCATTAATTCACTTCAGTTATCATCCTCTGTAGACATCTCTGTGTATTTTTGGATGTAAATACTTCTACTTTTCTAAATGTCCATTAAAAACTGAAGCTAATGTTTATGTATTCCTTAGTCATTTCTAATTTTAATTATATCTATAATTTTCCCATGAATTTTATAATTCTAAAATGTTTGTTTCTCATACATTTTAATAATATATGGCACTAAAAACATGAATAGAAGGAAGTATTCTCTGTCTTCTTACTAAAAAGACCTACAGGTATTTATTTACAGTAATGGGATTGGTAGCTCAGGATATTACTAAATTGTAAAAAAAACCAGTTTTATTGAAGTAAAATTTGTATATAATACAACTTACAAACTTAAAGTGTATGATTCAATAGATTTTAGCATTTTGACAGAGTTGTACATCCAATACCACAACCAAATTTGATCACTTTTGTTATCCCAAGATAAAACCCTCTAGTCACTAGCTATCATCTTCCAATCTCTTCCCCATAAATCTAGGCAAACACTGAGCTACTGTTTATCTTCATAGAATTTTCTATTCTGGAAATTTATTTTATTTTTGCAATTCAAAAGTTTAGAAAGCAACTGTAACATTCTGCTTAATTGAAGTATGCAGCTTTGAAGGAAATAAAACAGAAAGAAATGAGAGACAGATACACAGAGAGGGACAGAAAGACAGGGATGGATATATATATATATATATATATATATATATATATATATCCTTAAAATCAGTACAGTCATTTTACAAAAGGAACTTAGAATAGTAAAGGATTTTGGGTCAAGAAGGAATGCATTACAATCTCTTTTGAAATTAAAAGATATATAATCAAAAGGTGACAGAAATTTTAATAATTTGAATTGGAAATTAACTGATACTGCTTTTTGGTATGGAAGTGTAATATGAACCATTATTGAAAGAATAGTTGGAAGTTGACATATTTTTGTTTACCATAAAATGAGAAATGTCATGAAAAGTGAGTAAAAATGCCCTGCTTCAAGCTGTATTCAGAGAAACAAATGTTCTTACATTTTTTCCATTTTCTACAATTGCTGGGTTTTAATTAACTTGTACTTCTATAGTCTTCTTTGATATTACATATATATATATATCAGTTATATATATATCAGTTATATATATGTCATATATATCACTATATATCAGTTATATATCCATATGTATCTATATCAGTTATCTATATCCATATCTATATTTATATCTATATCTATATCATCTTTCAATGAAAAATGCATTGAGAGGATATCAGTTTTAGTATTGAAGGTAAGGACAAGACCTAGCAGACACGGGCTTCTTAAATCCTGTTTCCTACATGTGAGCATTGATGAATATGTCTACTTAAAATAGGAAAAATTAAAGGAGCATAGTGTGCTGATAAGAAACTGTGGGGCTTGCCCTAAGGAGTGGGGTAAGCAGGTCTTTGTAGAAGGACACAAGAAATGAAGGACACTGATGGACCACAGTGACTTAAAACTTCCTAGGCAATATTCCACACTTAATTGTACTCACAAAAACACAGTAAACACACCATAGTTGTCTGTGCCACACCTCTTCAGTCCACTTCTGGTCACACCTATCGCTCTGGCTGTGGCACACAGTACATTGCCCTTTCCCAAGAACCAATTCAAGGACAAAACGACCTCTCTGTTTTTCTGCCTCAGGGATGTCTCTGCTGGCAGATTCAGTCTGGGATTTTAATGCCCTTGATGAAAAGCTTGTGTTTGTAGCAAAATACTCTAGCCTCCTATTCTTCTGGAGAAGCCAATTCCAAAGTGCATTCTGTGAAATTATCCATAAAGTTTCTCAGGAAGACCAAACATATTTGCCCACAGGAAAACCAGCTTTTTACTAGTTTTTCTCCTTTCCAATGTTATACTCCTTACTTTCTCTTTTGTCATTATGTAAGTAACCAAATAAATCTTCTGTTTCTGAAGACAAATCAAGAGACACATTTATTTTTATCCTTACATCTCCGCTGTATACAAAACTGTTTTTTTTTTATTCATGATTACCTTTTGAGGTGTGGGCAAGGGAATAGGATATAGAATTGTCAACTTCATTTTAACGATGAGGAAAATGCTTTAGGTAATCTGAATAGTTCTCCCTAAGTCACACAGCTAATACGTGGCAGTCTTCTTTGATGTGCTAAATAGGATTTTGGCAATACAAAAAGAATGAATTGTTTCCAAAAGGAGATCTGTGTGCATTAGTTTCATGCATAACCCCAATTTAATATGCCAGCTCTTCCTAGCTTAAAATATCTTAGCTGAACCTCATTAATGTGGATTCTACTCAATTATATTTTATGATAACTTGGAAAATGGAGAAATGAAATTTATTTTCTCTGTAAAAGTATTATCTAAGAGTGAATATGTTTTATAGAACCAAATAATTTCTTCAATCCCTCCTTTGGGTTTCTATAAATATCATCTTTTAATATCATATGATACTCAATACTGACAAAAATCATTAAGAACACTGAGCGTTAGAAAGTTTATTATTTCTCTAATGCCCTTCAGCATCACAGAATCAAATTCTGCCCCATCTCAAATTTTATTTAGAGAGATGTTCTCATGCTAATTTTTAATTTTTAATTGATATATACTTCTGCATCAATACATCTACAGTGAAACACTGTTTGAAATATTTTACAAATATTGACTTTTAAATCTAGGGGAAAAAAGACTCTGTGAGGGTTTTTACAAAGGAGAAAAAAGGAACATGGAGATTAAATAGTTTTGCTAGTGTTAAATGGTTGATAAATGCTTACGTCCAGAATCAAAGTCAGGAAACATTTCTGAAGTTAAAACTCAGTGATGTCATTTGCTACCAGCCCCTTGAAAATCTTTAAATCTAACTTCATTCAATCACTATAAAAACCATCATGCCATAATAACAATCAATATTAAGAAAAGCTAAAGAGAAGAGATTTACAGTATGTTTTGCAAGGATAAATTCCTTAAATTCTATATAAATAATAAAATAATTAAAGCCTCAGAAATTCCAGATACCTATGTGCACTTATACCACTTAAAAGTCTATGGTACAGTCAGATGTGTTGGCTCCTGCCTGTAATTTCAGCACTCGAGAGGCTGAGAGAGGAGGATCTCCGAAGCTTGCCTGAGTTCAAGGCCAATCTGAACTATACAGCAAGACCTTGCTTCAAAAAACAAGAAAAATAAAATAAAATAAAAATAAAGTATATGGTACAGCTTTAAATATATTGTCAATTATGGTTTCATTTATTTGGTGTTTCCATGTTTTCTTTTTGAAAAATAAATTTATTTTTGTATATTTAAAATGTACAATGTTATAAGATACAGAGAGTTACTACTGTGTCATTAATTTAACCTATCTATCACCTCACATAGTTATCCACTTTTTCTCAGTTCCAAGAACAGCTAAAAAATACATTTTGCAAATTTTCACATCAGCTTTGTGGTGAGACCATGATAATCATTCCTGTATCCTTCCAATTTTAGTACATACTTTGAAATTTATTATGAGGAGGAAACTACATGACTAAGAAGGCTTATGTAACAATGAAGAGAATGAAAAAGAACTATAGGACTTTAGAGTAATTGTTCTTCTGAAAGTTTGATCACAAAAAAGGGAAAACCATCAGATTGCAAAGTCACTCACCGATCCAAATAATTAGACCAATTCACAGTTTGGCAAATTATGTACCAAGGTTCAGACTGGGTACAAACATGGAGAGAATTTTACAGTTGTTTATTGTGCTGAGCCAGGATAATTGACAGCCTGTAAAAGGAGTTATTTTCCCGACAAACTTCCCTTATCCCAAAATGTCTTTGTGTAATTTTTAACACCTCAGTGTTCTTTTGTTTGTTGGTGTTTGTTTTGTTATATACTTATAAATATCTACAGGGTCTTGTTTTATATTCCAGGCTGACATTGAGCTCTTTATGTTAGATCAAGCTGGTCTTGTATTCATGGAAATCCTCTGGCCTCATCCTTCTGAGTGCTGAGGCTAGAGGCACACATCATCATGCCTGACTACCGCAGTGCTAATATGCACAAAATTCTTATTGATGCATTTAGATTTTAATAAAAACAAATCATCTAGCCTTTTTATTTTCAATACCAGGAACTGAACTCACAATGTCAAGCTTGCCGAGCTGACCTATGTCCCGGCCTCACCCATATTGTTACAATAAGGGTTTTTCTATATGTTTCTTTTAAAAAAAAAATCTGCTTTTCATGTAAAACATCGTTGCTGGTTTTGCTGAGTTTAAAGGGAATTCCTCTACATTTAGAATAATTAAAGTAATTGGAATGTGCTACATTAAAACCACTAGAATATCATTTACCTCCCAAGAACATTAATTGATGAAAGATTCTCTACATTTTGAAAATGGTGAACATACTGATTGGAATACATCCAAAGGAGTTATGCTCTTTGTTTACTGAGATTTACTTAGAAAATGCTATAAAAACTAAAGTCCCCAATATGAAATAGAAATATTCAATGGTACAGTAACATTGATTTGATTTTGATATACTTTTATAATCCTATGTTTTGTGATTGCCTAATTTTCTTATCTGGGTTATATCATCATGTTAATGTTGTGACAAAATAATAAGGTCTACTTTTTATGTTATATCTAATGGAGCATAAAATCTGAGAGTTTATGTAATTGTTTTTCCTTGCTTTTTACTAAGTACTCTGCAATAAGTATCTCTCACTTTTGATGTCATCTTGTTTCCCTTTAGCCTTAAGTTTGAAATGAAATATGTATTTAAATGTACATAAAAATATTTACAAATGATAATAATGAAAATAAACATAGTGACGTAGTTTTTAACTTGTTGAGAAAACAGTGGCCAATTTACTTATATTAAATCCTGGATCTCAAGAAAATTTTTCAGAACTGTCTCAGTATTGAATATCAATTTTTACAACATGGTTTTCTTCTGAGTAGCATGTATACTACTATTTCACTTTCCATTATATAAAATATTTGTGAATATATGTATTCGGAACTCATATGGAGGCAACTTATGTGACATTCAATTGACAGTATAGTGCTTTAACAGTCACAAAGTCATAGTACAAAAACATATCAGCGCAGAGAGATGGTGCCTCAGAAAACATATACAGAATCCTAAGCTTTGATGCCATTAAGTACCATTAAGCTGACTGAATTAGTAGAATTAATCTTCATGATTCTAATATGCCTATGGCCATCCTATACTTTGATGTGTTATTAAACCAAGAAGGTATAGATTTTACTGTGGTTAATTCACCAAGACATGTCATTAGGCTTTTAGAATCTAACCAGCTAGATTTCTGCATGGGTAGTGAAATCTCTGCAACTTCTTTACTTTTTCAGTTTTTAGAACATACAACTTATTCTACTTTTTATAAACTTTATTTTACATTCATATAACTAATGCATAGATAGATGCATATTTATCACTACAAGTTTATTCTTATAATTTTGTAAAATAATCTACATTAACGTATGCCACCATGCAATTTTGATCTGAAGACTTCTTTGGAATTCTTCAAACTTTGTCTTTGAGAAGCTATTCTTTGGTGAATATTTCTGGTCTGATTAACTAGTATTTGGAAGTTTCTAGTGAATTGTGGTAAAATAAATTAAAACAGAGACATTGTTGCCAATCTTGTGAAAAGGCAAAATTTGCCCAAATAAATGAAACTTAATCTAGATTATTTCTTGTAAATTTGTTTGCTAATCATAAATGATGTGTTAATTACTTTCCAAAATTAGTGTATGTTGAATACTTTCAACCCATTCTTTGTTTTTTTAAAGCCACATGGTACTAATAAATACTTCTAAAGATTGAACAACTTTTTTCTTTAAAGATTAAAAGGTTCCCTTCTTTGCATTTTTTAAGACAGGCTAAAAAATTTTCCCTTGATTGAACAACTTTTTTCTTTAAAGATTAAAAGGTTCCCTTCTTTGCATTTTTTAAGACAGGCTGAAAAATTTTCCCTTGATTTTTTTCTCTTAACATCTTTGGTTTGAGATATCCAGGCTCACAATCAATTCCTTTGTAAGCACAATGAACATGTGTGTGTGTGCTGTGTGCATTGGAGATTGAACCTTGTCTTTTGTGCATGCTGAGTTTGCCATTAATCACTGAGATATACCCCCAGCTTTTATTGTTGGCTAGTCTACTTCTAGAACTGGCTCACCAACAAAATGTTTCTGGGTTCTCTGTTGCTTGCCTCTCCTTCTGGAGTTAGATTTCAGGTTCTTCCGGTCTGTAACAAAGAATAGAATGAAATGAAAAAAAAAGCATTGATGAAACTTATCTAAGAAAGTAAATGTGAAGAGTGGAGGAGAAACTAGCTCTACAGAACAAGCTTGGACTGAATAAAGAGAAAAAGGGTAAAAACAAGAATAGAAGAACTTTCGCTGTATCTCGAAAATGCAACGTGGGCTATTGTGAAAAGTTATGATATCAAGTTCATCATGACACCAATGTGTATTTTTATGTTCTCCAAATCTGGAGGAAAGCCATGAAGACTTCTACATGAGTCCTGAGTGGTGGTGTTTGGATTCTATGCCTCAGGCTGGCCTAACCCATCCCACTGAAAACCTGGTGCAGTTCTTGAGAAGTTTACACTTTAAGAACTGTTTTACAGTTCTGCTCATGTGTCTAGGATCTCGTAATTAACAGTTCATGCCTGAATCAGCTTTTATGTGCTCTAATCACCTTGTCTCACTTCCACAGTTAACTGCTGGATTTCATAATTTTACCCAAACTTATTGTAGACACTCAAGATGTTGTCTGTTCTTGGTTTGTAGAAAATGGTCTTGAAAGTGGGTTTAAAAACTTTTTAGCTATGTCATAACTAAACCTCCTTTGAAGGTAAGAAAGAATCTATATACATGGAAAAACTAACATTCTATTAAAATACGACTTTTTGTAATAATATTTAATGACTAAGGCTATATCTCCATTTTATTGTAAAATTACTTTTACTTCTCAAGAAGTGGAAGTGTGTGCGTTGTATATTCTGCAATACATTTGAAAAACCTTATCTCGTTGCTAAATATTGGTCAATATTTAATAAAACTTATTTTTCTTATAGTTGAGTTATCACTAAATAAACTCTATAGCATTTCTTTCTAGTAGAACTTTCTTTGATAATGAAAATGTTCATAGAGTATACAGTGTCACAAATAATGCTGTCCATAACCACATTCAAGTACTGAATACCTGGAGTATGGGCAATATAACAAAACACTTTGATTTACAATTTTATTTTAATTATTTTAAATATAATTAGTCACAGTTTCTCAAGTGCTACTGTTTTAGACAGAAAATATACAGTATATGCACCAAAATTAGAATTTGTTTTTACAAATACTGATTAATTTGAAGATTAAAATGAGTGAATTAGAGTGAGAATACATTTACAAATGTTTAAGTGAAATATTTATGTCAAACTATGTTTCAATAATTTAACTGAAACTTATAATTTAATATTATGTCATGGTTTCTTTTCCTCCTGTATTTTGTAAAGGGATCTTTGAAGTTTTCATTTATTGTTTTTGGATAATTTTATGCTGTTATGGGAATCTCTGCCCACCAAAATTTCACTTTAAGACAAAATGTATTTCATGATCTATTTATGGGGTATACCATTTTGTTTTGGAAATCTAGTTTAACTTCTGATGGTTGACTAAATAAAGTGAATGGAATTTTGGTTTGTCTAACATCACAGCAAACAAAACACACACATGCAGAGTTCAGTGGTACTGATTGTATAGAACTATCTTCTATATATTAAATGCTGGTGTGTGTATTAATGCAGTACAAAACCTAGCCAATTTTACAAATATTTTGTTTCCATTCCATAGCTTTTAAATGTAACACTGTAAAACAACCCAAAAAAATCAAAAAATGTAGAATAAGACAGAATTTAAGGGACAAAGCAAGAAATTGTATATGTTTATTTCTTCTGCTTGTCTTTTTCTCTAAATAATGTGAGGCACATATTAGAAGAGGAAGAAAATGAGCTGAACTAGAAAGATTTGACTGTGGTGGCATATAAAATACTAAACTGACAGTCATGATTTTGTACGGCACTGAAATTTTCCAGAATATAATTACTTTGGAAGTTGACTTATCATCTGCTATGAGTGTCACTGACAAAAAGACATGAAACAGTCAAAAATACAAAATAAATTTATAATTACAAACTGTGATAAATATTTTGAAAGAATACACAAATACATAGTTCCATTTAATCATTCCACTGTTACTAAAAAATCATAGCACTTTATATCCCATAAATATATACAAACATAAATTGTCAATATGTAATTTTAAATAAATTTTAAAAACAACTGGATAGAATGACAAGTAGAATATAGACAAGATTTGGGGGCTAAGCAAAGGACACTTCGAGAAAGTGAGAATTTATTCTGTAGAACCAAGAAACAAATACAATGATTCCAAAGACAAAAAGAAGCAACTAGATAATAAGAGAAATTAAAAAGGATTGCCTACACATTTTGCATTATAGGACACTAAGATTTGTTTTAAGGAATGGAAGTCAAAATACTTTAGTGTTTTTATTAGTAAATTTCATTAATTTTTTAATCTATTATCATAATAGTGTAGGCAGCTAAATTAAATAAAAATTAATATACAGTTAGAAAGAGACTGGTCTGTCAAGGAAGGCAGCAGAAAAAAAAGACATTGGAATTTTCACTGGAGGCACACCTGAAGAAGATCATGTCTCAAGATAAAGACACAATGACCAGGCCTAACTGCCTCCCTAAGGCATAAGCAGTGACTTGGAATGACACTATAATTTGTATCACGGAGTCCAGGAATTCCAGATAGGCATCAGTCGCCCAAGTGGGTAACCAGAGTGTCCAGACCAATCCCTTCCCAAAAATGCCTTTGTTCTTTCCATGAATTTTTACTAGGTGACATGCTTCCCTATTGGATCAATATTAGCTACACAGTTATATTTGCAAACCTGTATCTTAATGGCAGTTTGGCCCACTTTAGGCTCATGTTGTGACTGTCCTATATAATTCACCTCTGAAAAAAGTCTTCAGTGGAAACCTACTTCTGAGATTCCTCCTGTCCCTCAAAAGCTATTTTTATTCCCCAATAAACCTTTCCTACTCTTATTCATTTTTTGACTTTAGGGGGCACAAACATGTTATATCTAACATCTAGCAGATTGGTTGCTATATTTCTCCTGTATAGATAACATTTTCAATATTTTGAGACCTTTAATATACAATTTCAGTTTCATCATTTGTTCAATTGTCCCTTCTAATCATATAATGTCATTTGATTAGTAGGTTTTCCTAGATATGCGCTTAAATATTTTAAAGATTTTAAAGTTAAATGCTTATTTACTAAAACTAAGTTTAAATTGATTTATAGTACAATACCCATTTGTTAGAATCATTCCAATTCCAACTAAAAATTTAGAGAAAGAAAATAGTCCTTCTAGAACACAGGAGACTAGTCTTTGTGGATATTTTTTTTCAAAAACTTTTTCTGTTACATGAAATTTCCTCAAAATCATTTTAAGTTTCATGACATAAAAGTGTACAGCTTGATGTAGTATGTAATAGGTTGTATTTTTCCCTTGCACAGTAATTTTTAACCAGTTTTCCTTAAGTGGCATTTTCTTTTGTTGTTAAGGGCAGATTTGCAGCAGAGTGGCATCCAGAAATCATTTTAATTGCAGCAATATGTCATATAATTTTTGAAGAGTATTTTGTGTTCAAGTATTTCAAAACATGTTTCTAATGGTAAATTACCTTGACAATATTATTTTTGAAGTATAAAATAGTAGTACAAAAATTATACTTCCTGAGGTCTACTGCTGGTTTTCTTAGTCAATACATTTATTGGATATCTACTAAATCCTTAACAGTATGTTGAATTCAGTGATGATTCATAAAAGAAATAATAGGCAAGATTCCTGAAGTCATTTGTTTGATTTAATGAGAGAAAAAGAACTAAAGTAAATTATATATATGTAAAAATATTTGTAGAACAATTATAATTGTTCCCATTAAGCACTTGAATTTCTCACTGGTAAGAAATGTCAGAGAAACCAGTGTCAGTGTATAATTAGGATCGTTGACCTTGAAAAAGTTTTCAATGAGTTAAACAGATGATTTGGCACTGGAAATTGGAGATGACATTCTGGGCAGATTAAGTGACATATTTAGTGATGTAGAGTCCAAAGAGGGCATATTATTTCTTGATGTTGACTTGCACATTTGTCCATACAACAAAAAATGTGGAAAGTACAAAAGCAAGTAGAGCGAGATGCCCTTTAACAAAAGAAAGGATTTTTGGCAACAGAAATAACTGGGGTAATTATATGTGAAAAAAAGAGCAAAAAGACAAAAAGCTAATGTTCTTGTACTATGCACCAAAAATTGGATGATGGAAATAGACAAATCTAGAGGAGACATAGGGAAGAAGTTTTTGATGATGCTTTATACATTGAGAAATACTAGGCATCGAAAATGAAATTTTAGAGAAGAATCTTAGAATTATAGTCACACACATCCCCCAAACCACACTGAAGATAATTCAGTCCTGTCCCATACTTCACCAAATTATAAATGTGGGAAGGAAATATTGATTTATGCATTGTTGTATCAGTTAGGCTCTATTTCTATAAAGCAAATATATAAATATAAAAGGTAATTATTACATTTAATAGAATCATATAGCTTTCAGCAATTTTACTGAGATATAATTATCTTTGCCTCTGTCCTTCTCTCTTGTGTCATCTTTTACTCTGTGGATCACTTGGTTGATATTAGACTGAAATAAAAATTTTAAATTCTAACAAAAACAGGAACAGCCTTGATACACCGTTTTTAAACTTGTAATTATAGTAGTATAATCTAATTTACAAGTCATTCATTTTTAAACTCAAGCAATTCTCATTATATAACCTATGATATGTACAATTTTGTTATATTTGCAAAACATCAATTAATTATTTAATATTATTTAGCTTCTTCATAAAAAAATCAAATACATCTTTAAAAAATACATAATAAAGTGACAAAAGAGAAAGCTACTCTGTAAAAAAGAAAAGCTGTGTTTGTTGTGGTATCTCATCCATAAAAATATCCACAATAAAGCATATGGGGTGTTCATGTCCTTTTACAGTCATTAACCCTGAATCAGGCCTGAATCAGTGACTTGCTTTCTACTTATAAGGTTCAATAGACGTAATGTTTCTTAAGTAGTGGACCTCTCTGGGGATATAGCTCAGCAACACAAGCACTTGCCTTTGCAAGCGCAAAGTTCTGAACTCAATTCCCTGTACACACACACACACACACACACACACACACAGACACACAGTGAGCTGTGGTCTTAGGTCAATATGTAGGTTAAGCTTAATTGGGTCAACTTGATGGATTTAGGAGCTGCTAAGATAATTAGTAAGGCACACTTATGAGGCTGTCTGAGTTAGTCATGGAGGCATGACCTTAGAATCTAAAGCTATTTCCTTTTCCTTTCTTCTCTGACACTATTCCCCAGCTCTGTTTTCTAATCGTCATAAATGAAGCACCTCTGAACTTTCTGCCATGATGTTTCTGCCTTGGAGACAGCTCAACATGAACTGAATATCCTTAGAACATGACACAAAATAAACCTTTGCTTTTTTAAAAATTTTGGATGTTGGATATTGTGCTACAGCAACAGGAAAGTTAGGTGATAGAGAAGTGGGCCATTTCTACAACTATACCAAATACAGAAGTACTTTGGTTCCCAAACTCAATTCTTTACATGATTCTGATCACAGACCAATCTGGATGACAACCAAATAAAATTTCTCCATAAAGTCAATATTAAACCTAACTATTGAATTTGATTTGGATCTCGTACAACTGAATTTACAACCAGAACAATAGAAAGAATTAAATTCATGAACATGTATTACTCTATGTGGTTCAGAAGCCTTTGGAACTAGTTTGAAGAGGAAATTGAAAAGGCTTGGACCATGAAACAGCGGAAGCCATGCTAGCCCAGACAGGAGTAACAAGAAGCCAATTCATGCTTCCCATAAACTGGTACAAGGAATATGGGGGATGGGAGGAGAAACAAGCCAATTCACACTTCCCCTGAGCTAGCTGGCATGTGGGCTGAGAGAGGAAAACACCATCATCTCTAAGTAACTGGCTGATTCAGAGAACAGGCTGAGTTAACAACAACTGAGCTGTTAAAACAACTTAATGTTTGCTTTGTTTGATTAACTTTTCTGGCTAAGGACAGCAGTCTGAGCATCTATTAAGAGGATAACTATGTAATATAGCAAATATGCAGAATTTCCTTCTATCTTGTTTTTGAAATCCAATATTGTTCTCACTGTTTTGTTTTGATCCATTTTATTGTTTTGCTTTATTTAATATTCTGTTTTGATTGGTTTTATTTTTCTATATTTTGTTTCATTTTATTATGTCTGATGGTATGGGTAGCAAATCTGAGGAAACAAGAGGCATTATAGTAGTCATTGTTGATTTCCTGTTATCGTGTAATTGAAATCCTGTAAGACATTCACTATTTTGTTTTGATTGGCTTTATTCTTTTTAATTTTAGTTTATTATTGCTTTTTGATTGATTTTTTATTGCTTTGTTTTATTTGATTTTATTTTCTTATGGAATGCACAGCTATTTTGAAGAAAACAAGAGTTATTATTGTAACCATTGCTGATTTCCTATTATCTTATTTGAAATCCTGTATCACTTTCATTGTTCTGTCCTGATTGGTTTTATTCTGTTTTGTTTTGTTTGTTTTTATTCTCTTTAAAATAAAAAAGAAAAGTCTTGGAGGTGTGGAATAGAAAAGATCTAGTATGTTGTGATCAGTCCCATTCCAGGTGTTTCTAGCTGAATGACAGAAATTAGAATGCTAATAGAAATATGAACAGCAAAGCCTAGGCTCAGAAGGTTTAAGTTTAGAAGAAGTATTCATTGGCAATTGAACTAGAAGCTATTTATGACAGAAACAGAATACATTTTACACATGTCTTGAGACTTTCTGGAAAAATGAAATTAAGGTCAGTTGACTAATCGATCTGGTGGAGGAAATCTCAAGGCAGCCAAGTATTCAGGCTGTGGCATGTGCAATTCTAGATAGTTTTATTCAGATTTATAATGAAAATGGAGGCAAAAAGCAGACCATAAACAATTGGAGAACATAAATTTGGCCTATAAGGGATCATGTGTAAATTGGGGCCAAATGAAGCATGGTTACTGAAGAGACTATTGCCTTTTAAAAGGCACCATATATTTTGTACAGATAAAAAAAGAAAAATGCCTTGTAGGCTTCTCAGAAACTATCAATACCTCATCAGTACAGCTTCATGGTTATAAAACTATCTACCTTTCATTAGAGAAGAGATTTCCTGATAGCCCTGCTAAAAATGGGCCACCTAGGGAATTATTACTCAAAATTCATTTCACTATGTTCAGTCATTCAAAAAAAAAACTGAACTTAGATTGAATTTCCTATAACCCTCAACCAAACTAAACCTCTGCTTTAAATTGTTCATGTCGAATATTGTGTTTCCATGATGTGAAATCTGGCTAATAAAATGAGAAAAGACTAAGGCTTCTTTCTAGCTCCTTTGTTCTCGATGAGATCATCAGTTTTTAAGAAGTCCTACTTGCTGGGGATTTAGCTCAGTGGCTTAAGAGCCTGCCTTGCAAGCACAAGGTAGTGAGTTTGATCCCTAGTACCCCCTGCCAAAAAAGAAGTCCTACTATTCAGTGACTAGCATGTTGTACAGAATCAGATTATGTGTCAAAGGCTGAGAAACTAGAACTGTACTAGATCTACCTGAAGTGCAGTAATTTATAGTACTTATTTTGCCAGGTATATCTTATATATTCAACCTAACTGAGCTTTCAGATGACTCCAATCCAACCTTCCTCTAATCTCAACTGCATGAAAAATATTTTTAAAAAGTGTCCGGATGATCTCATTTAATTCATAGAATACTGAAAAATCATGCTAATACTAAGTGTTCTGGTGGTTTGTTCTGCAGCAAGAGGTACTGTAACATAAATGAAACATAACAGTTAAGTAAACTGCTGACAACTTCAATTTTGTCTTGCAATTTCTACTGTACAAAACAAAAAAACTCGAGTCAATTATACAGTTATTCTTAAAAAGATTGGCTTGCTTTCTCTCCTCTGATTTCCAGTCTATGAATTTCCTTTCAAGTTAAAAGTGTTTTGGTATAAAGAATATTGTTGGATCTTGTTTCTTGATCCAATGTCCCTGTGTTTCTTTTTATTGGAGAATTGAGTACATTTACATTAAGGACTACATCAAGCATGCATTGTTTTGTCTCTGCCACGTTATCCTGCTGTTAGCCCTCAACTTTTGCCCTTCATTCAATTCCTGTCCTGTTTGGTGATCCTCCTATGATGCTGTTACTGAAATAATGGTCATCTATATCTCTGTTTAGAATATACTTTAGCACTTTCTGTAGGGTTGGTTTGGTGGTCATGAATTCCTTCAGTTGTTCTTTATCATGGAAGTATCTTATATTTCCATGAATTTTAAAAGATAGTTTTGCAAAGTACATCAATCTGGGTTGGAAGTGCTTTTCTTTCAGGATTTGAAATATTTCATTCCAAATTATTCTTGACTTGATGCTTTTTGTTGAGAAGTCTTCCATGATTCTGGTTGGTTTTCCTCTATAAGTGTTCTGATTCTTTTCCCTAACAGCTTTTAATATTGTGCTCTTGTGCTGAATTTCTGAAATTTTGATTTTCATATGTCTGGGTGTAGATTTATTTTGGTTGTGGTTATTTGGAGTTCTATATGCTGCACTTATCTGTATGTCAGTTTATTTTCCAATGTTGGGTAAATTTTCTTCTATTCTTCTCTTAATAGTCTTTTTATATCATTTGTGTTGTCACCTTTCTCATTTATACCTATCAATTTTATATTGTTTTTCTTTGCATCATATTTCAGTAGTTGAATTGTTATTTCTTGTTTTTTTTGTTATTTTTAAGAGATTTTTTGGGGGGAGTACTGGGTTTCAAACTCATGACCTCACACTTGCCAGGCAATCACTTGTGTCACTGAGCTAAATCCCTGGTCAAGTGATCTTTCCTTTCATGATCACTAGCTGCTATCCTTTACTCAAAGTCTAAAAGTCTATCTTCCATCTCTTTCAAATGGTTTCACAAATTTTATTGTCTTTTAGATTTCCTGGGTATCTCTTTAAATCAGTTTCATGCATTGTAATTCCTTCCTATATTGTTCATTCAATATTTCCATCATTTTCCTATGCTCCTATTTTTTTAATCTATGTCTTCTTTAAATATGCTTAGCAGTTCCTTCACTATGTTTATGATTTCTTCTTTTATGTGAGATATTATTTCAGATCTGATTACTTTTACAGTCTCATAAATTGTTTCTTTACTTCATCTGCTAACCTCTTGGATATTTCAGGTATGTGACTTCCATTTTCTTCCATGACTATATCTCCAAAACTTGTTCTGTATGAGCTGGCGGTCTGAGATTATCCTTTGCTCCTTTGACTTGACATTCTCCTGGGTACCTCCCAACAAACTTGTGGGGTTCCAGGCACTTTCCAAATGGGCTGCCCCTTATCAACATAGGGGAATGGGACAGGCCCCTGAGTTTCTTTGAGCCCAGGTTCCCAGGGAGTTAGCTGGACATGGGACAGGCTTCTTCAGACATGTGCAGCTACACTGGGGCTTCCCCTATGGCCATGGCTGCCTGGTGGTGGGGCTGTTTTTTCTCTCAGCCTGTGTGTCTACACTGTGACTCCCAAGATGTTGGCAGGCACACAGGGGTGTGTTTGTTTTATTCTCTTGGTGGGTGATTTCCTATTGTCTTGTTTTGAACTCCCATAATACTTTCCTTTGCTTGTTTTGATTGGCTTTGTTCCATTTTGTTTTCTTCGATTTTACTGTGTGTGAAGTTATGGACAACTATTTGGAAGGAAATGAGAAATTATAACAGCCACTGCTGATTTCTTGTCTTGTTTTGACAAAACTGTGTTGCTTGCATTGTGCTGTTCTGCTTGGCTTTGTTTTATTCTCTTTAAAAAAGGAGTTTTGGAGTTCTTCAATTCATATAAAGAAAAATTATGAGAATGAAAACAATATTTCACTTTCTTTGTTATCCTTCATATGATAGTATATTTTGGAGTTTTAACAGTAAATTTGGATAGAAAAATTATTACTTGTGCTTAAGAATAGGCATCATAGACCCACAGGTAAGAAGTATATAATATGAAACAGATTTTGGCTTACTGAATGGCTTAGCAAAATATCAAGATTAAAAATGTATAAAATAGAACAAGTTATCTCAAAGTTATCAAATATGATCATGCCTCCATCTATGGTGTTCAGGTATCAGAATCAGAACTCTAGCATTGCACCATTATTTTCATGTTAGGAAAACTGTTTTTCAATTCTTACAGGAAATTTATTCTTTTTATTTAAAACTCAGATTTTTTACAAGAGATATCTAAAATTCACTTTTCACCAAATTCTCATGATAACCTGGTAGATTATTTCATCTGCAAACTCAAAACTGTATTGTCCTCAGGGCACTATTTTAAGTAATATATATCATCATTGCTCCTTAATTTTAGTCTTATGTCTCCTTCAAGAGCACCAAGAACCTTATAATATTCCCACCAATGCTTCCTTTTAGTATTTACAGTATTTTTATCTGTTTGTTTCTCTCTGATCTAATTTTTAAAATTTATCATTGAAATTATTGATTTGATTTTGTGAATTGTCAACTCTTCTAATAGTAACTTCCCAGAACAAAATAAAACATTTAATCCTGCTATTGCCTTTCCATATTTTTTATTATCTTACTGTTAATCAAATATATTTAACAATTCTTTCCAGTCAGTCACCACATTTTTCATCTGGATTGCATTTTAGTCACTTTTCCTTTTATTTGTGTCCATTGTTTTTCAATTTCACAAAGTAGTAATTGCGCATTCTGTAAAAATGATTTTGTTTTCTACTATTTTCTACTACTGAGTTGTACTTCAATGCTTTTAGTTTAGTAATTTTATTGTTCACTAAAACTCTTCTTATATTAATTATCAACAAGTAATTTTTACCTAGAAAAGGACTCTCATTAGGCACATAATTTCACTAAAACTTGTTTGTTTATTCTCTATATATACTGTTGCTTCTTTATTTGTCTATAATTTTTGTTAGAATCAGTACAGGAAAACTTCACTTCCATGAATTCAGTATCTGCCTGGTACATACTCTCTTAGCATCCACTACTTCCTATCTGTCACATTACCTACCTATGCACTCTGTGCCTTCAGAAATAAAAGATAATTATTAATATGATAGTAAGAACAGAACATACAGTTATAAGTTCATGAAATTCAATGCGACTATGTGTAATTCAGTGATACCAGAAGTAAGGTATAAATGAAAATTATTGTAAAAATTAAATGGAATGAGACAATAGTGGGCCCCTCATGTTTCTTTTATTGTTTCATAATCCTAGCTACTTGAAGGCTGAGACAAGGGAAAAGTGACTCCCAATTTCAAAGTAAAAACTAGAAAAAAATGGAGATATAGCTCAGTGTTATGATTCTGGGTTCATTTCCCAGTTCTTCAAAAAATAAAATAAATAAAATAAAGTTTGAGATATAACCCATTAGACAGGAGATATGAGCATAAATCTCCAATTTAAAAATCAGTATAAATAAAAATGATAGTACAGTTAGATATGAGAGGGATTTGAAGTGGAGGAAATTTTTTTTATATGATAGTAATTCTGTTAGAACATTGATATCAATAAAAGAAAAATGGGGACCTTTCTCAGCCCATGGAGCACATCTTTTCAGATATAGGAGGTAACAAGCATGTTTTCTTATTATCTGCTTGTTCCTTACAATTCCCTTCAATAGTCACTTCAAACAAGAATTTGGGTAGTACTTAATGAGCAAATTTTCTTTCTGTGTGATGAACTATTAACTGAGAAGATATGATTAAGGTCAGGAAGATCTACTATCAAGGTGGCTCAGTCACAAAAGTAGTAAGTTGGTGTGTATGTTGCCTGAGAATTCAACCAGATCTGATCCTGAATTGCAGCAACTCTGTTAGGTGAATTCTTCCATGTACCTAGAATTCTTTATTGTATGGAAAATGCATTCTACATAACAAAAAGTGGAAACTGGCAGCTTCTTAAGGACAGTACCTGGAAATTGGTATAAATTTAATCCTACCAAATTCTCTTACTCAAGCAGTTAGAGTGGTTTTAAAATATCTTATTATCTTCCTAATTGTTATTCAAATCTATTTATCTCTTTTTTCAAATCAGCTACCACACTTCTAACCTCAAAGGGATGAGACACAGATGAAATATTTCAATGAGAGGGCTAATAAATCCTTTCTGTGGATATTTTTAAAATGTCATCTCATATTTCAAAGTAGAAATAGATATAAAGGAAAGGATTCAGGTCTTGGCAATTACATATACTGTAAAATCATGATATTCAGGTCAAATTCTGACTACAAGAAAATGGGAATATTTAGCAAATTGTGACTGAAAACCTCCATTTTCTTTGAAGTAGATGAGGTGTATTGCGTAGCTGATTGATGAGAGTGTTTAAAGATTTGAATTTCTAATCCAGAGATGACAAATAAAAACTCATAAGTTGCAATTAACAGAAAACAGCTTTTAAGTAGTTCTGAGTGCTCAAAAGAGTCTATGATAATCATTTGTATGCCAGAGCTAAGATGAATTATACAATAAAAGTACAATAATGCTTAGAGACTCTTATAACACATGAAGATGGTAAGAGAGGTTCAGGACTGGAACTCCACTGAAGAAGAATAGCAATTTTATTAAGATCAACAGCTTATCTACCTTTTCAATTCTTTAAAAGTAGTTGCTTTTAAAAAATCTTTAATGTTACTATGAATTGCTTAAGAATTTAATAATTCAAAACTTTTCTAAATGGCGGCTTTTGAGGACTATGTCATTATGTGGAGAATTTTTTTGAGTTTTCTTTCTTTTTATTTTTCTTCCTGGAGATTCAACTCAGGAAAACTGATATACATAACTAACCATTTTGAAAACTTTTACTTTACAACATGGTCTTGCTATGTTGCTCATGCTGGCTTTATATTTGAGATACTCCTGATACTCAGCCGGCTCAATATGTGGGACTACAGGCATGTGTCACTAGCTAAGGTTGTGAGATTTTTAAAAGACTTATGAAAAAAGTCTGTACAATATATTACTTCTAATATTTTCAGGGAAAAATAATCTGCTTTTTTCTAATTTCAAATATCTTAAAATAAATTACAAAATACATTCTTCCCTTCATTTTTCCTTTGGATATCAGCAAACATATTTATTTGAATATATGCTCTTTAGAGAGAGTTATTAGAATTACCTTTTGAATATAAGAGAAAGAAATATCCATAATTTTGTGTAGTGCAAATATTTTAAACCATCAAAACAAGAAATGTTTGAAAAATGTCTTCAGATTTTTAATTAATGTTCCTTAGTCATTTAACTAAAAGAGGAGTTGCTTTAATTTGAAAAAGAAACTCGTGGACTCAGTTGGACATGACTGAAATCATTTTGAGTTGTAACTGCCATGATTGTCCTAAAGACATCCTAGTCTGTTTATCCTGCTTACCTTCTCATTAAACTATAAACAGACAAGTCTTAAACTATATTGAGTTCAAGTAGTGACAATGGACATGTCTTCTTACTGATTTTAGAGCAAAAGTTTTCTGTTTTCTACCATTTAGTATGACTTCTGCTATTGGTTTGTCTCAGGTGGCTTTTATCAGATTGAGAAAAAGCCCACATATTCCAATTTTCTATAGGATTTTAAAATCATGAATGGAAATTTGACTGTCAAATGCTTTTTCTACATCTATTGAGAATTTTGTCCTTGACTCTGTTAATAGGGTGCATTGAATTTATTGATGCATATGTTGAACCATCCGTGCATCCCTGGGATACTCATGGTGTATAATTTTCTTGATGATTTGGTGTGTTCTGTTTGCCAGTGTCTTCTTAAGGAGTTTGCATCTGTTTTCATTAGGAAGATTGGCCTGTAGTTGACTTTTTAGGTTTGATCCTTTTTTGGTTGTGGTAGAAGGACAATGCTTGCTCCTGGGAATAAAATTTGGATTACGATTTCCCTTACAATGCTATTAAAAACTTTTGGAAATAGCATTAATAAATCTTTTCTAAATTTCTTGTAGAATTCAGCAGTGAATTTTTCAGGGCCTGGGCTTTCCTTGTTGGTAGATATTAATTATATCTTCAATTTTGTTGACTGATATTGGTTTATCTAAAATTTTTATATCTTCTTGATTGGAATGCATCCATTTCTTTCCATCTTATCATAACACAGTTTCTCAAGGTAGGCATTAATGATCTGGATTTCTGCAGGATCTGTTGTTATTTCACCATTTTAAAGTTCCTAATTGTGTGGATTTGAGTCTTTTCTTTATTTTTTGATAAGGTTGGTTATGTGTTAATAAATTTTATTTAATCTTTGAATGAACCAACTTTTTGATTCACTGATTCTTTGTATTATAGTCACCATTGCATTAATTTCTTTTCCAATCTTTATAATTTTCTCCCTTGTGTAAGCTTTAAGCTTAACTTGCTCTTCTTATTCTACAAGTCTGAGGTTCAACATTAGATTGTTTGTTTGAGTTCACTCTGTTATCCTGATATGGGTATTCACCACTAAATATGTCCCATGTAGGTCTGCTTTCATTGTGCTCCATAAGTTTGACTATGCTGTACTGGCATTATTGTTTAATTGTGGAAACTGTCAAATTTATTTTTTAATTTCATCTGTGACCGATTACTCGTTCAGGAAGGTGTTATTTAAGTTCCATTTATTTATGGAGTTCTTGTGGTTTATTTTGCCACTGATTTCCAATTTCATCACACTATAATCTGATAATGTGCATAAGATCATTTCAATTCTGTTGCATTTACCTTAGCATGTTATGTGAGCTTGTATATGATCTATTTGGGAGAACATCCCCTTGCAGCTGAAAAGAATGTATACTCTCATGTTGTGAGGTACAACACTGTAGTCATCAACTAAGTCCATTTGTTCAAAGGTTTGGTTCAGTTATAACACTTCATTGTTGATTTTTTAAAGTTCTATATGGACCTTCACAACTTCACCCTGATGCCAGGCATGTGTCTTACTCTTTGATACTAGCTTAAGATAAACTGTGTGCATTCCAGCCTGGATTAAGGCACTTCACTCATAACCAATATATCTGCCACTACTTCTAGGAATTAATTAAGTAGATCCAACTGGTCTTTCTGCAACCCAGAACCATACTTCTATTAATAAATAAATTTCACTCTGTGAAATTCTGAATCTCTCTACCTCTTCTCTTCAACCTCATGCCACTTTGGTAACTAGTACTTACATAATGAAATCAGGTTTTTGCAATCTAATGAAATACTGCAATAAGTTGAATAAAGCAAAAAAAAGAACAAAATTAAAATATAACAGAAAAAACAGGTAGAGGGTATATAGCAAACTTCTCATTGATAATAACAAAGATATAACATAGTATGTAACAATGACTTTACCAATAAATAACAGGAACATTTTTACAAATATAGCAAAATTTTAAATAAGATGTCTTGAATGCTTGGAGAACATGAAAATAGTGAAATAGCTTATAGATGCTGAGTTTCCAAAATGTCAATACAGTTAATGCATTTTCAAACAGAATTATAATTAGAAATATGGAGAGTGTGGTAAACGGTTGTAAATAATTATGAGAAGGCTAAAATTACTGATAAAATTTTTCAAAAAGGAAGTTACCAAGTAGGCACTCTATTATCAGATGTTAAAAACTTTCCTAATATCATCATAAACACTGAGTAGGTTAAGCATTTATATTGAAATTATTAAATATTAAAAACAATATATTAACAGGAATAATAAAAATTTTAAACTATATAATATGCTTGACTTTTGAAATTACTTAAAATACAGGCCTTATTTAATAAATAGCATTAACATTATCCTTAGAAGGTAATTTATTTAGCAGGGCATGGTGGTGCATGTCTGTAATTCCAGCACTCAGGAGGCTGAGGCAGGAGAATATTTGCTAGCTCAAGACCAGACTGGGCTACAAAGTGAACTCAAGGCCTACCTGAACTGCACAAGAAGATTCTGTGTCAAAAAGACATTTTTAAACTTATTTCATGCTGTGTACCAGTAAGCACAAAAAACTAAATATGTTAATATGCAAAAAGAAAACCCAAAGCTACTAAAAATATGTATATATTAATCATGTTTCACCATACAAATTCTATTTATGAAAAATTAAAAAAAAACTACAAGGCAGAATTGAAATATAATGAATATTTATTTAAATTTAAAACATGATTCACTTCTCAGCCTTTGGCTAACATCAAATGTTAATTTAAAACATTTTACAGTAAAAGATGTATTATTATTAATTGTCCTCAAAATACTTTTCTCCTCACTTCGAGCACATTAACCCCATCATTTTTTTCTCATTCCAAAGCTCTTCTGGAAGACATCATTTGTGAGGATCTTTAGGAGGTATTATGAAAAAATATGGGAAATGCTGATGCCAAGTGCCATCCATTGGAAATTCAGGCCTGTAAAAACATAATAATGTGTCCTCCTTTGTTGTATTCACTGGTTCTGGCTCTATGGGATTTTTGGCTTTTCCACAAAGTCAAAGTGGTCATGAAAGGTAGAGGTATATAATTGATTCAGAACATTGATGAAGCTACAACAGCACTTAACATAGGAAAGAGGACATCAGCAACTGCTTCAGAAAGTGACAAGATGGCATATATGTGTCTGAAGTAAGGGAGATTATTTTGAGGGGAATTTATGATGTATCTCTTAGTGTAACAATTTTACAAAAAATTAAATTTCACTATATTTTTAATCTTTTATGCAAACTAATCTATATTACTCACTGTACATTAAATTTTCAAACTGTATTCAAAATTAAAAAGTGAAAAACAAAATAAATTTGCAATTCCATTGTAGTTATCTTGTTTACCCACAATGTATAAAGAAATACATTTCAAATTAGTGGAAGAAAGCAAATTATCCTAAAGAGGTAAAAAAAATTCATATAGTGAATCAATTTATTAACCCAAACAGGACCCCAAACAAATCAGAATTATTGCTTTCCTTATATCAAATAAATTTCACAAAATTTATTAAAAATGTACAGCTTTACTGAGCTACAATTGCCATATAATAAAGTAAACATGTTTAAAGAAGATTTGATATAATATTTAAATTATGCTAATGGAAACACAATAGTAACGCTCAGTTTTAAGGTGATCAAAAGATCATATTATGTCCTGTAAAGCAAATACGAATCAATACAAGATTTTCCAGGCATTCTTCACAAACTCTTTCAAGATCAATTTACACACAATTTTGATAGATGATTTTACGAAATGCTATAAGATCTTAAAAATGTTCAGCATCTTGGAGCTAGTGATTGTTTTGTAAGAAATTTGTTAAAAATTTGTCACCCCTTACCAGCAGAACATACTTTCCAACATCCCAAGTGAATGCGAGAAACCACAGATAACACCAACCCCCACTGTGCATTCTATACTTTGTATGATTTATAAAGTAGAGTAGCAGATTGAAGACAATAACGAATAATAAAAACAGAACAATTAGCCGGGCGTGGTGGCTCACGCCTGTAATCCAAGCACTCGGTACCTGAGCCAGGAGGATTGTTGCGAGTTCAAGTCCAGCCTGGGCTACAAAGTGAGCTCAGGGCCAGCCTGAACTTCATAAAGACCCTGTCTCAAAAAGACAAAACAAAACAAAAAACACCAAAACAAAGCAAAACCCCCCCCCAAAAAAACCCCCAGAACAATTATAACATTGCAATATTACATGTGTAATGTCAATTTCTCTCTCCCTCCCTCCCTATCTGTCTCTCTCTCCCTCCCTCTCTCTCTCTCTCTCTCTCTCTCTCTCTCCCTCTGTCAAAATATGAAGTTTTGTACTGTATTTTCAGACCTTAGTTGAACATGGGTTACAAGTCACAGAAAAGGAAAATTAATAAGGGGAAACTACTATAATTACAAAATTGCACAAAGTGTATTATATAAAGTTCTTCGTCACTATTGTGAGGAATAAAATCTCTTCACATATTATTATGTAGAGTGGGCAGATCAGACCATGGAGTAGGGATAAGAAAACGAGACCTATTTCTTTAATTTTTTTGATCTTGCAGGGACGGGAAAGAGCTGCCAGCTCAAGAAACAGACTGTCATGCTCAGTGTTCACACAATTATTTTCCCCTAATGCATATTATGCTCCCCTTTCCTCTTTTCCTGAGACTATTGGGAGATTGCAATCTATTGAACTGCAAAAGATAGCTAAAGATAATTATACTACTGATTTTTCTTAGTTCCTTAAAAGAGGGGTTGGCACTTACATTGTTAGATTAATTTTGCATGCAGATATCTTGTAATTGAGCAAATACTTTAGAGATAACAATACACAATATATTAATCCTTGTCAATATTGCCTTGTTTGTGAAATTCTGCGTCTTTGTTTTTATTATTTTTTCTCTCTAAAATAAAAAAATCTCATCTGTGTCTAACTTTTAAACTGCTTGCTCTGTAAACAATTTGTGTGTGTGTGTGTGTGTGTGTGTGCGCGTTAAAGCAAACCATTAAACTACAGGAGGTAACTTCTTATCTGCCAGCACTTTACCAGAGTTATTATCACAGCAGATTCCATTCTTAATTGATTATTAACTCTTAGCCCTCCCTTTACCTTAGAGAGCCTTTCAAATGCAAGAGTTGCAAATCTTCCCCTTGGAAAGCAGATCAATTTATATCTTTGTTTCTTACACTATAGAACCTATAATGTCTTCAAATTGGAAATAAGAACATAAATAAAATAGGGATAATAACACAATGCTGATTATTATTAAATGTATATGTGTATAAAATATACTTATATTTATATAAATACATACATAAATATGGTAACATATCTATACTCATATACCCACAGAAAAGTCGATGTTTTTGAACTTGGGTCATCAAAGAAAACATTACATAATTTCAGTTATAAGATTAATGATAATTTTAATCTTTTCATATTTTTCAGGAATTATTCAAATTGCTATATTTAATATTAATTATTTATAATAGGAAACTAATATTTCAATATTTACAATTAAACAATAAAATCAAATAGTTATCATTTCTTAAGAAGCTATTGGTTCTGATTTAGTAAATAATTTACTAATCCCTCCATAACCAGTAAATTCACATTCAATATACATTTTTTATACCAGAGAAATTAGCTATTTCTTAAACACTATCTTATATGTTTGTCCCAGCAATCATAAATTGTAGATGTTATTTTCACGTTTCATAGATGGGCAAGCTGTTGAATTACTTTGCCAAAGATCAGAAGGAAACAGTGATCAGACTAAGATTTGATCTGGGATCTTTTGAGTCAGAATCATTCTACTGCTGTTTTCATTAACTTAGAGTTCTGGAGAAGTCAATCTTAGTCTCTCCGGAATTATTTTTCCTCTGAATTCAATGTAAAGTACGGGAAAGAATTAAAACTTGTGTCAACTACCTAGAAGGGATAAAGTTTTCTTTATTAGAACTTTGGAATATTTTTTAACAAGTCATACAGCATAAAAATATTCAAAGCACTTTATCAAAATCCAATGAATAGCCAATACAATTGTGAGCAAAAGATGTCTCAATAATATTGGGTGCAAGTTGTTGTCTTACTCATTTGCTTGTCACATGGCCAAAATACACAACTTAAAAGATGAAAAGTATATTTGGGTTCACAGTTTGGTCCACAGTCATCCAGCTCTAAGCAGAAATAGCATAGCAGAGCGGCATGGTAGAAAAAATGCTGATCACATCATCGCAGCCAGGAAGCAGCAAGAGAAGGAAGGAGCTGTAGAAAAAGATACAATAAACCCTTCCAGGTCAAACCATCAGAGACCCATCTCTTCAGACCAGACCCTTTTTGCAAATAGCAATCATCAGTAGCATCTCTGTGATCCACTCTCCTTTCAAAAATCCCTACCTTTGGCCGAGGATATAGCACAGGGGCACAAGCACCTACCTGTCAAGCATGGAGTGATGAGTTCGATCCATGCTACCCCAAAAAAAGCCCTGTCTTCAAAGATGTGAGGCTTTAGAAGGACATTCCTGATAATAATAACAATTGTTAGTAACAGTTATTTTACCATTAATGAGTTGAAGTGAATTAGTAGATACACAAACACACACACAAATCTGTGTATGCATGTATATATATATATATATATATATATATATATATATAAAACATTTAAAACAATGTTAAAAGTAAAGGTGAATTTGCCCACCAGAACCCTTTTCAGGTGACTGGGTATGTAATTCAGTTGTAGAGTATATGAATGACATGTTTGAGTCCCTGCTTCCTACCACACACACACACACACACACACACATACACGCAAGCACATCCAAAAAGTATCTCAGATACTTGCTCTTAGATTTGTCAATCTTGAAAGTGCTTCTTTATAGATAGTATATTATTGTAAAATAGAATACAATTAGATATAATGCATTACAAAATGGTGCAGGCAACATAATTCAATAAGTGAAATGAAAAGCAATAAAATAATACACAGCCATAGGAATACAAAATAATGTAATATAATACACTGACCAAGCTTCACATTTCAGGATAAGTGAGATTTGGCAGAAACACGCACTGTTTAATAAGACTGTATTGGTATCCCAGTGTAAATGTAATGTTAAAATGATTTAGTAACGTAAGAGTAAAACAAATTTTCCCCTCTCCACATTCATGTTTCACTGGAATAAAATGACCAGATTATAGTGCAGAAAAGTTATATTTGCTTTTTAATATGAGATAGTGGAAAACTACAGTATGAGAAAAAATGACAGGACTGTGATTATCCACTTTTTTACCAATATTCACAGAAGTATCCTTTTTATTCTACAAGGGGAGGTGCAAACAACACATCTCTTGCATCAGGTGTAACACCTTCAATCTCTTCCTATTGTGGAAAACTCCCTAATAGGAAGAAAAGAGGATAAATGTTAGAGAAACCTTTTCACCTCTACTATTTACTAACATAGATTCAAGCTTCTTTTACAAAAGGAGAGCTTTATAGAGCCATTTCTGTCACTGCAGAATCCCCAGAATCTCTAAATAATCAATTCATAATATGCCTAAGAAATATATTTGAAGTAAGATATTGTATGTTCCTAAGTGAATATCCTATTCTGTTTTCCCTTGGGCTAGGGAGTTTTTCCGGCATTTACAGACCATTCTTGGGGCCATAAAGAGAGGAGTGCCTCTTAGAATTCACAAACAGACCTCTCCATTGTGCTGTTGAAAAATAAGTTCATTAAGAAGAACTGGAAAATCATCTGTGTTTGTTTTTCTCAGATTTTCAGGTTAAGTATTATTTTTGTTCAGAAGATGTTTTTAAAAATTTGACCCTCTGGTATTATCTTGAGTTCCATAGCTCTTCTGGACCACCCATAAATATTAGAGAAATAAATTGTATTGCTCTGGGAAGAGAACAGTAAGTGCTGATAAATTCTTTCTGCAAATAGGCCTTTTCTAGTATACTTAGATTGCTATCCTTAGAAAGATCCACATTAAGTTATCACATTGAGATAAATTATTCAATCATAGCAATTTATTCAATCAAATCAAATATTATTTAAAATGTAAAATATTCAGCTACAATACTCAAGGTTTTAAATGACTAGTAATACTGATCTACAGTTTCATTCATCTGCTATTTCTGTTAGTCAGTTCCCCATTACAATGACAAAATACTTGAGATAGTTGATATATTTTTTAAATTAAATTTAATTTAGCTTATTTATTTATCCATCTTTTTGGTACTGGGGATTAAACTCACAACCTTGCACTTGCCAGACAGGCACTTATGCTCCTGAACTAAATCCCAGGCTCAAAATTTTATTTTATTAATACACATTTGCATACACTTTACAGTCATCTTGCGGAGTTAGTACGTGCATCTAATACAGTTTGTTTCTTTTTAAATCCCATTTTCTCATGCTCTCTCCCTCCTCTTCTAGTTCTCCTTTCCTCCTTTTCATTCTTGCTGATACCATTAAATTTATTTCATGTTTACGGCATGCAATGTCCACATTCATTGATTATATTAGAATTTTTAGTTGACATATCTTCACTCCACCAATTCCCTCTCACTCGTGTGTCCCAGGACCAAGATCCATTCCCTTATTGCTATCTAGACTTTTTGTTTTCTTTTGGCTTGTACTTTGCCTGAGTTAATCAAAGTATAAAGAAAAAAGTTTATTTTATTCATGTTTTCAGAAGTTTCAGGCTATGAACTGTTTGTTGTCTCAAGGAGAGGTAATACATTGTATCTGGAATACATGGTAAAATAAAGCTGCTCAACTCATGATGGCCAGAAGTAAAAGGGCAGAGACAGTAAATTGCCAGAGTAACAATATTCCCTTTGAAGGCAGGATCTCAGTGTCTTAACATCTTACCATAGACCTTACCTTTAAAAAGTTCCACCACCTCCTTATATTGCCACATGATGAAAAACCAATGCTTTATTCCAAGTGTTTTGGGGCAACATTTATCCAAACTGTAATGTCCTCCTTTATTTTTATTTCTCAAGTACTTTCTAACTATAGCTTCAATGACAACATATTTCACAATTCTCTAACAGAATAATCAAGAAAAAGAATCTGAATTTTCCTGTAATAAATATAAATAGATTTTCTTGATATGGAATCTACTTTGATAGTAATCCACTTTGATATTGGAAAAATGATTTTCTAAAATTCCTTTTTTTAGTATACACTTAAAGAAGTAGAAATTGATATTATTTTTTCATCTTACTAAGACATTTTTTTGCTGATTATTTCCAGAGAGTCTGATATTTGAATATAGTTTCAGCTCTGAATTGATGGAGCACATTTTCATTTTTATAGGCAGAGAGACCCACCAGTCAGAATTCTTGGTTTAAAACTTCAGAAACATATCCTAGTTTACTTGACCTGAAATAAATCTATTGAGGAATATCCAAAACTTCACAGAGTCAGCCAAAGGCTGGTGATCTTATCCGAAAAAATAAGGTTCTTTAATTGATTCAAAGCTAGCATCATTCAATGGAGATAATGTATGAGTAGCATAACACTTCTGGAAAAAATGAAATGTCCTTGAAGTAAATAAGATATACCTACAGATGATAAATGTCTGAAATGTATGATGATAGAAATTTTCCATCCAATGTCCATTCTCACAACTTTCATGGTTTTCCTATTGTTTTCCACTATAAAGTTGTTCATTAAGGTCATTACAAAATCTATGTGGTTTTGCAAGTTGATCGAAACTTTTGAAAGTCATGCTGGATACAGAAATATTCTATGTTTACTAATCTCCAATTTGCCATGCATCTACCCCTCCACTCATCTATATCTCTCCACTTCATAACCGATATTATACATACATCTTTGCTAACCAAAATTTCATTTGCTTTAAGTAACAATATGAATGAGTTACAGACATTTTATCTCAAAAATATGCCACATTGCTATTATTCATTTTTCCAAACTGAAATCACTTGAGTGACTTTAACTGCAGAAAGAGTCATTAGGCTTTTCTTTTTTGTATGTGTAATCCATAAAGATTATTTTAGGAGGGATGTCATTCCCAAATTGACAGAGACGTAATTGAGGCTGCAATGGGCCTCAAACTCCTTGAAGTAATCCTTATTTTTCCCATTTCTACATTTTTCTTCTACATCTATCTTATAAGTCTCTTAGTAAAATGCTTAGAATTTACTACCCCCATGAACCTATTGGTTTTACCAGTCATTCATTTATAAAATAATTATACTTTATCTGAAGATTGTATGCACTTTGACATTTCTTTGGACTTCCTGTGGTGGTTCCTATGTGCATGTAAAGTAACTGAAACTTCAATGATTGTATCTTGTTAAACAGATCCAGCATGAGTTGGGTTCCTACATTCAACTGAAGAATCCAAGAGGAAAGGAGAAAGTGTGTCTCTCTCCTCTTTATCAGTCTGTGCATTTGTGAAGATTGGAAATGATTTATATTACTTTAAATACAATGAAAATTTTATTTCCCTGGCTACAGATTAGTTCAAGAAATATAACCTGACACTGTGAGATTGTGACTATTCCTCAATAAACTGATTTCAATTCAATTGAGAATATCACACACTCTTTTGGCTTGTGGATGGTGCCCATGAGAAAATAGCTAGAATACGCATGGAGAGAAAAGCAGAAAATTAGACAGTATCCAAATCTAGACTGAGAGTAAATCCC
Organism: Hydrochoerus hydrochaeris; assembly: GCA_004027455.1. NCBI lineage: Eukaryota > Metazoa > Chordata > Mammalia > Rodentia > Hydrochaeridae > Hydrochoerus > Hydrochoerus hydrochaeris. Next base: position 230,120 of record PVLA01000799.1, on the reverse strand, counting down.
AGTACTAGAGCATTGTCTGTCATCCTCAGGCACTGGCTTCCATTCCCAGGATCACAAGCATAGGATAAGAACAACAAAGAAAAGTCAAATTATTGATATTATCAATTATTGCCAGTATTTGGTTAGCAGTTTACCTGCAATTTTTGCTTTACATTGTGAGAGTAAAATTTCTGAAGAATATGTAATTCTCTTTAAAGGGCACATATACCTTTTGTTTTATCAAAACAATTTGCCTTTATTTTTCTACCATCACTTTCTGGGTATGGGTCTTATATGTCAACATACTTCTCTCTATAATTGGTTGTTGCAGTAGTGAGTATGAGACAAATACTGATACATAAACATTCGTTGTTGGTAATTTCAATACTGAGTACTAGTATTGAACAATCACATTTGATCCTCATTGTCTGTGGATGTAAATTGTTGAACCTGTTGACCACCATCTTCTTTACCCCATGAAGGAAGCTGAGCTTATTTTTGAAAGATCAGAGTTAGAAAATAGTAAGAAAGGTACAACAGCAGAGAAAGAAAAGGAAAGCATCACTGAATAAATATGTGAGACAGCATCCTGTTAGTCATGGATTTTTCTGATTTCTAGTGTTCCTAAGGTTAAATGTCACCATGTATTTATCTTGGTGCAGTTATTCATCACTTTCTTTTGTGAGAAGAATTAAGGTCTCTCCCCATGAAATTTCCCATGACCCCAGGAAAACTGAGAAAAGTATTCCCAAAGATTCTCAAGTGCTACTGAAAGAGTCACTGCAGTTGCTAAGATGTACCTTTTCTTCATGAGATAGTGTAGGTCTCACAGAAAATGTGTGTCCTCTTGCTTTCAATATCCCTGCAGATGTAAACCTTTAATTTCATTTTTATTAAATATAATAACTCTCCAGACAAGTGGCCTTCTAAATTGTGGTTTATATCATAGTAGTAAAGTTGATGCCAAACAAAATATAAAATACATAAATAAAAATTTAAATTAGAAGTAAAAAGGTGAAGTTTCCTTTCTTTTCATTTAAGGCACAGAAATTTTCCCAGTGTACCCAGTGTATTACAGGTTCAAAAACTTCTGCAGCTCTTTGAAATTTGTGTTTCTTCTCTCTCTCTCTCTCTCTCTCTCTCTCTCTCTCTCTCTCTCTCTCTTTCTCTCTCTCTCTGTGTGTGTGTGTGTCTGTCTCTGTCTCTTTCTCTCTGCCTATGTGTGTGATTTCATGTGCATGCTTCAATTCACAAATGAAGGAGGCATTTTCAGAACTAACATTCCACTATGTTTGGAATTTTGAGCAAAAAATTATGAATATTTTGAAATGTCTATATATTCCTAGGTAAAGTGTTCATCAGAGCATGATGAAGAAGGTGTCAGGTAGGAAAATCATAACTTATCTGACTTCATTTATATAGGTCTTCAAGTGAAAAGTGTAATATTTAGTTGAAATCAATACCCCAACTCTTTGAAATAGCATTATTGCAGTACAAGTCCAGAAAATGTGCTAAAGTAAACTTTAAACAAGTTTCAGATCATTTTTATTATGAGCTATTTATGTATGTGTTTTATTCTATAGATGCATCTGAAGGATTGCATGTGGATTACATTTAGCCATACAAATCTGCACATCTGTCATGTAAAGGGACAAAAAGACAAATACCCACTTTCTGTATGTAATAGTACATAGTAATTGTTTAGCCTATTATATAATGTGCCAGAATATTGTTCCTGCACTTGTGACAAATACTATTCAAAATAATTCAAATTGTAAATGAGAGTATTTTCAATAAAGATAAATGGAAAATAGAAAATAGATACAGATAAGAGGAGGGAGGGCTGTAGGAGGGGAGAGAGGAAGGGATTGCAAGCAAGCAGTGAGAAGATTTTAAACATCTGAACAGAAGAATACTTCTAGAGATTGTTTTCTGCATTTAGATTCCTCTTAGCTTTTTAGTTTTCTCCCTTCTTCCACCCCATGATTATGTGATATATTTTAATATAAATGAATAAACTTGTTATGACTTGTGTCTAGATGGTCCTCCCAAAGCCTCATGTAGCCATAGGTGGGACTTTTCAGACATGGCTGGATCTACAGTGTGTGATGTTGGGATTAACTATGTGGTGTTGGGATTAAGGATACAAGTTTACTAAATTAGTCCACTAATTTGGCATAGTGGATAGTGTAAGCACCCATCCTGAATTTGAGTGGTCCCAACCAAACTGTGGGTGCACAGGACGGATATAAAGGGATACAAAGAAAGTAGGCCAGCTGCTGCTGCTTTGCTGCTTCATTGCTTTATTGCTGCTGCCTGCTCTGCTTTGCTGTGTACTGTTTGTCCTCCATGATGCCCTTCTGCCATGCTACCCTGCCTTGGAGTCAGCCAACTGTTGACTGAAACTTTTGCAGACTATAACCTGAAATACACCTTTTTCCTTTAACATTGTATGTCAGGTATTTTGTCATATTAATGAGAAAACTAGCTAACATGAAGTTTATAGCTTCTACTATTGTTTTCTGTTTTCTACACAACTCTTAGGTTCATATTAAAGTATCTTCAACTAACAACTTTCCCAATCTGGCACTAACAACCCACCTAAATTGTACCTCTTCATTTTATATGATTAATGTTGAGTGGAGAATAGGGCAATGTATGAGCCCTTACGTCTGTTTATTCAGTGATACTCAGATGGCAGTAGCAGGAATATGATAATGATATTTCTAACTCAAAACTGGATCTTTTGAATCTTGCATTACAGACAATGCTTTTTCAATTTAGAAATATTATTGAGACAGATTATAACTAACACTTCTAAATTACGATGTATTTTTCAAAATTACATTTTAGTACAGTTTGTCTATTAATTTGGTAATATTTTCAAATTGAATGAAATTAAAATTAAGAATTTCCACAATTATATACCATACTTAAATTAATATTATTGTGTATGTTGAGCCTCAGAACTAATCCGTGTATTATGAACTCATGATTAGATTCTGAGAGAGAATATGTTGTAAAATATTTCCCATTGGCACATATTGAATTGTGACTCACTCGACTAAGCTCTTTATGGGCAAAATATAATCTTTATGTTCTCTGAGTCTGTGAGAGCAGGGAGTGACAAATTTTAAGCTCAAACACCTAGTGAATAAAATTGTTCCTAACTTGCAACCAAGTAATACAGTTTACTCAGTTTTTTTATCCTTGAAGCAAACATCTTTATCCAAAAATTTGCAGGCATAGCCACAGTTTGTATTAACTCAAGATTTTTTAAATCCTCTCGAGTGACATACCTACATGGTTTCCTTATTGAAATGTACAATTATCCAGAATATCTATAACATTGATTTATATATGTACATTAAATTAATTTGTAACATACATATTTTATTCTCTTAAAAATACTTATTTGTTAAGTGTCTTTGATAGTCCCTTTAATTTTCCATTTGATAAAAATAACAACGTCGGTTAGTACAAACTACATGTTATTTTCATGAAGCAAGCATTATAAATAATTTAGATAGAAAAACCTATAAATGAATATGACATTTCCTGGGAATATTTTCTTTTATTACTGGAATTTCAAGTGAAATAAAAAGCAGTGAGCCATACATAATTTTATTATCATGCTATTAAAATCACTGCTAATATATTAATTTAAACATATAATTTTTGATATATCTTGCTGACATGACAAACACAAGTTAGATATTTCAATGGCTTAACACTGTGAGAGATTTAATAATTGTAACAGTTTGTTGCATGTGTTTCTGGCTTGTGGGTGGAGTTCTCCATGTTACCATTCAGGGAACCAAGATCCTTTCCTCTTTTGATTTCTTCATCCTCTAGGGATGCTGAAATTCCTACATTCAGTTGGACAAAAAACAAAAGATGAAAAAAACAATTTCCACCAGTTTCTTAATTGTTTTGATTTTCAGGTTTCACATCAGTTTTGTCACCCACTGAAGAGAGCTGGTGACACAGCTATACTGAAATGCAAGAAAGGATAAAAAAGAGAATGACCTGATACAATTTATGTTTTGTTGTTGTTGTTTTGTTTTGTTTTGTTCTGTGGTACAGAAGAATGATCCCAGGGCCTTAACACTGAGCTACATCCCAGCCTATTTTTCTTTTTCTTTTCTGGGCTCAACCTATTAGTTGTATTAATCTGGCTTTACTAGAAAGACAGATACAACACAAAGTATACAAATGTATAAGAAATTACAAAATTGGCTTATTATGTTCATAGATTCAGATGAAGAAGTACACAGAGGGTATTTGCACATTGGAGGCTGAAGGATTCAATCCAACTTCTGGTGTTCACTACAGTGTCTTGTGAAAGTACATTATCAGGAGAAAAATGGATCTGCAATCGAAGAATGAAAAGTTCGTGCCAGAAGGCTGAATGATCCAAGGCAGAAGCTGAAGAGTTTGCACTGGAAACCTGGAGATGGTGTTCCAACTGTAGACTGGAGCTCCTCCAAAGAATGGAACCCTGTCCATCCCTCTTCCTTGCTTTTTATACCATTCAGGCAATGAGTCACTCTAGGGTGGGTCTTCTATACCCTAGGCTAAAAAATTGCTAAGTTGATTTAGTTCAGCTTCTAAATTCAAGTTGACACAATCAATGAACAGCTACACAGCCCTCCTTCCTCAGCTTTACAGAGTGGTGAGATTACAAGAGTGTACTACAACACTGGACTACAATTTATAATTTTAAAACATGCTTCTAGCTTTTGTGTGAGAATAAATTATAATGGGCATGAATGGATTCTTATACAGTCATTGGGATGTTTGTGGGTAGTGATTTGGAGTATGGTGTTAAGGTATCAATGGAGAGAAGAGGTCTGTCTTAATAGCTAAATTGCTAAAATGAGCATGAGTCCGTGAATGACAACAGTCAACATTAACTTCTTCTGAGAGACACATTTTATTTCTTGAAAAATTGGAGGAGCAAAGTTTTAAATAGAGAATGCTAGGTATACGATTGTACTCTTCAGCAATATCTTGCTTTACACAATTTACTCCTTTAGAGATATACCATTGGTAGTGGAAAATAATGAAATTGATCAATAAGAATAGTCTACTCCTTAAGGAAATACAAGTAAGCATAACAGTAAAGATCTTTACCATATTGGGCAGTACTGGGGATTTACTCCAGAACCTTCTACATTTAAACTACATACATTCTCAAGCCCTTCATATTTTTTGTTCTTAGGTACATCTTGCTATATCACTAAGTTTCCCAAGATGATATCAAACTTTCAAGTTTGGTCTCCTACCCAAAAGTATTAACCAGACTCCAACCTTTTTACTTTCTGAGATCAGAAAAGATTGAGCATTTTCAGGATGGTATAGCCATAGATTGAAACATTCAAATTTGGAATCCTCCTGCTTTAGCCTCCAAAATGTCTGGAATATTGAATGCTTTTAAATATGAATTTCTAATACAAAAGGAATGCAAAATTTCTGGCAGGAATTTGTCTCTTACATCCTGTATAACTTTCTTTACATAAAAGTCAGACATAAAAATATATAAAATTTTTAATATTGGAAAAAACTGTTTATTCCTAGTTACAGTATGTGAATAAAAATTTATTCATGTAAAGTATGCATTTTCTTTTTGATTTACATAATCCAGAATTATATTTGTGTTATTTTTCCAGCTACCTTACATTACTAGTAAGGAAAACTTTTTTGATAAGTAAGTTGAAAAAAGTCCATCATTACTTTCTTTCTCATATTTGAAGGTAAAAATATTGTGAAGGAGAAATACTGTGATTATTGTTAAAATTACCAAAATTAAAATGTGTATAAATTGGAAGATGTAATTTTTGCTAAGAATATCTTTAGGAACTAACAATTCATGTAGATTTGCTTATTTACTCTTTTGTAGATATATTTATTTGTGCTTTGTGTGTGTGTATATATATATATATTCATATATACATATGAATATTCTAAGATTGTAAATTAAAATATTCATTTGGAGATAATATTTGTTGAACAAGATCCAGTTTGAGGAAAAACTTCAAGGTCTCATTTTTTTCTTCTTGCTCCTTTAAGTAGCAATGTCCAAAATCAATATGTAAATAATTATAAATTTTCCTATTTGTCACATGTAAAAAATAACAAGTGGAATTATACTGAAAAGCGTGTTTTATTTAATTGAATTTAACCAAATTATCATTGCATTATGTAACCAATATTACAGTATGTATGATATTTCTTTGTCTTGAAAATTTAGTGAACATTTGGATTTAGAGACCATCTCAATTTAGACTAGATATATGTCAAGAACTACAAGCCCTACATCTACTGTGTCTGATAATATCCTTAAAATTAGCAACGCATAACTGCAATTTTTTAAAAAAGCAGTATCTGAATATATGTTCCTGTTTGTTTTTTGAGAACTCATAGCTTACTGGTACTGTTTATTCTACAGTGCCGTGATACAAAATATCATAATTATATATTGTTCTCCCAATTTGAAATTATAAATTTTCATGCCAGCCCAAATTGATGGGTAAAATTTAGAATGGGAGCAAATGTTTTTGATAATTTATTGTTAATGCCAATCAACTTAGAAAAATCTTTCAGTACAGAATTCAATAGAGTTTAATATGCCTGAAAGGAAAGTATTGCATTAAAACCAGGCAACTGCCATTCACACAAACTGTGTAAATATTACCCTGCTTTCTGACTGCAAGTTCCATGATGTTATTTTGCTTTTGTTTTTAATTAGAATGACAAAAATCATAGTATAAAAACGGTTGATTTATTATATAAAGTGTGTTTGATTGTTTATTACAGGAACAACATAAATTTATCTTAATTTAGCCTAGAATTTTTAATGGCATAAAATGTATAGAAAGGAAAAGAAAAAGTCACAGAACCACCTTCAAAGCAAAGTTACCTAAGGGGTGGGGATATAGCTCAGTGGCATGGCACCTCTTCTGCAATTTCAAGGTCCTGAGTTTGATTCCTGGTTTAAAAAACAGTGCACTGAAAGTACTCTTAAACTTCCTTTTAAAACATATTTTATATTTTTAATTATTTAATTTTATTTAGAAATGACTCCCAGTTATATCCAAAGTCATTGTTAAGGCATTTATGGCAAATAGTATTTTATATGGCTTTCTTTAATTCTGTAACAGCAATAGATAAATTTATATGTAAAAGTGATTGACTTATTTTTTAGGAAAATATTTGTCTCACTTTAATTAATTGAAACGCATGTTAAGCAAGCAAAATTTTTAAAGAAAGATGGTCTTTTTGAAAACAATAATACTAGGTAATTTAATATATTCAGTCTTATGCTCCTTGATTGGAATTTTCATAGCAGAATAAAGGGAAATCAGTTATAAATGTAATGTGAATTTTAACCTACTTTTAAACATTGGAGCTTTTTGGTACTGCATATCTAACTCAGGATCTTGTGCTTGCCAGGCAGTAGTGTGCTGCTGAGCTATATTCACAGCTAATCTGCTTTAAAAATAGTAATATTTCTATAAGCCTTTAACAGCTTCTCAAAATTTGTTCCTAATATAAACTCTACAAGAGATTTAAATATCCACCTGATAGTCACTAGGCAAGTATATTCAAATGGCCCACACTGACACTGCTATAACTTTTATTTATTAGTAGAATCTATTCTGACTAGTGGTGTTTATGAACATGTCATTCAGTATTATGAATATGACTCTTGTCCTGAGCAATGCATCCAATCAAATTACCCTCTCTAGAACTTTTCTCTGGTTCATCTCAGCTGCCACTCCCTAAATTCAAGATAGCAGCATTGGAATACTGTTCTCTACAGAAATCTAAATGATCTGAAATCAGTAAGATATCTTTCCAATTTTCACAGAAAATTCATATATTCTTTCAATATTCTTTTGAAAAACTGATCTGATCGAGACAATCTTTTCCATAGATAATTGGAATTGTAAAGCATTCTTCATTTTCTCCTTTTTTTCTCAAACTAAATCATTTAGCTTCCCTTGAAGAAATGTCTCAAAAAAACAAGATTGAGAAGAGCACACTGCATGTGGCATAATGGAACTGACCCTTTACAAAATGTGGTAATAATGCCCATGGATGGGTCTGTCATGGAAAAGATGTGAAATCTCATGCATATGAGTTTCATAAATTGTTACGGTTTGTGTTAAATGTTCCCCTAAAGCCTCATGTGTTCATGAGACTTTTGAATGTGACTGAGTCTTGTGATTGGTTAGCTGTCTCACACTGGAATTGGAAATGTGAGTGCTGCATCCACCCAGGGGTGGGTAGCCAGCTCACAATATAAGGTCGGAAAGGAGGCACACTTTCCACTTTTGCCCTTTTTGCTCTTGTTGCCTGTGAGAGCCATAAATGACTGCCACTTAACCACATCACTCTCCCTTGAAGCCAGCTGAGTATGAATTGAAATCTTCAAAAACTGTAAACTAACTAAACCTTCCCTTCTTTCATTTTGAATGTAAGGTATTTTGTCCCAGAACTTAGTCAAAAGTAACCAACACATAAATGCAGAAGAAAAAAGGAAAGAAAAAATCTAAATTAATACTCTATGTATACCACATGCCTTTGGCATTGCATTTCAGAAAGAGGACTCCCAATAGGAACTGAGCCTTTTTCTAAGAAGAACATCAAACTCTTAATCTATCCTATAAGGCAGTCTCAAATATATTATTATAAATCCTTAAAACTTCGTGATTTTTCTTCTCAGTTTCTAAACTCCAATCACATGTGTGCATTTTCGGGGTTTTTCCCATGAAAATATATTCTACCAGTCTCTCCTTTATTCTTCCTTGCTCCCTGTTCCCTTTTTGTCTGTTATTCAACAGTTAGAATTCAGCAACTCAAAGAAACTAGTCTAACCTGCCAACTTATGTCAGTATCCCCTGCTAAATGCCCTCATGCCAAACTTGATAACTTGTAATTGATACCGTTAAATAGCAATATTTACAATTAGTTTGACAATTATGCTTACTATTTGTCTTTTGGTAGTATGCAAGTACCACTAATTCAAGGAAAATATCTACTCTGTTGATTTGCTGAATTCTGGATGTCTATTAAAAGCACCTTGCACAATTAAATCCATTAAATACCCACTGAAAATAAATTAATAAATAAAATATGTCATATTTAAAAGAATGCTTAATTGTACTTTATTATAGGTCTAGGCCATGGTTATATATTTAGTTTTTACACAACAGATGTCAAGTTCATGTAAATAATAGAGTGGTAAACTGGAAAGTAATTGTGACACACCAAAATCAGCTTTATCACAGGTGAAAAAATTCAAAATTGCTCTTTTAAGAATTTACATTTCTTTGTCAAAAGTTTTAAAAAGTACAGAATAGCAGAAAGTTCTCTGGTTTGGGACTAAAGTGAGCTGGGATTTGATCTGAATATGCTACAAAAATGTATTTGATTATTAATTAACAATGATGATCTAGGATTTAGCTTGCTTAACAAGGGGATTAGAAAAGGGCAGAGGTAATGTAAATGTGTCTGCAGCTTAGAGTAAACCTATTCGTACTTGTGACCTTGTGAACAATGAGGGTCTAATGCCATTCTAATTTATCCCTCTGAGAAAAAAGTGTTAAAACCCATCTGTGGGATATATCTGACCTTCTGGCTGCCAGTTCGTGATGCACATAACTTTTTATTCACTAAAAGTGACGACTATTTCACAAATTTCAGTTTTAAAAACTCATGCATCTTTCAGATTTTACAGTACGTTTCTGCATACTGCATATTGATTACTTGGATGAGTATACATGAAATATCTTGAAAAATGATTTTTCATATGTATAGTGTCTTACTGACAGACACAAGATTTGGAGAAGCTTTCATGACTCCTCAGACCTTGTTCAACCGGATTTTGCCCAATTCCTAGCTGGTGTGAAATATTAGAAAATGAGAAACAGGTAATCCTGAGTCCCGGGTTCCATTCCTGAAATAAATAAGCTGTTTTTTTCCTGTGCAGCTTTGGAATGTCACTTACACCTTCAGGGCTATATGCATTTTAGCTTGAAAAATAAGAAAACACAGATCAGTTTCATCTATACCATATCCAAACACGATGTTTGCCTTTATTCATTTGGCTTTTTTCAGCATATATTTATTGCTTATCTTCTGCTATGGACAAAAAACAATAGACATTTGTTCCTCTCATTTCTTAGTTCTCAGAATACTTGGATCACAACAGAAATGGAAAATATTAACACTAAACCAAAGCAAAAATTATAAGCATTTGTTATACAACTAGAGCGAAACAGGAGTGCTAAAGAGGAACAGCCACATCCTTAAGGTGAACAGCCTAGAATCTCTTACTTTAATCATTCTAAAAAGCTTAAATATAAACTTACACACAGAAAAGTATGTAAAACATACATGTATAATTTAATAAAGTAACCAAGAAACAGAACACTGTCCATATGTATCATTTCTTATACATAAAAGCATATGATCATATATTTTATGCTAAACAAACAACTTTTCAAATAATTCTAACATCAAAGTATAAATTCACATAATTAGATTATTTCTTTCAATATCACATTTGCAAGATTTGTCATATATATATGTATATATATAGTGTGTGTGATATCAAAACATAGAGTGAATGTTTACATTAAAAAACTTATTACAGTGAAAGATTATCATTAGAACCTCCCCATACTTTGAACACACTTAAATCATCCTTCTTGCTATTTTATGAAGCAGTCCCAGGAGGTGTGTGTGTGTGTGTGTGTGTGTGTCTTTAATTCACTGTCTTGGCTGCCTCAGTATTTTGAACTGGTTCAAACTATTAAACTTTCAATGTCATTTTGACTTTGGAAGAAGAGCCAGAAATTTCACAGTGCAAAATCTGATGAATATGTTTGATGAAGAAATGCTGTATTACTTTTATTTGAAAGAAATTGACATAAATGTTTCAAATCCACTTAGGACATTGTAGCAAACATGAAAAGAAACAAAATAGGACTTCCAGCATAGTTTCAGAAAGTAACAAGAATTATTTAAACCTTAGGTCTCTTATATCACAGTGATCATGTGATATTTAACCCTCTTTATCTCATTTTTTTCACTTATTATTGTGGTACCTCAATTTATGAACCTAATTGATTCCACAATTCTGGTAGAAAATTGAATTGGTTTCCAACTGAATCAAATTTCCCCATAAGATTCACGTGAAGTTGAATTCACAAATGAAAACAAATTTCTGCCAAATGCTTCTGTTCATCAACAAAATGTTTCTTGAATCAAAGAATTCATGAACTGATATATCTCTGTACTGTTGTACTTTCTGAAGCTATACGGAAGATGCAACAGTTTTTCTTCAAAAGTCTCAAATTCATTCCTGTTTTGGATGAGTTGTACCCTGTTGTGTATATATACCACATTGTCTTTACACATTCGTCTGTTAGCATCTGTATAGGCCAGTCTCACAAGTTAGCTATTGTTAGTGGTGCTCCTACAAACTAGAGTAAGCATGTACCACTGCATTATGATGATTTAAATTCTTCCAGGAAGGTAGTAAGTGGAAGTAAAGTTGGATCGGATGGAATTTTTATTTATTTAATTAATCTCCATACTGATTTTCATAATAGTTTCACTAGATTATACTTCCACCAATAATGTAAAAAGATTTCTTTTGCTGTATACCCTAGCTAACAATTGTTTTACTTTGGGTCGTTGATAGTGATCGTGGTAGGAAACAGGTAGACTGTGACGATGGGAAGGGTATCTTAGGTAGGAGAGAGAGTGGAAAGTTGAGGGAAAATGGAGAGCAAAAATGACTGAGATGTGTTAGCTTTTTGTACCAATTCCTCAAAATAAATGTAGTTATGTATCATACACATGTACTAACATAAAAAGAAAGTAGCAAGAATGGTGTGAAAATTTTTTCACTGTAGGAGTGTATTGTAAAGGCAATTAATTGCAATATGTATTTTACCTTAATAAAATTTCAAAACCTTTTATTTAAATATTCACTGTATTGACCATGACATATAATTATGTTTGATCGTCAGTACACAAATGAATTACAAGATATATAAATTTAAAGAATATGATGTAAATTATTTACCCATTATATTGTTGGTTGAAATTTGGCTTGATTATATATTTCTGGCTCTCACAAACAATATTTGTATGCAAAAATGTATACGCATTCTTCCCAAAACAGGATTGAGTTTTCCTATGTATGTATACAGATTTCAGTGAAAATCTTGGGCCCATACCCAGGTTGTCTTGAGTCTGATAAAGGTAAACCCTTCCAGTGTGCATTGGGAAAAATTAAAAAATTCACCCAGCATAGTGAAACTTGCCTATAATTCCAGAATCAAGGAGTCTGAGGGAGAAGGATCATTGTGAGTTGAAGGCCAGCATTGGCTACATAGTGCTTTCAAGGTCAACCTGAACTGCACAGTGATACTCTGTCTGAAAAAATAAGTTTCCATTCTGTGCTACAAGAAAAATAAATATTTTATTTCAAACTGAAATGATATATTACCTATTTGTAATGTTTGTGATTGTGGCATAATACTTTATACATTTATATACTCTATATAATGATTACGTGAAGCTGAAATCATAAGAATATTAAAATATTATCTAGAGAAAACTGTTTAATTTATGAGGTGCTGGCAAAAATGAGCCCTTAATAATGATATAGGAGCTATGTATGTTTTACCTGTCATCTTTAGAGATTCACAATGCACACTGTCATATTGAAAGACCTGGAAGTCTTACAATAAAGACACTTCTATCAGACAATGTAAACATTTTTCAAGCTATTCAGTTGTAGCTATTTCTCACCAAAGTATTTTTAATCCTAAAATATACTACAAAAGATTTCAGTTTTCTGATCTACACACACACAGGCACACACACACCAACAAAATGTCTATTATACAACAATCACTTGCCTTGATCATGGTCTGGCAATAGTAACATAAAAAGCCTTCATATTTATATTTTAAGAAAACCTAATTGAAATAAATCTCTCATGAATGATAAATTCTCATGTCAATCGTAAAGATATTCTTTAACTCCAACTTCTTAGATTTGTATTACGTTGGTTATTGTCCTTCAGTCTACCTGTGATTTCCCTTTTATATCTTCATATTTGTACCCTAACTGAAGTTCACAGATTTTAATTTTATGTTGAAAGTGCTTTATTTGGGATACTTAAACAACTGATTTACTATGAATAATCAATCATAATGCATGAGTCTCTTTATTTTTCCTTCAAATTTAACAGGAGACTAGTGAAAACTTTAAAGTGGACCTGTATGAATCAATATACCAGATCCTTCTCCCATTGGAAACACACTCCATATCCGTTTATCCATCTCAGGAACACTTACTTTCCAGTAGAAAAAAAAAAAAGCTTGAAATGTGAAGTTTCCTTTCTGTGATTCCAGATCTCTGTCACTAAAAGGTAGGGATGGGATACAAACAGAAAGTTTCTAGATGTCATGATGTGGCCATGCGAAGAAGGTACAGAAAATTTGCATAGAGAATGATCTGATGTTTCTCTTGACATCCAAATGATTCACCTTGGGAGGCTCTACAATATTTCCAGTGATGTCTGTAGTTCTCTAATCAAACTTGAAGCTGCTTTCAAGGACTGTTCCTTAAGAAAGAAATATGAAAACAAATATAATATTTTATTTTCACTTTTGTTACAATAATTAAAACTTGAAGGAAGATAATTGACTAACTCTTTACATTTATGTTTTGCTAGCACCTATCCCAGTGCCTCATACACAATAGATCTCTTGCAACTTTAATTAAAATGAGCCTAGTAAAATATTAAACATAAGAAATTACAATGTAATGGAAAACAAAAATCCCTGCTTCCCTTTGTCTGTACCATACCCCACAACTGAAAATATTGAAATCTTTCAATTTTCAATAATTTATTTCCTACTATTAATTTATATACTGTAGACATAATTTTATTTTAAATATCAAATATGAATATTTATCTCAGTGACACATCCCTTCTTTTTCTCCTTTATTTTGATGGTTGCATTGTTTTGGTTCATCCATTAAATATTTAATGAGCACTGACTATGTAACAGTTCCTACTTATGCACTGGGGATATGTAAGTGCATAAAACAAACAAAAACCCTAAAAAACTAGTCTTATGCATGATCCAATCTGAGTACACAGAATAAACACTATACCTAAAAAAACCCAGTACTTTGGAAGGTGCCAAGTGCTAACGAGAAAAACAAAATATATGAAGATATAAGTTTATGCTGAGGGTGAGGAAAATATTTTTGCAAATGTCGTGATAAAGGAAGAATTTTCTAGGAAAGTAATGTTTGAGCAAAAGCTTGTAGCATATAATGGAGTAAGCTATGTATGTATAAAACTAGGAAGAAGTCGAAAGAAAATGATAAGTGAAATTCCTGAGGTGAAACACTCTTGCCCTGTTCCCACAGAACAAAGGAAGCAGAATGATAGAAATGAAGTGAGAAAAGAGAAGTATAGCAGAAATTATAATACACTGAAGTGTGGATATCATACAGATAGCAAAATTCAGGATGGTTAGGATTTTAATTGTGAAGATCAATCAGTGTAGAAAAGATAAGACAATTAAAGATAAAGTTTCAACCACCTGATATTTAAAGATCTGTGACAAAGCAAGAAGAGACAGAGAATAAGGAACATAGAAGTAGAAGAAGAAAATGTCACTTTGGAATCTATAGAAGAAAAAGACTCTATACCACCTTGTGTTTACTGGTTCCGGTATTATACAGATGAGAAACTGTCCATTGGATGTAGCATTATGAAGGTACTTTCTGGCCTTTATAAAAGTAGTTTCAGTGGAGTCATAACAGCAAGTGTTTAAAAAACAGCTTAATATAGATTGGGCAGTGCTAGAGTATATTAAATCTGGAATGTCCCTAAAAAGTCCATGTTTGGTACCTTGATTGTTGCACTATTGGACTGTGGTGGTTTAACAAGTGAGATTTAGTAAAATCAAATGAAGGCACTGGAAGCATGGCTTTGAAGGGTGTATTGGGGTGTACTGGATCTCCTGATCCCCCGTCTCCCTCTCTATCTGCTTCTGACTGCATGAGATTTCCTTTGCCATGTGATTTTGCCAACTTGCCAAAAGTCCAAAGAAACAGGGCCAAGTGACCATAGGCTGAAAGTTCTGAAACAGTAGGGACAAAATGAATCCTTTCCTTTTTAAAACTGATTTGTCAGGTGTCTGGATGTCACTCCAAAGATTCATGATGTCATGTGGGATGATTTTCAGAGTTGAATATATCTTGAGTTTGTTACCCATTCACTATGTAGTACTGGGATTATGGGTGTGAGTGCTAAATCCAACCTAAGAAAGGTAGCCTACATACAATATAAGAGAGAGAGTCTTCTCTTGCATGCCTACATTTTTGCTCTTGTTTCTTTTTCTGTCTTCCACTGCATGATCTGTTGCCACCTTGAATTGGAGTCAGCTGATTATGGGCTGAAACTTCCATAAACTGTGGGCTAAATAAACCTTTGCTTCCTTAATTTTGGGTATTGGGTATTTTGTCTCAACAATGAGTGAAAAATAACTAACACAGAATTTGGTACCAGAGAAGTGGGGTCATTGCTCTGACTATAATTGACCATGTAGTTCAAGAGCCTTTGGGAGTGGCTTGTGGGAAGAATTTGAAAAGATTCAGAGATTTTGCCT
The DNA here is from genome assembly GCA_004027455.1 of Hydrochoerus hydrochaeris. Classification (NCBI taxonomy): domain Eukaryota; kingdom Metazoa; phylum Chordata; class Mammalia; order Rodentia; family Hydrochaeridae; genus Hydrochoerus; species Hydrochoerus hydrochaeris. The sequence goes on along the minus strand of PVLA01000799.1, from coordinate 214,422 downwards.
AAAAGAGTAAAGCTAAAAAGCCTTAGGCTATTCTGTATGGGAGATTCTGGTCAGAGCTCAGAAGTCCAGAAGGCTGATAGAAATCCTGCTGGGAAAGGCCACATTTGGGAGGTTTCTTTCGTGCAAGAAGGACTGCATTGGCGGTTGGATGTCAAATGATTTATGGTGTGGCTTGGTGAAATGCTTATTTCCATTTTGTGTCCAGAGATTTTTGCCTGAGACTAAGATTAAGGCATACTAATCTAACAGAAAAAGTTTAAGCAGTCAAATATTTAGGCAGTGGCATGTGTATTGTTGGACAATTTTAGTCAGCTTTATCTTACAAATCATGAGCAAAGAGACCAACAGGATGATTTAAAACATTGTGATTTTAGCTAGGAAAAAACTCCAGTAAAGCTGTGAACTGCAAAGATAGATCTGAGGATAACTCTACTGCAGAGAAGGAAGAGAATATTTTTAAAAAATACCTGAGGATATCACAAGAAGCAGCAAGTCTCTACCCTTTGCAGCCTCAAAACTGCAAAGCTGAAGACATTGCATTGAGGAGAAAACCACATAGTACCATGATCCAGAATAGTGGCAGCTGCATCATGTTCTAGAATGGTGCTGGTAGCGACACCAGTTTCCAGACAGGTGGTGGCATAAAGAATTTGTTTCTCAAAATTGGGTTCAGATTGCTCAGGAATCCTTGGTACTTTGACCCATATACCCTGGTTAGTATTCCAGATGGCAGTGGTTCATGACATCATTCACATGACTCGTTTTAGGCACATGCACAATGCTAGTGTACTGTGATTAAAAAGGATTTACCCAGATTTCAGAAGAAGGCCTGGAAGAGTCCTCCTGAGATGGAGATATGTGAAGCTGTGTGGAATCAAAGATGCAGTGGAGACCCAGGAAGTTTAGAGAAGCCAGAGCATGTATCATTTGAGGAAACCTGCAAGGAGGGAGCAAAGTTGTCACAAGAAGGAAGCCATTCAAGCTACATCCACCAGCAGTACCTTAGTGGAGGAGCCACCCTAGAAATTTGGAGCTCACAGCTTGCCACAGATTGTATCAGATGCTACACATGGAACTACTGGACTTAATGTTTTCTCTCCTGGATTTTGGACTTGGCTTGGGCCTATTCTTTTATAGTTCTATGTTTATAACTTTTGGAATGGAAATGTCTAACTTGTGCTATTGTATGATGAAAGTGTTTAACTTTTTTTTCATTTGTACAGGGGCTCATAGCTAACAGTTTGTCTTAAATCTCAGAGGAGGTTTGGGACTTGAACTTTTCAGCAGTGCTAAAACTGTTATAACTTTGGTAACTCTTGGAGATAGACTAAATGTTTTTTGCATAAAGGAATGTACATGCATCTTTGGGGATCAGAACAGAATGTTGTGGTTTGTTTCTGAATTCCCCATAAAGCCTTATGCAGTCATGTGTAGTTCCTTCTATTGGTGACTGACTCTAGAGTTCATTATTCATTCATTGTGTAGTGTTGGAATTATATGTGTGTTTCCTATATTCACCATAGGTGAATATCTACATACAATATAAGAGACAAAAAGAGACTTATCTTGAACTCCTCCCTTTTTGCACTTGTTGTTTTCAGTCTTCTACCAACATGAACTGTTGCCCCTGTGCCATGCCACTGTTCCTGGGAGCCAGATGATTATGGACTGAAAACTCCACAAACTGTGAACTAAATAAACATTTGCTCCCCTAATGTTGGGCACTTGATAACCAATACATCATGAATGAATGCTGTCTAGCAGTGGAGAGGAGATAAAAAGTACAAATTTCTTTATTCCTCTCTCTCTTTTCCCTCCTCCCCTCCTCTAGTCTTTCCTCTTCCTCATCTTTTTTCTTATTCTTCTTCCTCTCCTCCTCCTCCTTTTTTTTGATATTTCGTATTGAGCTGAGAAGCTTGTGCAGAGTGAGCTCCTAAGCTCATTCAGTTACTGAGCTACACCAACCAGAAAACTGATACGAAGCTCTCTAAAGGTGTTTTATGCTGGAGACAACAGAAACATTGAATTTTAACTGAATGACAAATTTGATACAGGATAATTTTTTGTGGAATGAAACAAGAAAACACTGAACAGCATTCCCAAATCTTTTATTTTATTATTTTGAGATAGGGGCCTTGTTAAATTTCTATGGCTGACCTCAAACTTGAAAACCTCTTGATCCAGGATCTTGGATATGTAGGAACACAGGTATGTACCACTAAACCTAGATTACGATGATTACTTTTAATTTTGGGGAAATATTATGTTGTGTGTGTGTGTGCATGCATGCATGCTAATGGAAATTATTCAATAAAAAAAAACTTGTAGCTTCAAGAGAAATACTGGTAGAGCAAAATCTTTGGCTAGGGGAGGTGTTGGTAGTAGGAGCAATATGTTCTCTACTGCTTGTCTTTATGTCTTTACACACATGTATTTCAACCTCTATTAAAACATTTTTTTAGATTTACATAATACATATGTTTTGCCTTCACTGTGCATAAAATGAAGATATTTCTTTTCTTTGAACTCTACTTCCCAGTTCTAAACACCAACTTCTGAGAGGGGTAAAAAGAAAAATAATTATGTCATGTTTCTTTGTTTTTATTTTTTATATTTAAAAAGGAAAACAGAAAGAAAGTAGAAATAGTACAGAATTTAAAAAAGAAACAATGGTAAGAAATCAACAGTAGTCAGGGATTTAGCTCAGTGGTGTTAAGTGCCTGCCTGGAAAGCGTGAGGTCTTGAGGTCCATCCCTGGTACCAAAAAAAAAAAAAAATCAACTGTAGTTAATATACTACAGATAGTTATCTTAGAAGTAGTTGTTCAAGTTACACAGTTTAAGCATGAGAAATGAACAATCAAACTATGCCAGCACAAATTATTCTTTTTGATGAACGAAAGGAGAAGTAGTAGTATGGTTATTTGTCTTGCACACTTAAGCATACATACAGTTATATGTGTATACCCACAAGTTGTTCTTTCCTTCTGAGTACTTTCTTTCCTTTTCATTATTACAATATCTATTGTGCATTTTGGATCTTATTACTGTTTCAATTTTTTATTATTATTTATTTTTTACACTAGGGAGAAGATACGATATTTACAAAGGTGAGTCTGATTTATTTCACTTATGAGTGTAATCTCAAGTTGCCTCCAATTACATATAAAAGCCTCAAGGTCATCATTCTTTATAGCTAAGTAATATACCACTACATAAAAATACATCTTTTTCATCCATTCTGTGGTTGATGGGCATTTGTATTGTTTCCAAGATTTAGCTATTACAAAATGTGCTGACATAAACATGGGCACACATATATTATTGTGATATTGACTTTTTCAATTTTGTCTGGGAAAATACCCAGAAGGGGACTAGCTGGATTGAATAGGACTTCCAATCCTAGTTTTTAAAGGAATATCTATACTGATTTCCACAATGGCTACACTAGTCGACATGCCAACCAATAGTGGAGAAGTGTTCCTTTTTACCACAGCCCCGCCCAAATTTGTCATTGATTTCTTGATGACAACCATTCTTTCCGGAGTGAGATGGAAGTTCAAAGTTATTTTAATTTGCATTTCTTTAATGACCAGTGATAGTGAACATTTCTTCATGTATTTATTTGCCATTTGTATATCTTCATCTGAGAAATGCATATTCATCTAAGATGTCCATTTGTGAAGTGGATCTTTGCATTTGTGGGGTTGATGTTTTTCAAACCTTTATATGTTCCGAATATAAGTTTTGTCTGAGAGACTGATGGCTAAAATTCTTTTACATTCTGTGCATTTTCTTTTCAATTTGCTGGTGATTTCTTTTGAAGTGCAAGAACTTTTTAATAGGCAGGGATTTGGCTCAGTGGCCTAAGCACTTGTCTGGCAAGCATGAGGTTGTGAGTTTGATCCTGGGTACCAAAAAAAATTTTTTTTAATAAGGTGAGATCCCAGTTGTTGATTGTTTGATGTACTTACTGTGTGGTTTGTGTTTTGTTTGTGAACTCTTTGCCTACTCCTATGTCTTCAAGATTTTTATCTACCAGATTTCTATCTACCAAGATTTCTATCTATCTACTTGTCTTCCAGTAGATTTAGGGTTTGTCTTTTAATATTTAGACCTTTGATCGATTTTGACTTTAGTTAATGTATGGTGATGTACATGGGTCTAGATTCAGTTTTCAACATGTGGAAAGCCAGTTTTCCAGCACCATTTGTTAAAGAGATTATCTTTCTTCCAGTGAACATACTTTGCCCCTTTGACAAATATAAGGTGGATGAATGTCTTTGTATTTGTGTTTGCAACTTCTCATGTGTTACATTGATCAGCAGGTCAGTTTCTTTACCAGTACCATGCTGATTTTATTACTGTAACTTTGTAGTATAAGTTCAATTCAGGAATTGAGATGCTTCCTCCCTTGCCTTTGTTGCCCAGAATTGCCTTTGTTATTCTAGTTTTATTCTGTTTCCAAATGAATTTTAGGGAGGTTTTCTGTAGATCTGTATGTTATATTAATGGTATTTTCATTGGGATTGCTTTAAATCTGTATAACAGCTTTGGGAGTATAGCCATTTTCACAATGTTAATTCTTCCTAGTCAAGAGCAAGGAATATCTTTCCATGTTCTGATGTCCTCTTCAATCTCCTTTTTTAGGTAGCATAATTTTCAGCATATAGGTCATTTATATTCTTTGTTAGTTTGATTCCTAAGTATTTCATTTTTTAGACTCTATTGTGAAAGGTGTTATTTCCATAATTTCTGTCTCAGTGACTTTGTTTTTTGTGTACAAAAATGCAATTGATTTTGTCTGTTGACTTTGTATCCAGCTACATTGCTGAATTTTTTTTATTAACTCCAGTAGTCTTTTGATGGAGTTTTTTAGGATTTCTATTTAGAGTATCATGTCATCTGCAAATAATGATAACTTAAGCTTAACTTCTTCTTTTCCTATCCTTATTCCTTTTATTTGTCTTTCTTGTCTGATTGCTCTGGCTAATGTTTCCAGAACTATATTTAATGGAAATGGTGATAATAGACATCTTTGTCTTGTTCCTGATTTTCTAGTAAAGTTTTCAATTTTGCCCATTTAATAAAATATTGGCTGTTGGTTTTTTCATAGACAGCCTTTATCAGACTGAGGTGGGTACCATCCATTCCAAGTTTCAGTAGGTTTTTTTTTTTTTAACATGAACAAATGTTGGACTTTGCCCAAAGCTTTCTCTGTATCTATTGAGATGATCATGTGATTCTGTATTTAGCTCTTTTAATGTGGTATATTGCATTTATTGATTTGCATATATTAAAACATACCTGCATTCCTGGGAAATATCCTATTTGGTCATGATGTGTAACCTTTTGATGATTTGCTGTGTTCTATTTACCAGTATTTTACTGAAAATCATTGCATAAATGTTCATTGAGATTAGCCTATATTTCTCCTTTTCGACTAATAATGTTTTCAGTTTCAGTAACTGATTTTTGGTTATTCAAAATTATTGTATCTTATGGATTCAGCTTTGGTAATTCATGTTTCTAGAAATCTGTCCATTTTCTCTGTATTTTCTACCCTATGTGAGTAAAGAATTTCAAAGTAAGTATTTATGACCTTCTGAATTTCCATGGGATCTGTAATAGTTTCTCTTTACAGACCTTATTGCATGAATTTGATTTTTTTCTTTCTTTGTCTTGATAAGGTTTGCTAGAGGCTTATTAATTTTGTTTATTCTCTCAAAAACCCAGATCTTTGATTCATTAATTTTTTGTATTGTTTTCTTAGTCTGAATTGTATTAATTTGTGTTTTGATCTTATAATTTCCAGTCTTCTATGAGCTTTGTGCTTTACTCGCCTTTCATTTTCTAGAAGCTTGACATGTAGCTTTAAGTTGCTTATTTGTGCATGTTCTGTTTTCTTACTATGACAATTTATTGCTATATTTCCCTCTTAGGTCCACTTTCATTGCATTCCACAGATTCTGGTATGTTTTATCTTCATTTTCTTTGAATTGTAGTTATTGCTTAATTTCTTCTTCAATTTCACTTGTAACCCATTGATTTAGAGATTATTATTTAATTTCCACGTATTTACTCAGGTTTTGCAATTTCTTTTGTCATTAATTTCCAATTTTATTGCATTGTTGTCAGATAATATGCATAACAATATTTATATCCATTTAGATTTATTTAAGAATGTTCAATGGGCTAATATATGGTCTATACTGGAGAATATACAATGCACAGCTGAGATGAAAGTACATTCTGATGTTGCTGGGTGGAACACTCTGTAACTGTCTACCAAATCCATTTGTTTGGGTCAAATGGAGTCTGTAATCCTAGAATTTTGAGGAATCTTCACATTGATTTCCACAGTAGTTGTGCCAGTCTACACTCCTGCCAACAGTGAAGAAAGATTCTTTCTTCCTCACATCCCTTCCAACATTTTTTATTGGTTGATTTATTGATCCTGGCCATTCTTTCTTGGGTGAGATGGAATCTTAGTATTGTTTTACTACTGGGCATTTTCCCAGAAGAATTGAAAATGGCATATCATAGTCATATATGTTCACCTATGTTTATAGCCCCACAATTTGCTGTTGCCAAATCTTGGAAACAGCCCAAGTGCACATCAATGAAAGAATGGTTAAAAATGTGGCAGATTTAAAAAATGGATGTATTGCTCAGCTAAAAAGAAATGCTGCACTGAGACTTTGTAACTAAATGGACACAACTTGAGACCATATTCATAAGTGACATAAATCAAACTCACATGAGCAAATACCATATTGTCTCCCTAGTGTAAGAAACTGAAAGATTATATATGTTCCAAGATGTACAATGAATACTGTGTAAGAGTAAGAAACTATTCAAAGTGGAAAAATAATTATAATGAGGAAAAGGAGGAAAGAAGGAAGAGAAAAGGAAAAAGATATAAATTTGTGTATATAGATATATGTATTATATACATATATCTATATATACAATTGCTAAGGGGACTATACTACTAATTGTATTAGTTATTGAAAAAAACAGGTAATACTCCCATGTTTAAATCAATTTTACATGTCTATCTGTTAATCTAAGCAACCTTCTTGAAGGTAACAATATGCAATATTACAAATATTGTCAAATTCTTGTTTCATAAACCTGTATTGTTACTGTATTTGGTTTCTTGATGTTTGTATTACTTTTTGTTTTCTTTTCTATGTCTTTTTAATATTAAATAAAAGTCCATTTCTTCACAGGTTTGTTTTGGTTCTGTTATTTCTTTGCCAACTTTTGTCTAGTAGATCTATCTCTTAATGGGGTATTAAAGTTCCCTGTTACAATTGTATTGTTGCTTGTTTGATTTTCCATATTTATTATTTGTCTCATATAGTTGGGTGTTCCTGTTTTTGGTGTACATACGTTTATGACTGTTAGCTCTTCCCCTTGAATTATTCCCCCAACAAGTATGTAGTGAACTTCTTTAACTCTTTTGATGATTTGTGGTTTGAAGTTCACATTTTCCGCAAACAGACCCTGATTTTTTCTGGGTCCCTGTCCCATGGAATATTGTTTTCAATCCTTTGACTTTTAATCTATGGGTTTACTTTTGAGTCAGATGTGTTTATTTTATACAGCAAATAATTGTATGCTGTTTCTTGATCAATTCTATCAATCTATTTCTTTCAGTAGGTGAATTGATGTCATTTATGTTGATACATATAACTGATATGTACTGGCTCAACTTTGACATGTTATTTTACTGCTGTTGGTTTTCTGCTGTTCCTTTTTTAATTGCCTACCCTGCCTTGTGCTTTCTTTTTTGTTGTTACTCTGGGAATTGTAGTCATTTTTATCCCCCCTTTGAAAGAGTCTTTCAGTATTCTTTCTAGAGTTGGTTTTGTGGACATAAATTTCTTCAGTTGTTCTTTATCATGGAAGTATCTTATTTCTTTATTAAATGTCAAAGAAAGTTTTGCAAGGGTACATCAATCTGGGTTAAAAGTTCTTTTCTTTCAGAGCTTGAAATACTTCACTCCAAGCTCATCTTAACTTGTGGGATTGTGTTAAAAAGTCTGCTAAAATTCCAATGAGCTTTCCTTGATAAGTGAGTGTCTTGATAAGTTGTGTCTTTTCTCTAACAGCTTTGAGTATTCTGTTTCTATGCTGTATGTCTCTAACAGTTTTATTATTCTGTTTATATGCTGGTGTTCTCTGTCTGGGATATTAATTATTATATGCCTGGGTATAGATTCTTTCTGGTTGTGACTGTTTGGTATTCTATACACCACACTTATCTGAATATTAGATTCTTTCACCATGTTTGGGAATTTTTCTGCTATTATTTCTGTGAATAGTTTTCCTATGTCACTTTGCACTGACTCCTGCATCTTCATTGATACCTATTACTATTATATTGTTTCTCTTTGTATCCTTTTGAAGCTGTTGAATTGTCATTTCATGCTGCCTTATTTTTAAGAGTTTTTTTTTCCTTTCATGACTGCTAGCTGCAATCCTGTCTTCAAGGTCCAAAATTCTATCTTCTGCTTCATTCAAACAGTTTCTCCAGGTTTCAATAGAATTCTTTATTTCTTGGATATCACTCTGGATTTGTTTCATGCATTTTAATTATTTTCTATATTGTTCATTCAAGGTTTCCATCAGTTTCCTGTGTTCCAATAATTTTTTATCTATGTCTTCTCTGACTATGCTGAGAAACTTTTTTTAAGGTTATCATTTCATTCTTTTCTTGAGAGATTATTTCTAATCTGATTTCTTCTCTACTTCATGGATTTAGTTCTGTATTTCACTTGCTATCTTTTCAGAAATTTAAGATATATGAATTTTAATTTTCTCTATTTCAGTGTCTCCTGTACTTGTTTCTGATGGACTGGATGTTTGAGATTGCATTTTACTTTTTTGTTTTGTCATTTCTAACTCTTGGGCTAATATTTGGTTTTTCAATCTCACTAGTCTCAACTGTTTATAGTGCACATCTTAGGATCCTACTATGTGGTTAATATTTGTCCAATTGCTGGGTCCCATAGTGAAGGTGAGGGTCAATCACCTGAATTCCTCCTGCAGCGAATATAGGTGAGTCCTATATTCTTTCTAGGCTGACTAGACTAGGAGTATTGATGTAAGTCATCCCGTAGCTTCTGTTCTTACTATGGCTTAAGGTTGTTCCAGGTCACCAACTCTATCTGGCTATCATGATCCTCTCAGCTTGGACCCTACTGTGTCACTTGGTGTCTCCTAAGCCCTTTTGATTTCTTCTAGGTTGAGGGATGCTTTATCAGCACTATCCTCAACCCACCTTGTGTTCTCTGTCTGAAGGAATGATTCACCCACAGTCTTGCCAGGCTCACCAAGGTCCTGCAGCTGTAGGACACTTGGCTATTGCTCCTGTTTACCCACTGAGGTCCTATACTTGAGGGAAAAACTCATCACAATGTCACAAGCCCATTGAGGTCCTCTGTGCTGATGAGGATTTTCTGAGTCTCCCATCAGCCCAGAAAGGTTCTGCAGGTTGTGGAAGGTGTCATTGATTGCCACTGGACTTCCATGGGCTTTTGTGTAGTGGGTGAAGAGTGACCTACAATCCACTGCTATCTCAAGTCCTGGCAGGTGAGGAGGAGGGGCGGCCAACAATCTGCTGCTGTCCAAGGACCAGGGTCGAGTAAAAGGGGCAGAGGATGATCTGCTGCTGTCCTAGGTCCACAGGCAAGGAGCAAGAGTAACCACAAATCTGCTGTTGTCCCAGGTCTAGGGCTGTGAGGAAGGAGCAGTCAATGAACTGTTGCCATCCCAGGTCCAAGGGGGGAGGGAGAGGGTCAGTTGACAATCCATAGCCATCCTAGTTTCAGGGGTGCAAGGAGGAGGGGGAGCTGACAATCTATAACTGGCCCAGGTCTGGGAGCAAGGAAGAGGGACCTTATGTTGTGTTCTTAAACTATGAATACATGTTCATGCTGTAGGCATAAAATCATTCAAATAATGAGGCAAATTTATATTTTTAATTAGGACCAACTGAGTGTGTTTCCTATTTTCTTTTTTTTTAAATTTTAAACTGATTATAAGAAAATAAAATAATAATATGACAAAACTGTAGAACTGATTAAGAATTTTGAAACAAGCTGATAAGAATTTAACAATAGTCACTATATTGCATATTGTAACCTTCAAGATAGTTGCTTAGATTACAAGATACAGACATGCAAAGCATATCAAACAGTATAAGCAGACTTTCTTTCTCTGAACTAATAGAATCAATAGTACATTATCTTAACCATTCCCCTTTCTTTTCTCTTTTTTCCTCATTCCTGTTGTTTTCTCCTTTTGAGCAGTTTCATTCATTTTCACAATATCTATGGTAACATTTTCACCTTATTTAATCATTCTGTTTCCTACAAAATGGAGACAATATGATGTTTAAAAATAAGAGTCTGTTTTATCACACTTATGATTAAGGTCTCTAGTTGCATCTATTTCTGTGTAAAAGTCTCAAGTTAATCCTTTTTTATAGCTGACTAGTATTCCATTGTATAAAAATACCACAACATTTTTATCCATTCTCCAGTTGACAGACATTTGGGTTGTTTCTAATATTTAGGTCTACAAATTTTGTAGATATAAACATAGGTGTACATATGTTTTTTTTAGTATGATGTTTTTAATTTTTCTGGGAATATCACCAGAAGAGAAACAGCTGGATCAAATGGTACCTCTAATCCTTGTTTTGTGAGCAATCTCCACATTGATTTACATAGTGATCTCACAAGTCTGCACTCCTCTCAACAATGGAGAAGGGTTCCTTTTTACCCACAGGCTCACCAGCATTTATTATTGGTTGATTTCTTGATGGCAGCCATTGTTTCTGGATTGAGATGGAATAGCAATTTTGTTTCAATTTGTATTTCTTGAATCACCAATGATGTTGAACAATTTTTAATATTGATTTGTCATTTACATTTCTCCATCTGAAAAATGTGCATTCATCTCAGATGCTTACTTTTGGATTTGATCTTTGAATTTGGGGGCCCTGAATTTATAAAATTCTTTATATATTCTAGATATATGTTTTCCATTTTAACCAATCATTAAAAATTATACAATGTTTCACTTTTATATTTTTTCTCCTTTACTTTTTATAAATTTGCATCTGTAACAATAGATTTATCATCAGTTAATTTCTTAAGATAGTTTTCATTTTGGACTTCTTACGACATTTTAAAAAAAATTTTAGAAAATTGTCATTTTACTAAAATATATTATTAAATTTATTTTAAAATATTCTTGTGTGATATTTAAATTTATCTCATACCTCAACAATCTTATAATTTTCTCATACCTATGTATTTCATTGGTCATTGAATTCTAAATCTCAATTCATTTTTCTCAGGACTTTTGAAAACTTTGCTTTATTTTCTTCAAACATTTATTGATGAGAGCTCTGAATTCACATTGATTTTTAAGAGATTTGTTTCTTTATTTTATAGAAGACTTTTGTACATTTTTTCACTTATTTGATGGAATAAAAAGAATCTATCTTGCATGGACTTTTTTATTGTATCATCTAGATATTTAAACATATTTCTCAGTATAAAAGATTCCAATTTCTTTGTGAATATATTCTCTATCATGACACTGATAGTTTCCTTCTTTTCATTTTCTGTTTTTGTTTGGGTCATTTTGCTTTATTATTTATCTTTTTGGAAGTTATTATCTCAATCTTGGAATCCTGAACTTATTCTCTACATTTTCATATTTTAAATTTTTTTTTTAATTTGAACAGAATAACACCAACTGAGATAAAACAAAATAGAGTCAATCAAAACAAAAGGATTAACATATTACATGGCTTAAAAAATATAAGGGGATCAATAATGGCTACCATAATGCCTCTTGTTATCTCCAAAAGAATTGCCCATATCACCAGGCATTATAAAATTGAACAAAACAGTACAGAACAAAACCAATAAAAACAAAACATTGGAGACATTATAGGACTTCAAAAGAAGATAATAGTCCAACAAGAATGGGTATAATAGTGTATCATATTGTCTTCAAAGTAGTTGCCCATACCATTAGAATTGATACTATCAAACAAAACAGAATAGAATACAATCAGTGAAAACAAAATAGTGAAAGCAATACAGGGCTTCATATAAATCCAATAAGAAATAACAAATGGTTACCATAATATATCCTGCTATCTTTTGAATAGCTGTCCATGTCATTAAATCTAATACAAGTAGACAAACTAAAACAGAATAAAACCAAACTAAACAGAACAAAGAAAACAATACGAGTTTCAAATTATGACAACAAATTAACAATGGCCACTGCCTTCCCTTTTTATACTATTCCTCCTCCTTCACTTTCACGGGATGTATTTTACATTTTGGATCCCAGTAACACTTTTAGTTTTTAAATTAGGGAGGCAACCCACTATTCACCTAAGTGATTGTGAACCTTTTTTTACACCTGAGCATGATCTCAAATTCTATCCATTTGTCTACAAGAGCCTCAAGGTTGTCTTTATTTATAGCTGAGCAGCTTGCCATTGTATAAAAATGTCATGTCTTTCTAACTTATCTGCAGCTAATGGGCAAGCTACCCCACTTTGTTTCTGGTTTCCTGTCACATAGACAATTGCTTTCCCGTCTTTGACTTTCAGTCTATAAACTCCCATTTGGTTTAAATGTGTTTTTTATATAAAGCATATTGATGGACCCTATCTCCTGATCCACTCTGCCTGTCAGTCTTTTTATTGGTGAATCAAGGCCATCTATATTAGTGATTATGGCCAACCTTCTTGGCCTCACCTTTGCCATGCTATATTTCTGCTGTTGGTTGTCTACTTATCTCTTGCATTTCACTGTCTTCCCTGTACAGCGAGCCCCCTCTGCCACTGCTCCTGTAACCACGGTCTTTTTTTCTTTCTCTTTAGAATGTACTTCACTATTTTTTGTAGGGTTTGTTTGGTACTCATAAACTCCCCCAGTTTCTCTTTGTCATCAAAGCATCTTGATTCTCTATTAATTTTGAGAGATAGTTTTGCAGGCTACATCAATCTGAGTTGGAGGTTATTTTCTTTCAAGAATTAGAATACTTCCCTCCTAGCTCTTCTTGATTTAATGCTTTGTGTTGAGAAGTCTGTTGTGATTCTGATGGGTTTTCCTTTATAGATGATCTGTTTCTTTTCTCTGACAGTTTTTAATATTCTATTCTTGTGTTGAATTTCTGGGATCTTGATTATTCTATGGGTGTAGATCTATTTTGCTTATAGCTGGCTGGAGTTCTTTATGCCTCACTTATCTGAATATCATTTCCTTTTGCTATGCTTGGTAAGTTTTCTTTAATTATTTCTGTAAATAGCCTTTGTATTTCATTTGTGTTTAGCCTTGCTTCTTCACTCACATTTTTTATTCTTAAATTATAGTTCCTCTTATCATCTTCTTGACACTTTATTGTTACTTCTTGGTTCCTTGATATTTTTAAGAGATCTTTCCTTTCATGAATGTAAGCTGCAAACCTGTCTTCAAGCTTTGACAGTCTATCTTTAGTTTCTTTCAAGCAGTTTTGCCACCTTTCAATTGAGTTTTTAATTTCCTGATAATCTCTTAGACTCTGATTCATGTATTCTAAATTTTTTTATATTCTTCATTGACAGTTTCCCTCCTTTTTCTATGCTCCTCTATTCTTCCATCTGTGTCTTCTTTATAGGTTCTTGGCAATTCTTGTATTATGTTTCTATTTCTTCTTTTACCTGCAATAGTATTTCTTTTTTAAGTTGTTGTATACCTTCACGAAGTTGTTTCTTTATTTCAGTTGGTGTTGTTTCAGAAACTGCGGTGTGCAACTCCCGATCTCTTTTGTGTTTACATCTCCTGGAACAGTACTGCTTGGGTTGGAGGCCAGAGACTGCTTTTTGTTTCTTCCTCTTGTCAATTTCTTGGTTTCTTCCATATAAGTGGGTAGTGGGGTCCCTGGCACTTCCTGTATTGGTTATAATTACTCTTAAGCATGCTGGTTAGGGATTTCTGCTGTTTGCTGCTTTTCCCAGCCTGCTGGTTCCTATTGAAATGTAAGCAGGGTCAGGGTAGGCTGACTTCTTCTTTCTGAACTGGTTAACCACAGGGCATCTTTACCACTTTAGTATGTACCAGGCAGGCAGTGTTGGTTAGGGATAGCTTTAAGGAAACCTTGTTGTTTGCTGTTGGACCATGGACAGGGACAGGACTCAGTCCAAGCAATTTCCACCAGTCTGCTCTGAGCTAGGAGTGGCTGAATGAAGCAGGCTGCAGTTCTGGTTCCATGCTTATCCTGCCTCACTCCAAAATGGCCCTTGGCCAATTGCCCACACCTACTGGAGGACTGAGTCCCCCACACTCACCATTAGCCAGTGCAGTTCTCCAGTCAACTGCTCCCCTCTGCCACCACATCTCCCTAGAGAAGCCTTTGGGCTTGCCAGGTACCAGCTTCTCTGTGACTATGAATCTCCAGGTTCCAATAGCACTTCTGACACAGTGGTTCTGGTTCCCACTGAAAGCATTGTCAACTCCTGTCTTCTTCTGTTTAAGTTTTTCTTTTTTTTATTCTCTCTATGGGCTTCAATTCTCACTTTAGTTTCTTCCTGTGCCGAGAAGACCCACTTCTTTCCTGCTTGTCTTCTCCAGAATGCTATATTCTAGCATCTGGACTGTTTTTCCCAGAGAGGCTGTTTACTGTGCTGCTTACTGTTCTGTCATCTTGCTCAAGCCCTTTCATATTTTTATTAATCTTTGATCTTTTGCTTAATATCTTTTATTTCTTTGTGTTTTGCATTTAGCTCCCCTAATCTGTTTTTTACTTCTTTACTAATATTTTTTAATTAGCAATTGCTATTGTTTTATGGAACTTTTAAAAAAATCTCTATAAACATACTAAAATATTTTTTCTAATAGTTTCTTCTCTGCCCTAAGTCATTTATCAATTATTATTCCTGAATTTCTTGTTCAGTTTGTTCTTCTGGTATTCATTCTCTTTTTCCCCCTAAATTGTCTCCTTTCTATTTCATGTATATGTGCAAATTTATGTGTGTAACTTTATAGTTAATGAAGAAACTATAGTTCTGATAGGTAGATTTGATTTTGGATAATGTACTATATTTTACTCTAAGTTTACACATATCTGCCTATGAATAGATTAAGTTAGCTTCAGATTACTGGAAAATTGAAGGATTATGGGAGGTATTCAATTAGATTTCACAGTAGGAGATAAAAAATGAACATGGATATTACAGTTTTTACTTGAATATAGAAGCAGGAAAATTAACTCTTTTGGCTCTGGTGTAAAGTTGAATGTTATTTTTTCCAATGGATTTCACTATCATTGTTATTTTTATTACAGTGGACTTGTGAAAAAACACAGGGCCCCCATGCATGATAGGCAGGTGTTGTACAACTAGCCTATTCTACAACCCTATTCATTAGTTTTTATTTAAATTGTACATTTCCCACATGTTATTGCTTATTTGTGTGTGTTTGTGCATGTGTGTGTGTGTGTGCGTGCATGCAACATGTGTGTCCTTTCATTTATTCATTATTTGTTTTATCCTGGGGCAAATGCTGGGTATGGAAGATTATATTGCCAAAAGCTGTAATAGTAGATTATATTGCACACGTGCTTTCTAAAATATGTGGTTTTTGCCAGAGTAAGAGGAAGGAGGTCTATCATCTCTCTTTGAATCTGTGTGGGTCCCTTACTATGGCACAAATAATGATTTGTGATTTTGAAGAGAAGTTTTAAAAGTCAGTAAAATTTATTTTCTTGTCTTTTTGGTGGTATTCACTTGGAATCCAGTCTAAGGGAGGAAATAAAATAATTACATATGTGTACTCCTTGATAGCCTCTACAGATGTCTCAAATGAGAACTGTTGTCACATACCAGACAGACGAATAAACAATCCTTCAATTAAATATAGACATCTCATCCTTAAAACTATTCCAAAACACTATATAAAATAGATATGACTCATATTCCCTGAGCCATAATTATAGTATCCTTAATCCCTAATCATAGTATTATTAACAAGACATAATTAAAATTTTTAGGGGGCTTGTTGCCCAATGACTGATTTTTGCTGTCTATTCTCTCACATTTGTGGATGGTAGAGCATGATAAAAACAGGACAAAATATTCAATGTTAAATAAAACTCATGATAGAGGACTTTAAAGATTCCCTTTATTTTTGTCCTTTTTTTTTGAGTACTGCTGATTGACTCAGAGCCCTAAGCTACAACTCAACATTTTTCTGCTTCAATTTGATACAGTCTCCCTACTTTGCTAAGTTGCCCATGCTTGGCTCAAGCCCATGTTTTGCTGCCTCAGACTCCCAGAGTGCTGAGATTAAAGTGAGTACCAACATGTCCAGCCAATATCCTTCTTTATATTACCCTTTTTGTTCCTGCCACTACGTGTTTAAATCTTTCTTGGACTATGCAGGTAAATTTGAATAGTCTTTTCCTAAAGTTTCCTTTAGTGCATTGCTGTAGTGTCCATGTTCTTTCATCCAACAGGCCGTTACTTTCATCATGCAATTCAGCAATTTTAGAATCTTTCATCTGTTTATCAGTTCCTTTTTGTTTGTTCACAAATATTTTCCCCATTTTAAATTTTGTTGTACTTTCATCATAGCTACTTTTTTGAATATTTTCCTTTCATTATTAAATGAGATAAACATATTTTCATAAGATTATTGATTAAATTTTTAAAACAAATCAATCTCAAGGTAGAGCAAAGATCTTTTACTAAATGTATTTTTGTGTTAAAGAAATTTTACACTGAATAACAAATAAGCTACAATAATATTCAATAAAAATCATGTTTATTTTGCTGAAAACTCACTATATGAAATATACCTTCTAGCCTGTGGTCTCTCTAATTGACCAGGGAGGGTTACAATTTGCTAACCACCTTTCACATTGCTGAAATTACAGGTGTATGTCACCAACTAATCCTAATACTACTTTATCCCCTTAGCAAATTTTAGGTATACTATTGTCACGTGTTTGTGTAGTAGGTTTCTAGAACTTATATGTAATGGAAACTTCATACGTTTTGATCACCTACTCTCTATTTCTTTCTCCTTCTAGCCCCTGGCAACCATCATTCATTGAGTTTGACTAATTTGGATAACTCTTGAAAGCAGAATCGAGTAATTCTTGTCCTGTGATGGATAAATTTATTTAGCATAACTTACCAAATTTCATCCACAGTGTTCACTATTATAGTTTCTTCTTTTTCAGCCTGATTAATACTTGACTAATATTTCATTTTATGTTAGTACTTTATCAAATTTCTAAAAGGGAAGCAGTCATATTCAGAGTACACTATAAAAGAGATGTTCTAATACACTGGTACATGAATTTATAGTATTATCTTGCAGAAACAGGATATTTGCCAAAACTTCTTGTATGTAGCACCTTAATATTTTTGAATTTTCAATGAAATAGAAAAATTCCATATTATAAAGCTCTGTCACCAAGATGGCAGAGTGGTAAGCAGCAGAGAAAGAGTCTCTCTGAACGGTGGTGTCTAGATGCTGGAATATAGCAACATGGGAAGGACAAGAAGGAAGGAAGTAGGTCCCTTGGACCCAGGAAGGATCTAAAGTGCAAATTGAAGCCCACGGATAGAGTGAAGAGAGAAACTTCAGTGAAGAAGGAGGAGTTATCCAGCAGCACATTCTCCCTGAGACAGGACTCACTGTGCAAGGAGAGCAGTTCAACCCTGCAGACATATGGTGATGCTGGCACACCCAGAGGCCTCCACAGAGATATGCAACAGTGGAGGGGGCCAGTTGATGTAAAGGACTGCATTAGCTGATGGTTAGTGCTGAGGGCCCAGTCATGCCCTGCAAGAGATCAATTGACAAGGAGCCATACTGGAGAGGGACCAACTGAGCTCAAAACACAGAGTAGCTGCTGGTTCTATCTAGAGGCACCCAACTGACATTGGCCCATTGAAAGTGTGCTGATGACTACAGGGCAAAGGAATCTACTCTTAATCAGAAAGTGTGGGCTTACTGAGATTATCCACTAAACCACCAAAAGCTTCTCCTGGCTTAATGGAATAAATCAACAGAGATCTGGCCTTCATCTCCACATGCTGTCTATGAGTGACAGCAGGTCAGCAGAAACAAACCTGAAAGTGGACTGTTTTTTTTTTCCTCTCTCTCTCATTTGTTTTTTGTTGTGGTGGTGATGCTTTTGTTTTTGTTTTTTTCTTTTTTGGTTTTGATTTTTCTCCTTTATTGTTTGACCTTTTTTTCTGTTTGAGTGTGAGTGTGATTTCTAGCACCTTTGAGGTTGTGGTTCTGTTCTCTTCTTCTTTTCATCTCTTCCTCTCTCTTTCCCACCAGTCATCTGAGCAATTTTCTTGAAGTTAACCTGATTCTGCTTTACCCTACAGCCTTACTTCTAATTGCTTCCTCTTCTTCCACTTCTCTATTTTTCTCCCTAACCTAGTTTAACTTTTAAAACCTAAGGGCTGAATTGACATATGAAAAACTTATATATTGTATATAGTTTTGTTGTTGGTTTTAGATTTGTTATTAAACCAAAAATTTCATATCACTAAGGGGGTACATTTATGGTTAGCTCATTTTGTCATTTTCTACACTGTGTTTATGCTATTGCCATTACTGATGGTACCACTGTAGCTGAAAGTTACATAATTGTTCTAAAGAGTTGCTCTTGGTATCCAAGACTGAGATTGACTAAGGGTCCCAGAAAATACTATGGCACAGTGTCAAAGAATTAGGAACTAGGCAAAACAGACAGCAACTTCTCATCCCTAACAGATTGAAGAAGTCAGATTTTTCAACAGACTCAGAACCCAAAACCCAATGATACCTGGAAGATACCTCAGAGAAGTAGTCATTAACTAAGGTTTCTAAAGCCTAGCAATAATATGCATTTTATAAGCATAATCCCCAGAATTAAACTAAAAAATAAAAGAAAATGAGAAGACACTTAAACAAGTTGCAACCCTCAACTTCTAGTTCAGCAAAGGCAAACCCAGAGGGCAGTAAGAGGACCAATCTGAAAGCCAACCACATGGACTCAATGAATGATAGCAACAAAGAAATTGAATGAGACTGAAGAAAAAAATTCTCAGATAACTTCAGGGATTTTTTTTTTCAAAATGAAAACCATGCTTAGTGACTATAGGACAGATACAGAGGAAAAAAAGAACAATTTAAGAAAATTATCAAAGCCATGAATGTTCATGGAAAGAAATGGAATCCATAAGGCAGGTTCAAGTAGTTATCCAGGAGGATAAATATTCCATTCCAAGTATCCACAGCAGATTAAACCAATCTGAGGCCAGGCACTCAGATATAGCAGACAGGCTTGTGGTTAGTGATCATAAAAGAAAGATTTCTTTAAAATAGCAAGGGACTGTGAGAAATCATTGTACCAGCTGTTAGATGAAGTAAGGAAGAACAATTTGAAGTTGATTGGAGTCAGTAAAACAGCAGGAGATAACACAAATTATATAATTATCCACAATCAAAAAATGTTTGAACCAAGTATATCATAATCAAGATTCCAGAAATTAAAAAAAAAAAAAGAATTGAAAAAATTTTCCCTCCATGGGAGCCCAAGTGGGACCCTCACCTTCTAGAATGGCAGACATGGGAATCCTGCACATGTCCACATTACTGGCCAGCAGGCACATAGCTGGGGCTGGAGCACATTAGCTCTGGGTGCAGCCATCTAGTCCCACAGGGCAGCCCATGCATCATTAGGAGAAATGGAGTATCAGAGTTGAGGTCACCATCTGGTGGCCAAGAAATGGGTCCATTGCTTTGCTAGTGGGTCCTCCTTTTCTATCACTGTTTTGGGCTCCCAGAAATTCCTGAAGAGTCACTCCTGGAGCCTGACTGGGGCTGCTGATCTGGTCTGAAGCCACATCTCAAAGAGATAGTCTTAATAATCTTAAAAGTTGTTAGGGAAAAGAAACAATTCAGCTATAAAGGAAATACCAACAAAATCACAACTGACTTCTCAGCACAAACCATCAAGCCAAACAGAACTTAAAAGTATTTCAAATTCTAAAGGAAAACAAACTTCAGTTGATATTGACATACCCTTGAAAACTAGCTTTCAAAACTGATGCATAAATAAGGCATTTGTTTGACAAAGAATATATAAGAAAAATTATGACCACCATACAAGTACTCCAAAATATTTTGAAGACCACTATAGGAGATAAAAAGGACCACACCTTCATAGACCCCAACAGAAGTTGTATACTAGGAAAGGCAAAAAATTAAACAGAGGTATAGAGAAAAGGAGCGCCAACAACAGGAAAATAACATGACAAGAATAAATTAATACATATTAGCTATAATCATCAATGTTAACAGTCTCAACTCACCAATCAAAAGACATAAGACTGGCAGAATGGATCAAAAAGTAACACCCAACAATATGTTGCATACAAGAAACACATTTAGTTAAAAAAATCATAGACACAAACTCAAAGCCTGGAAAACAATACTCCATGTGAAAGAAAACCCATAGAAAAAGAGGGGTAGCTATTGCATTTGCATAAAAAGAAAGTTTTAATCAAAGACTGATTAAGCAAGATTAAAAGATCACTGCATCCTTGTAAAGGGAACGGTATAAGAGGAAGATGTAACAATCACAAAATAAAAAATCTTAAAAACAAAGGGATAGGCAGAGAGTTCATGACCAGAAATCAAACTTCACAGAAAGTACTTCAAAGAATAAACAACTGGGATCTTGTTTTATTAAAAATTTTTGCATGTCAAAAGAAGACACAAATAGAGTAAAAAAAAGCCTAACAAACTGGGAAAATTCTTAATCAAATGGCCCTGAGAAAAAGGACTCTTATCTAGAAATATAATGAATTTAAAAGAATCAGGCCTGCAAAATTCAAAGACCCACTCCAAAAATGGGCATCTGAGATGAGTACACAATTTTCAAATGAAGAAATACAAATGGCAAATACATGTATGAAAAAAGGTTAAACATCATTGGTCATTCGAGAAATGCTAGCTAAAACAATCCTAAGATTCCCCTCACACAAAAAGAATGGCTATCATCAAGAAATCAACCAATAACAAATGCTGCCAGGCTGTGGGGAAAAGTGAACACTTTTCTCTTGTTGCTGGCAGTAAACTGGTGCAATCACTGTGGAAATCAGTGTGAATATTCCTGAAAAACTAGTATTAGGTGTTTCATTTGACCCAGCTCTTTCACTTTTGGGTATTTTCCCAGAAGAATTAAAAACATCATACCAGAGCAATATATGTCCACTCATGTTTATAGCACCACAATTTATAATAGCTAAAATATGAAAACAAACCAAGTGTTCATCAAACAAGTGAGGAATAAAAATCATATTATATTTCTATAAAATGGAACAATACTCAGCCACAAAGAATAAAAAAACTTTAGGCTTTTATATGTAAATGACTGCAACTAGAATATAATATTCATAAGTGAAATAAATCAGACTTGCATGTGTAAATACCAAATTTTCTTGCTATTGAAAGACACCGAAAGAGGAAAAAAGATCCAAATGTTACAATAGATATAGGAAAAGGGAAAGAAAATGTACAAAGGGAAATTATATTTTTTGAATCTTTTTTTAAAGAGGGTAAAACAAAGCATAACAAAACAGAACAAAGCAGATCAGAAGAAAACAATGTAAGTGACACAGGAATTCAAAGCAAGACAACAGGAGATCAACAGTGTGGACCATAATGTCTTTTGTTTTCTTCTAAATAGTTGTCTGTATCTTCAGGAAACCATACTGTTTGATCAATTTTGCATGCCTAAACCTGGTAACCTGTGCAAATATTTTGGAGATAACAATACACAATATCACAACTACTGTTAAATTCTTATTATCTTGTCTTGAAATCTTATACCACTATCGTCTGTTGTTTTTGTTATTGTCATTTTGCTTTTGTTGTGCTTTTCTGATGGTTTGCTTCTTGATTTTTCTGTTTTTCTCTCTTTAAATAAATAACAAATTTTTAAACTCTGTGTTTAACATACTTCATAAAAGCTTTTAAAATGGGTCAAACTTAAGAAATTTAATTAATTAGAGCATATCAAAAATTCACCTTCAATATGTTTAATGAATAATGTCATGTTGTGTTTCTTATGCCATATCAGAAAGTCAATTTTCCTATTTGAAATGAAATAAAGACAAGTCAAATTTGAATTTTTACCTTATGTTCTATCCTGTAAATTTTTAATTTAAATTTTTCTTTAGAAATTTCTCTTAATTTCTTTCCTAAGTAGTTACATATTAGTTTTATTTTTCAATAGAAACAGTGTTATATATGAATTCCTATGTCTTTGGTCAATTGCAGCTTATATTTCACAATATTTAATGTTTAAATAAATGGCATAGTTTTATAAGATATCAATTAAATCTTGTATAAAAATATGAAAAGATGTAAAAGAGGAAGATTGCAAGCTTTTCAATTATTAATTTTGAAACATATTCATTATTTCATATTTAGCAAGTATTTGTTAAAATTTTTGTCTGGCATGGCACAATACTAAGTAAAGCTTATAATGTATCCCCTTTTAAATTTTACCCTGAAAGAAAGATTTGAAGTTGGAAAATAAAATATGCTTTGGTGTTAATATAAAAGAGATACATATATATTTTAATTTATCTTTAATACTAATTTACATGATCAACATACCATAAATTTTGATGAAAATTCTGTGACTCATTGATATTAGCTGACCCTATGAATTTGTATAAAAAGTTGTGAAATATCTACTATATATTTGTATTAAATATCTCTTAAAATTTCAAGGTAGAGTAAATCACTTGAATTTTTCCAATAAAACACCAATATTTCCTCCAAGATCTTATGTACTTTAATTAGTAAATCTTCCCTAGTTTGATCCATGTTTGCAAATCTTTAATGAAATATCTTAATTATATTGAGCCTAAAAATTTATACTTAACTATCAATAGAAATGAAGTTTTACAAATTAAATTTTTTTATCCCTAGTCATGGTAGAATACTCTCAGAAGGACATTTTAAGGACATAATCTATAATGTTTAGTTCAAGTTAAACTGAAACAATAATGTATCAGGTATAAAACGAAATACACTAAAGAAAACATTTTGATTTTGTACTTAAAACCTATTTGGCATTTGTTTTTATGAAGTTATTCATGTTAAATTCAGTTTCCTACTGGTCAAATGTTGAGTCCATGTTTTATATGCTATTAACTTCTTCTGCTTTCCAATATTGACTCAAAAAACTCAGAAGATCCATTAAATACAAATATTGGTCTCTACTCTGAATAAAGGAGAAAATAATTTATTTAAGAATCTATTTTGGCTCACAATGAGAACATTGATTCATATTCAGAAGTACAGAATAAGAATCAATTTGCATACATATCTGTTGTGTGTGCTAGGAAAACATATCACTACTAGAGTGGGTTATGCTTATACCACACCAGTTCAGATCTCGTATATAGCATTGAGGACCTCTATACTATGGCTAGTTTCTAAGAATGAATCTCATTTATGATTTAGAAGAAAGTACACGCTGTATTTGTCCACAGGTTCATATTGTATATTTCCAAATAGATTTATTGTTCTACTATTTTGCTTCATTTTTATTTTTATTGAAATCTTATGATGAAAAATCTGACAGTGATAGCTAGTGCTTCTAGATCTTATCTAAAAAAATTTTACCAACAAAAACAGTCATGAAAATATTCTGTATTCCTGTAGATGTTTTATGTTTTTATGTTTAGTAAGTCCGTGATCCACTTTGATTTTGTGGGTGTGTCATTTGACATTTGAGTCTTTATCTCTTGTTTTCATCTATATATCACAGGTATTCTAATATCATATGTGAAAAGACTTTCCTTTTCATACTGAATTATATTTGATTATAGTGAAAAATAAATTGTCCTGAATATTTATAATTCTGTACTCTTTGCTCTCTTTCAATGATGAATATATTTAACTCTGCAGTATTTTATTATAACATTAGGCTTAACCTAGAATTAAGAAAATGGAATGTTTCCAATTTTGTTTAGCTTTTTAAAATATTTTTCTTGATATTTTGAATGTTTGCATGTTAAAAGTTTTTGTTCATAGCAACTTTGTTTTTAGTAGTAAAATGATGGAAATGATCTAAATATTATTCATAGGTGAATGGTTAAATAGAATTTGCTATCTCCATGTTTTTCTACTCAGGAAAATTAAGAATTTTGAATATGAGTATCAACTTGGAAGAATTTTGGAGGAATTCTACTAAGTGCAAGGAAAAAATTACTACAGGTTATATACTATTTATTTGTATTTATATAATAATCATAACTCAAAATTTAAAATGGAGGAAAGATTAATGGTTGGGAGTGGAAGGGGGTATTGGTGTAGTTATAAAGGGGCACTACTAATACTACTACAACTACAATTAAATATAAAATTTGTATAATAAATTTTTGTATTGTATCAGTGCCAATGCACTACTCATAATGTTACACATAGTTTTGTAAGATTTGTCTATTTTGGGAAACCTGATAGTATGGAGAATATTTCCATATCTATTTTTACAACTACATGCAAATCAAAATATATCTCAAAAGAGTATCATGAAAATTGTTATAGTGTTAACTAAAATTGTATAAAGGAGAAATTAAAGGAAGAGAGAAAGACTACGTTAGTTGGTATTATTGTCACTGCTAGCAGTATGGAATTAAAGCAATTCTATAATCATGGTGGGATTAAAGGTACTATGTTGACACATCGATTTAATTTGTGGACATGGAGAGGTTTTATAAGCAAAACAAAATAGAAAACTAATTTTAAAAAAAATATTCAGGATAAAAAAATATAAACAAAATGATACAAAATGTAATATTAAATGTATTTGTGCCCTTGAATCTTTTTATATATTATATGAAAAAGAGTTATACGTAATCAAATATGCAATTCTTCATAAATCAACCCATAGGTACAAGAAAAGTCATTAATAGAAAGTAATATACTTTACTAAGGAAAGTTGATTAAGGTAGTCAAAATATTAAATTTTAATTCTGAAGTCAAGTGTTAAGATGGAACTCACTGAATTTTGAACAATAAAATAGCGCTGGACAGTGCTTCAATTTTGTGATATATTTCACAAGAGAATGAACTTGGGAAATGAAAGGTTTGTTAATTTGCAAATAAAGTACAAATACTAAATAGGTGGATAGTTTAACAATGCAAATTTTGTGATTTTAATGAAAGTTATATTACATTTATATTTCCAATTTTTCTATCTGCCTTGTAATATGATGACTAACAATATTTAATAATTTGAAACACAAACGTATTTAAAGTTTATGTCCAGTATATGAGGAAATTCATGTGCTAATTGAAAACTCTTTTACCTATCTCCAAAGTTTTGTTGTATGTTTTATAACTTTTGTCTTGCATTACTAAGATTTATTATCTAAGTCACTCTCAAAATACATAATACATTCTTTGCTGATTTTTAAAAGAAAGTCACAATAGTCTGTGAACAGGAGTACTATTGCATTTAGAAGAAACATTGTAATGCTGCGTTTACAAATTTTAACCCTAGCCAGCAGAATTTGCCCTAGGAAAAGTTGCAAGACACAAAGTAGTAACTGCACCAAGGTCTAGAATTCATATATCATCAGTGAATTTCATACATCTGAAATTCACTGTGAGTGAATAAAGTTGCTTCATTTTCTTGAAAACCATCACTAATAACATAAATTCTGATCTTTTTGTTATCTTGCTCAAAAAGTCCTGTCTTTTCCTAAACCATGTGTTGTATTGTATTGTATTGTATTGTATTGTATTGTATTGTATTGTATTTTTCATATATTTTTTGTATCAGGAATTCAACTTGGGACCTCTTGCTTGCCACACAGGTGCCATGTCACTGAGCTATATCTCCAGCCCAATATGTGTGCTTTATAAACTATTTTTGTGCCTATACTCTTTTGCTACAAACACTTTACTTCAATATGTTCTCTCTTAATGTTTTTCTCCTATCAGATAATAATATACATGTAAAATACGTTTACTGTTCTTTCTGCAAATATTTTGCATTTAATTTAAAATATACCTACCAGTAAAATTTCCTCTGAAAAGATTTATAATTTGAAAATTTTAATATTTTTCTTGGTTCATATTTTAAAATAATGTCACAATATTTCAAATTACTCTAATGTTCAAACATAAATTTCAGTGTCTTTGTCCCTCATGGTTTAAAATTTTAATATGTCAGAAGTTTAAATATATATGTTATAGCCTTCTAAAAATACTTGTGAGAAACTGAAACAATCTCTGTAAACAGGAAGAAATTATCTTACTTGGAATGGGAAGTCATTATCCTGGTTAAGTTATTGCTTAAGGACAAGTGAGACAAAAATATTAGCTACTTTATCAAAAATTGCTCTCTATCAGTAAGTTTTTAAAAGTTAATGAAAGCTTCTGAAGTCACCAGGGTTAGTCATTATTTTGTTTGTACTTCAAAAACGTCAGAATTGTAGACAGAATATGATTTAGAACTTTTTATTTCTTTAAACAAATGGGAAAATATTGAAATAATTACATAGATAATTTTTTATAATATTCAGTATGTTAAATTATTTAGTTATGTTTTATTGGTTATTTTTACCACTGTAGGAATTATGGTTATATGGGTGATTTGGAGTATTTTTTTAATTTTTTGGAAAAATAGCACTAAACTCATCAACTTAATAATTCTAAATATATGTTCCTGTAATATTAATTATATTCCTACTTCGCAAAGTCCTCTAGAATTTTTTCACCTTATAAAATTTAAACTTTATATTATCCTGATATTGAGTACTTTGCATAATTCATGAATGAATTCATACAGTATTTTTCCACCAATTACTAGTTTTCTTCACTTATCATAGTGTCCTTCAGTTTCTTCCCTGTTGCAGAGTATGTATGTCAGAATTTTCTTCTACTTAAAGGATGTACAACGTTTGATTCTATGTATATATTTCACATTCTTCACTAACGATTTCCTTAATGGACATATTGATTGCTGCTTCCCCAATGACTATTACAAACAATGGTGCAATGAACATGGCATTCAAATATCTCTTTCAAAAATCTCTTTGGATTCTGCTTCACATTTTTTGGATAAATACCTAAGAGTATGATTGCTGATTCAATGGTTTTACAGATTTTGATTTGCAAGACTTTTTCCTCCTTTATTGTTTATTTCTTTAAATCATTGTTAAAAAATCAAACATATAAGCAGAAAGGAATGTATAGTCTTGGATTAGAAGGCTTAATATTGTTAAAGTATCCTTACTACTCAAAGAAGTTCACATTTTAAAAGTGGAACCCTTGGCACAGCAGTGTAAATTCCATCCTCATGCTGTGTCGCTGGATGCCAGCCTAAATATTACAGTGCTCTTTTCTTTTTCCTCCCATAAATAAATAAATAAAGAAAGAAAGAAAGAAAGAAATGTGGAAACCTTGTGTGCTTTTTTTTTTGGTAGGAATGTGAATGCTGTGACCATTTTGAAAAAGAGTACACGGATTCCTGAAACAAATGAAACATTTTATTATTTGTAAATATGTTGTGACTTTTTTCTCTCCCTTTTCTCTTGCTACCTGAATTTTTATTCCTTTTTTAGTGACATTTTGATTATCTCATTTCCCTTAAAGTATATTGTATATGATAAATTGTTTTGCCATTGTATGTACGTAAAATATCCTAGTTGTTATATTTCTAAAATGGCAACCTAATTTTTCAAGTACATACAAATTAAATCTCCCCTCTTCCCACTTTATTTTATTGAAGACGCATATTATTTTATTGTATCTTCTATTTTTTAACATAGATGTGTAGATAGATTGTATTCTTTTGTTTTAGATTTCTAATGCAAATTTAGCAGTAATTTTCACACCTGCATTACAATACTATAAAATTATGTACTTGTCTGAATTGTTACTATTATAGCTTTTAACGAGATGTCCTCATAATGCCTCATGTCATAGATGACACTTTTCAATAGTGGCAGGATCTGGGGTGTATGCTTCTGTGATCAAGGACACAGTGCTGGGATTTTTTTATGGTGCAGTGTTAGGACTGAAGCTGTCCCAATCTAGGTGTGAGTGCTACTTGTCCTAATCATGGGTAGCCTGGATAATTCACAAGCAACAGAAGGAGGATCACTGGTTTTCACTTGTGAGTTGCTACTTCCTCTTCCTGACTTTGGCCTCTCATGAGATGTTTCTCATCTATAACGCCCTTCTTCCCTGCCACCCTTCCTTGGAGCCAGCAATCTAAGAACTGAAACCTTACAAAATCTGAGCCAAGTAAATCTTTCTTCCTTTAATTTTGGGTGTCAGGTAATTTGCCTCAGTGGTGAGAAAAGGTAAATAAGACTGCCATCTTTTTCAGAGGGTTTTATATTTTTGTGTTATTTCATGCTGCTTTTTACCATCTATTTGTTTCAAATTGAAGGATTTCCTTCAGCATTTCTTGTAGGTCATGTACAGTGGGGATTAGTTCCTTTAGTTTTTGTTGACCTGAGAAAATCTGAATTTCTCCTTTTTGAAAGAGTTTGAAGAAGTGCAATATTTTTCATTGTCAGATTTGCTCTTTTGTCACTTTTAATATATCATATCACTTCTTTTTGGCCAGTTAGATTTTTTGCTGAGAAATTTGCTGATAATCATGTAAGAGCTGCCATTGCATGATAACTCAATTTCCTCTTGCTGTTTTTAAGATTCTTATTTTGTCAATTACTTGATAGTTTGTTCTAAAGTTTCTCTGTGAAGGTCAGTTTGCATTTTTCTTTGTTGGAGTT
The DNA here is from genome assembly GCA_004027455.1 of Hydrochoerus hydrochaeris. Classification (NCBI taxonomy): domain Eukaryota; kingdom Metazoa; phylum Chordata; class Mammalia; order Rodentia; family Hydrochaeridae; genus Hydrochoerus; species Hydrochoerus hydrochaeris. The sequence goes on along the minus strand of PVLA01000799.1, from coordinate 185,556 downwards.
TCATGAGGTATTTAAATGTATATGTTCCATCACTGCACAAATAAAGGACAGTTTTTCACCATGATTCAATCAAATTGGCTGTCTCTCATTTTTCTCCTCATAGTTCCCTAATACATATTTTTAAAAATTTAATCAATTTCTCAAATTGTTCACTTTCCTTTATTTTTTCTGCTTTGATTTGAAAATTTCTAATGTCTTCTCTTATTGTCACTGATTATTTCTAGTACAGCCTGGTCTACCAAATTATTGAACTATTTCAGTGAATTTTCAAGAACAGTTATTTTATTTTTCTATCCATAATTTCCATTTGGTTCTTCTTTTTAACTTATACATCATTGTTGAAGTCACTTTTGTTCAAATATAATCTTCCAGGTATTGTTCAGCTGTCTATATATGCTCCATTTTACTTTACTGAGCATTCTTGGATGGTTATCTTTCATGTTTTTCTTACTAATTCATTTATTTCCATTTTAGAGCTAATATTCTAGGTTCAGTTTATTTCATTATGCTTTCCTATTTTTATATAGTATACCTCATTATATTGGTTATATATTTTTGGATGCAGAGAATTGAATTAACATCTTTATTCAACTTCAAACTGTGCTACAACCAAAGGCACCTTATTATATTTGTTATATTTGCTGAGGCTTAAGTTTTAAAAGCAAAATAATTACTTCTTTCAGTCCTTATGTCTGGCATAGTACATGAGGATATTCCCCAATAACTGTAGGCAGAGATTCTGTCAAGCTCTTTGATGGGACACTTCTCTAGCCTGGTGTTGCATAAATCGGTGTGCTGTGTTGAATCTCCTAGTCAAAGAAGTTTGTATGTTTATACTAGAAATCACCTCTTGGTATCTGTCTCCCTCACTGCAGCCACTCTGATGCTGTGGAACACTGTCATTGTGGAATATCCTCTCCTCTCTGGCTGTGATGACTCTCTGGTGGTGAATCAATCTCTGATAATCTTACCTGGTTTCTAAATTTCTCATAAGGAAAATTAGCTTTCAAAATGGGGATCATTTTCTATGTAATACCTGACCAACTGCATACTGTTACAAAACATTTTTTGGATGAAGGCATGTTCTTCTTACATGAGATGTAGTTCACAGAGAAAGCACTGGACTTAAACATATTCCATCTTGTCCTCTTTTCAAGACCTGCAAGTGAACATAAAGCGAAAAGCAATTCTATGACCTAGGTTTTAACTTTCTTTAACCTCTTTAGATCAGGATATTTAAAAGTCTCATTCTGTGAGTGGATCTAAAATAGCATTCTTTCTAAAGAAAAAGAATAAAAGTAAATAGAAACTATTGAAGAAACTCACATGTACTAAAGGTCAGAATTGTTCTATTAAACTTCTGTTTCAGTGTTAAATGTACATTGAAGTGAATACTAATTAAAATTAATTTCTCTAATCTGTGGTTAAAACATCAGTGGTTTAGATATTAACATTTTCACTTCTGTGAAGAAGTCTTAACACTATCATTCACAGAAACTGACCATCTCAGAAATATTTATGAATTGTACTCCAAGACAACTGTCCCGGCTCAAATGTCTTCTGTTAATTTTCTGCCTTAAGCCATGAACAAAGTTACTAAGCTAATATATGGTTATATATATGATGGAACTTATCCTCTTGGCATATTATTTTCCTTTAGTTGTTGATTTTTTGACCACTGGAAACTCCCTTATAGGCAGAATAGTATATTAACTTTGTAAACTGTGTTGCACTGCCTAGGAAATTGACTGTGTTCACTATTTTATATTTTATGGCTTTTTAATCCTTAAAGTTATGATGATGTGATATTTTACCATAGAAGTTTAAATGTTAACTTATTTTAACAGCCAAGGATATAGTTCAGTGGCTCAGTACCTACCTAGCAAGTGCAAGGTCCTGAATTTGATTTCTAGTTCCCAAAAAGCAAACAAACAAAAAGACACCATGCCTCTAATAGTAAGTAAAACTGTTATAGATGACAACTTTCCATTGATTTTGCAATTAAAAGATATTTTAATGAATTGTATCTGCTCCAATTTAAGTGTAAACTAATGTATCCCTGACTTCCATCTTTCCTCATCATATGTGATTCATTCCTATAAATGTTATCTCCATTCTCCTAAAATGGAACATTAGGTCACTTATTTATTTGCAGAAGTAAACATGCACATTTCTCAGATCGGATTCCTCTCAAATAGCCACAGAAAAAGTTATAATATCCATTTGTGCATGTATCTCTTTCCATTATCTTACTACTAAGATTGTCTTATCATTACCATAATATGATTTGATAACTATCAAAATGTCTCCTAATTGTGACTTCAGAATTTTGCCTGATTGGGCCACTTTTCATTTTTTTCTAAGGTTAAGACATGTTAAAAAAATTTAGAACCTTTTTAAAAGGGCCCAGTGACAAACTGGGCAAGTGAAAACTATAAACACTTGATATAAGAAGAACTACAAGTGACAAATAAATACATGAATAAATGCTCAACATCGCTCACAATTATATAAATACAAATTAATAACTCTGAGATTCCATCTCACTCAAAAAATAATGAGAATCATCAAGAAATAAGATTTTGACAAGTTTAGGCAAAGTTTCATGGCAAAAGAAACTCTTAGTAACCTTTCTGCACTGTTCATGGGAATGTAAACTAGTACAAGTACTATGAAAAACATTACGGAGATCCCTCAAAAACTAAGACTAGGAATTCCTATGACACAGATATTCCTCATATATGTGTCTTCCTGTAAGTGTTATTGACATCATATTTCAGTAATCTTTATATATACGTGTTTATAGCAGCAGAATTCATAATAGCTAAATTTTGGAAACAGTCTATATATTACTCAAAAATGAATAGAAGAAGGAAATACGGTGTTTACTCATAACTGAATACTACTCTGCCATAAAGAAATATAAACTTATGTAATTTTTATTAAAATGGATGCAACTTGAGACTATAATTACAAGTGTAGTTAATCAAATACACAATTATGAATTGTACTGCACTAATATATGAATATATATTTATTCATATATATATATATATATATATATATATATATATATATATATATGCATGCATAAATCGGTGTGCTGTGATGTCTTTAAATCTTTTGGGAAGATTCCTAGAAGAGGAATAGCTAGTTCAAGTGGAATTTCTACTTTTAGGTTTTTGAGCAAACTTCACACTGATTTCAATAGTGGCTGGACCACTTTATGCTCCTGCAACAATGAAGTGTTCTGTTTACACCACAGCCTTTCCATCAATCGCTATTGGTTTATTTCTTGACAACAACCATTTTTACTGGAGTGAGGCAGACCATGTAAATAAGTTGACCTCTAGCTCAATCGCATACCAGCAGGTGTCTGGTCTTAATGTTCCTCCTTGTTAACTACAGCTCAGTTAGGTCTGAAAATGTTTTGCTTTCAGCCATCACAGCAAAACACTGAGAACTTGCCCTTTCTACTCCATTGTGCACGTACCCTCATTTTACTGTGTATAAAGAAAGACACAGAAAATGATGGGTTGATGTTGCCTCTACATCAGAGAGGTCAGGTTTCACTTGTTTCCTTTTATTATGCATTTAGTTATTTTTAAATCTTTCATCACTCCATCTCAAGACTTTACTGGCCACATGGACCACAGCACCACAAAAAAAGGATATCTTTTTACTTTCTGGTATATTCTTCAGTCTTCTTTTTCAGAGTACTATAGTTTTTGTTACAGAGTTCTTTCACTTTCGTGGTTAGGTTAATTCTGAAATCGTTTTTCTTGATTCTTTTTTGAAAGGTATTATTTCCCTAATTTCTCTCTTGTTGAGTTTCTTGTTGGTGTCCAGAAACACTATTGATTTTTGAGCACTGACTTTTTATCTTGCATTTTTATTTCATATTTGGTTATTAGTTATAGAAGTCTTTTTGATGTAAGTTTTGTAGATTCTATACAAACAATTCTTTCATCTGAAAAATAGTGATAATTGATTGCTTTTCCTTCCCTTTCTTTTGGATTCTAAAATTTATTGAAATACAGGTTGTCAAAGATTTAACAATAATGTTTTGGAATCCATCAGTGCCCATTGTGATTTCATTGTTTTTTATTTCTAATTTTATTGATGTATGTCTTTTTCTTCCTTATTTGATAAGATTGGTTAAGTTTTTGTTTATTGCACTTAATCTGTCAAAGGAGCTGCAATGTAATTTGTTGATTCTTTGTCTTGTTTCTTTCAGTCTTAATATTAAATTTGATTTTTATACTTTCCTTCCTTGCACTGGTTTTAGATTTGGAATTTTCTTGTTACTTTAGGACTTTAAATTGTATCATTAGGCTATATATTTTGGGTTCATTCTCTCTTTCTGCTATGAGCATTAAAAGTTACAGACTTCCATCTTTGCACTGCTTTCACTGTGTACCATGAGTTTGGTATCTTATAATGAGATTATCATTTAATTCTAGGAAACAACTAATAACTTCTACCTTTATTTCTTACATGGCACATTGATTATTCAAGAATATTTGGTCTAATGTGCATGTGTTAGCATAATATAAATGACTAATTTTGCCATTTATTTCTCATTTCATTTTGTCATGATTGGATAATTTTAATGAGGTAATTTTAATTGTTTTGCAATCATAAGTTTCTTTATTGGCTGCAATTTTGTCATTTTCACAGAATACGCCATGTGTTTCTGAGAATATTTAGTATTGTTATGTAGAATATTTTGTACATAACTATTCAGACCATTTGTTCAGTGTTTCAGTTCAACTCTGAAAAATTTTTGATATTTTGTCTAATTGATCTGTCTATTCATAATAGTGGGATACTTATACCCTCTACTATAATTATATTACTATTTATTTATTTTTGTGTAGTACTGTTTGCTATACAAATATAGATGTGCTGCTCTTTGGTGCATATATGTTTATAATTTTTATTCCTTCCTATTGAATTGTTCCCTTAAACAATGTGTAGAAATTTTCTGCTCACTTTTTGTGTGATATCTAATTTGTCTGAAAATAGGATAGTCGTTGTTTGCTTTCAGATTCTCATTGCATAAACTATTGTTTTCCAATGTTGGAATTTTAGTTTATGAATTTCTTTTTGGATTAAATGTGTTTCTTTTTTTTTTCTTTTTTTCTTTTTTTAAGTATTTTTTCGAGAGTAGAATATATTTATTGAGAAAAAGAAAGCTTTTCTCTGAGAGAGAGACAGAAGGGGTTCTGACTGGGTTGCTAAGGATACTGTCTTTTCCAGGGATTTTTATAGAGCAAAACCACAAGGTGAGTGGAACCCAAATGGAAAAAAAAGGGCACTCACAAGACTGGTAGGCATGAGGTGGGATGAAACTATAGTCAACCAGTAAGATTAATTGCACAGGCAAAATTGATTAAATCAGGGATCAATGGGGAAGCAAGTCATGTAGCAAGCGGTCATGCTTTAAGAGCAGTGACTATTTCTGTAGGAGGTTGACATGGTGACTCCTGGTTTCCTCAAGATGATCCATACTTATTTAGAATATAAATCCCTAATGTTTATACTTAGGGTGTGGTTGTATTTGTTTTGCCTTTTGTCTTGAGGTCTAACCCACAGCAGGAGGTGTCTGTCTCCTCCAAGGTCTGAAGGTATCTGGTCTACTGTACTGGCTCCTTCCAGGACCCAGCCCTGTCTGACTGCCTGTAATATTTCTAACTATCTCAGCTGCCTGTAACAGTCCCCACTTTGAAGAAGTAACCCAAACTGCCATGAGGAACAATGGGTGATGACTGATCTTGCTTTTTTAGGCTGAATGCTGTCATAGATGTTGAGTGGCAGTCAGGGATACTCTGCAGAAGTTCTATCCAAAGGCCCTTGATAGATACCATCCATTTTCATTTTGAGTAAGCATACAGTTTTAAGTCTGGAGAAGAAAAGGCAAAGAAACAATTAAGTGTGAATAGGCCAAATGATGGAATTAATAGGATAATAATGAGTAATGAGTACAGTTAATGAAGATTGCCACCATGAGGAACTAGTAATGGCTTCCCATAGGGAGAATAAAGACAAGGTCCATGGAATTTTGCAATCTAAAGTGTCATTGATTTGCAGTCTAATATGTTGGACAGCGATTGAGATATTAGCAGAGGAATCAAGAATGTACATATTTAGGTTTTACAATCGTGTAAATACCTCCTATGCTGTTATAATGTATAACGTTTAGAGGATGGCCCATTTTATTAATTTTATCCTTTTATTTAGCAGAGAGAGACCAGATCAGTGTCATTTAAGGTCTGATGAGTATAGTTAATTAAGGCATCCATATGTGTCATATAACATTTTCTGGAGAAGAACTGGTGGCTTACAGTAAAAGAAATCTAAAAGAAACCTAGAATATTTGTTACACGTTTTGTTTATATGATCCCTTGGAGTTTGAAACATTTTAGGCAAAACAAACTTTGATCAAAGCATGTATAATCAAAGCACATATAGAAAGGCATGTATAGTCAAAGCATGGGCATTAGAGTTGACAGTTGTTAAAAACTGTTTATAATGGAAAGTAATTGTAAACCTTTGACACTTAGGTCCCTTTATTGATGGCATTTGTCATTTGTCATAAATCCCTCTAGTTTTAGTTATAATTATATCTAAATTTTTGATAATGTATGAGAATCAGAATAATGCATCATTTCAACAAATGAAAAACTTTTTTTATACATGAACAACAATGTGTACTCTATTTGTAAAAACTGGTCTCAGGATCATTTTGATTAGTTGGCAAATTCAACAGAACTAGAAATTTATATACTAGAGACAGCCACCAAGCTCTAACAACCATGCCATCTGAGGGACAGTGGCAGCAAATGTAATGTAAGTATCCTGAAATCAGCATAGAAACTATGTGTTACTGAAGTTACATCATTCCTTGAATATGCTATTTATTTTTTGAGAAATTGTTTGGTGGAAGCAGATAACTGCTTTTTTTCATGATCCAAACCATTGTTTTATATTCCTGAATCTCCAAAACTTTCAAATACAAAAAGAAATTTTCATAGTGAGATTATTTTCTTATATAAAAATTCTTTTATCAAGTGATATATTTGAAGAGATTGATTCATGATAGCATTAGTGCATCTTTATCTTATTCTTGGAGAAACTATGGTTTCCAGTTAATAGATAAATAGAGATAGATAGATAGATATACAGATAGACAGGTAATGATTATTAGTGTCAATATATAATAGATTTAAAAATATCTACCTAAAAATCAAACATCAGAATATTTACAAAACACAAAAGAAATCAAACTAAATAAGCAACCCAAATCTGTGCTCTGATTCGTCACTGGTGCCTAATTTCATTCTGAGCATTTCTCTCACATTTCATCAAATCTCCAAGGAATCTTGTGTGGCTGGACTTGAATCAATAATTCATTCTTTGAACTACTGATCCAGACTCCTGCAACCTTTTCACCATATTACTGTAACCTTTGCAATTTATGCTGACCTTTTCATTTTAGATTTATTCAGGCCTGCTTCTTTGATTACATTCATCCACTTATTTCCCTTTGTAAACAAAGAAACAAACAAGCAAACCAAAAACAGTTCATTTCAAAGTGTTAATGGAAAGATCTTTTGAATATATAGTGTATATCATTGATGCACACATATTTAAGGAATTTGATATAAATAACATTTTAGTTTCTGTTTTAGATGTAATAGTTTAGGATAACTTGCCAGAGTCCAGCTGCAGCAGGGCTCAGGGGTCCCAAAGGTGGTCAGGGAGTCGGCGAGTGAGAGACAGAAGACACTGTACACCCGTCTGTGAGTGAATCTGAATCAGCTTTATTTTTTAGAAGCTGGAGTATATATTTGCTAACTTTTGGCAGTAACTTAAACCCCAAGCAGGAAGCGTCCCAGGCTTAGGGCCAGGCAGGGATAATCTTAAACAATATGTGTTAATTAACTTTTTTCACCTTTGTTACACTTTAATCTTGTTACTTAATTAGCTTGGGAAATGTAAGCAGATGCACCTGGATGCCCACAGGAGGGAGAGATGGAAAGGCAGCTGTGAAGCTATCAAGCCGCTCCCTACATTTTTTCCCTTATCACTTATGGGAGTATGGAAGGCCCTGTGAGGATAGCGCCTGTCTTGGTTCAAGGACTCTTCATATGAATCCAACCAGGCCTTACCCATCATGGGCCTGCAGGACAGCAATTGGTCCTGTGCCTGTCTTAGGTGGCCGGTGGCATAACCTATGTGTCCTAGTTTCCCGTCTCTGGCTGCCTGTAGGACAGCGCCTGTCTTAGGTCAAGGACTCTTCATATGAACCCAACCAGGCCTTACCCGTCATGGGCCTGCAGGACAGCAATTGGTCCTGTGCCTGTCTTAGGCGGCCGGTGGCGTAACATATGTGTCTTAGTTGCCCGTCTCTGGCTGCCTGTCCAGTGTCTCAGGGCAGTTGTCTCACAGGAATTTTGTAAATCCTCCTCCATGAGCTCTTTCATTTAAAGCTTTTGTATAAACTCTCTCATACTACTCACAGAAGGTAAAATTTCACAATTAGTTTTCACAAAGAGGTTATCTAGAGGGTTTCTAGTAACTCCTCTGGAGTTTCTATTTTTGATTTCATATTGCGTATTACATGAAAATATATATATGTGAATTACACAAATTACAATTATCAGTACAAAACATTACAAGATCCTTGTGCCCAATTCCCACATGTGGTGTCCTTTTCCTGGAGAAGCGATTCCTTGAAGCGCTCTCCTCCACCCATGGACCTTGTCACAAGGCGTGGATGGACTAGGATGCGGCAATAACTTTTAACTCCTAAGGAAAAATCTGATAGATTTTATTTGTCCCCTTGATTTCACCAAATAGATGTGTCTGAAATGATAAACACATTTATTTGAAATCAACTAATGACAGGGCTTATAGTGAATGTTTTAACTATTTCTGAATACATTTTTTTCTTCAGCTGAGGCAGATGTTTATGGATTATTATTCTTACTCGATTATTATTTATGTCATTTCTTTCCAGTTTTGGTGCACATAAAAAGCTCTATATTGCAATAACCATTAGGTTGAAATTATTTTGTGCATATACTAATTTTTATTGTGATTAAATCATAGCATTTAAAAATATCATGAGCTCATATTATACTACTAGAGTCTTTAAATATGATTGTATTACAGCAAAATTGTATAAAATCAACAACAAAAATGTGCAGACTTGAATGTTATCTTTGGTCTCAAACATTGAATTATTTTTTTGTTTTGTTTTGTTTCCTGTTGTTCCATTTTTAATTTTTAAAAAGTTCCTTTGTTTATACTTCCTTTATTGTTTAAGTGTGCACTCAAAGGTTAGAATAACTGTAATGGCCAAAAATGACAGACTTTGAAATTAAAAACAAGCGCTTTATTAGCTGAGCTCATCAAGGGACACTATCCCAGGAGATGATCGGGAAGTGTGCATGCTGCCACTGCGAAAAAACCTTTTTTTTTTTTTTAAATTACAGACTGCAAGGGGAGGGGTCGTGGTTTCAGGATCAGCTTACAGACTGCATATTTCATGTTTTTAAGCATAAAACATTTCCAATTGCTTTTGGTCATTGAGTCAAATCTTTGACTCCATTGTATAATCATGTATGGGCAACAGGTTATATCCTTCTTGTTTAAGTACAAGCATTTTAACAGCCTGAAATTGATCCTGAATGTGATTTAGAAGGCATCTTACAATACACTGTCTGATGGTCAAAGCAAGTAAGAAGAGAATAATTGGTCCTATCAGAGCTGAGAGCAAGGTGGTCAACCAAGGGGATAGTGAGAACAAACTCTGTAATTAATTTTGGTTCATTAGTTGTTGCTGTTCTCATTCTTAGAATCTCTTTCTAAGCTTGTTCATACTGTCTCAGATAACTCCAGAGTGATTGGCATAGAAACAGCAGGCCATGCCTAAAGCTACACATAAACCTCCTTCTTTCATAAATAAGAAGTCTAGGCCTCTGTGATTCTGCAGAACCATTTCAGCCAAGGAACCTAGAGACTCTTTTAGTTTAGATACTGAATGTTCTAAAGCTGCTAGATCTTTATCTATGAGGGCACTCAATCCATGGTAATTTTTGTCACCAACTATCAAAATTGTGGCCCCTAGAGCTGCAGCCCCAGATAGACCTAATCCCACAAGGATCGGGATTAAAACAGGGGCTTCTCAGGTTGTTCTAGAGAGGTCATATTCTAAATTTAAATATTCTCTTCCACTTGAGCCAGTATACCAGTAAACTTGGGGAAATACATGTACAAGAATACATATTTCAGTATGTCTAGTAAATATATCAAGCATGACACAGGGAGTTAAACCTGAAGTACAAGCAAACCAAGATACTGTAAGAGCTTCCAGGTGTTGAGTCAGTGTGTAAGAAACAGTAGTTGTTACAATAGAATCAGAACATAAATGTGCATAGGGGCTTGATTCAAGGTTATAGGCAGTAGATCAGATACCATTACCTTGAACATCTCCTAAGGTGAGGATAGGTTCTTTCCCCCACCAACAAGGAGAGGCATCTTCCACAAAGGAAGAATTTTTAATCTGAAAAGTGGTATTGGGACCAATGGAAGCAGTCCAGGCTTGGCCTACATAAAAGGGGGGTTGTGGGTATAAACATAACCAACAGTTGTGAATGAGATTGGGATTACTACGATTTAGATATTGGAACTTTATGTCTAGGGGACTATATAGGTTAGACGCAGGCTAAGTGGGGGATATTGGCTTAGGGGCAGTCAGAGTAGCCATAGGGGTTCAAGTGGGAGAAGACAGTGTGTGAGGTCTTGTCTTGGTAGGGGGAGCAGGAGGGGCTAATGGTCTGATGGCTGGCCCTGCAGGTTGATCAGGGACATACTTCTTCTGAATGTGAAAAGCAGTACCAGGGTTGTATCCAGAGACAAAGAGCCAAATGCCCCAAGTTTTTCCCCCTGACCAAGAATAGTGATAGGGTTGCTTAAAGATGAATGTGAGGGGGTTGCAATTCTTAGCCAAGGTACAGGGTGGCCTTGGTTCTGCTCTTTTGAGAGACAAAAAGGGATCATTATTGCCCTAGGGAGAAATGGATTGACAGCCACAACAGAATTGGTTGGGACCCTCACAATTTTTATTATGGTGAGGGTTTCCAAAACAATTGCTCTCTGGGGAAAACATAAAATTGTACATCTTGTAAGTTTCATCTTCCATATTGGGTGTGATAGTCATGGAGGTCCTCAGTAGTAACTGGATCAGTGGACCTAAGGAGGCAGGGTAATAGCCCAAAAGAATGCATAGGTCTGTGTGAAGAAAAGCATAAGGGTGGTGTTCTTTGCTATAAACTCACCTGAGAAGGCATTAGTTATTTCCTAGACATAAAGGGTTGGATTATGGCTAGATGACAAGACAAGCTGTATATAACAAGCAAAAAAGATAATAATCTTTTTTGAGCATTTTGACAATTTAAGCTTAAGAGGGTTCTCAGTCTGTAATAGTCCACTTATCTGTTTCTTTGGTGTCTGGTGGGACAACCTTGATGTGAGAATGATGTATCCAGATAGGCTTTCCTGCTACTTTGACAGACATTGAGGTGCTGAGGACGATGGTGTATGGTCCGGTACAACGAGGCTCAAGAGAAGAATTGCAGGAACGACACTTAAGCAGTACTTGGTATCCTGGGCTAGCAGCAAGTGGAGTCTCGAGTGTAGCTAAAGGTTTGGCCTGGTGGTCTTGGAAAAGTTGGTGAATAGAAGTGAGCACCGGTTGGAGAGCCTGTAGGGACTTAATTAAACTGTGGTTAGTGGTTTCAGCCAAATGAGTACTTTCAAGATGGGGAACAAGGGGAGGCAGCCTTCCATAGACTGCCTCAAAAGGAGTTATTCCAGAGACATATGGGGTACAATGAGCATGCAAAAAGGCAAAAGGAAGGAGGCTTACCCAGCTTTTGCCAGACTCTAAGATCAACTTATTAAGTGTTTCTTTTAAGGTACAGTTCATCCTTTCAGCTTGGTATGAGCTTTGGGGATGCTAGGCACAGTGAAGTTTCCAATTAATCTGTAATAACTGAGCTACCTTGGTAGTTATAGAAGCTGTGAAAGGCAGGCCATTGTCAGACCCTATGGATAGGGGTAGGCCAAATTGAGGAATTATCTCATATAAAAGGTTTTTGACAACAATTAAAGCTGATTATGACTTCGTTGTGTATCTTTCAGTCCATCCAGTAAAGGTGTCTATTAAAACCAACAGATATTTGTGTCTATGTAATCCTGGTTTTCCCATGTCTGTAAAATCAATCTCCCAATGTTCCCTTGGAAAAGTTCCTCAAACTCGAGTTCCTTCTTGAATAACAACAACCTTTGCATTTACCTGGAGGCATTGTGGACATCTTTGACTTACTTCTTTTGCAAGTTGGGTCAACCTTGTAATAAAATATCTATTTCAGAGCAATTCAGCTAATTTGGAGCCCCCCAGATGAGAAACTTTATGGATTTGAAGAATTAAATCTTTTCCTAGAGCAGCTGGTATCAAAATTCATTTAATCAGGCAGTTGATACCAATTTTCAGGGGGCATCTGTTTTGCCTTCAATTGTCTAGCCAGTTCTTGATCTGATTTTGAGTAGAAAAGCTAAGGCAAACGAGAGGGCAGTAAAACCAGTAGCAGATGGGTCAAAGACTGTACGGATGATCTTAAGGCAACTTCTGGAGCACTTTTATCTGCTAAAGCATTTCCTTTAGATATTGAGTCTGTTCCTTTTTGGTGACCTCTGCAATATATTATTGCTATAGACCTAGGCAGCCAGATGGTGGCCAGCAAGTCCAGGATGTATGGGGCATTTTTTGTCTTTGAGCCTGCAGATGTTAAAAGTCCTCTTTCTTGGTAAATAGTTCCATGTACATGGACCATGGCAACGCCATAACGGTTGTCTGTGTATATGTTTGCCATTAAGTATTTGGCTAACTTCAGGGCTTCTGTAAGAGCTATGAGTTCAGCTCTCTGGGCTGAGGTACCTTGGTCTAGAGGTTGAGCCCAAACAACTTGTGTTTCTGTAGTCACAGCTGCCCTTGCTACCCGTTTACCTTCAGAGATGAAACTACTGCCATCAATGAAGTATATAACATCTGGGTGTTCCAAGGGGAGGTCAGTGAGGTCTCAGCGGAGATTGGTGGTTATGAAGAACAGATCCACACAATTGTGGGTAGGCATCTGTGGGTCATCATCAGGCAGAAGTGTTTCAGGATTAAGGGCAGAGGACTCCCTGAATTCAATAAGTTCAGAGTTAAGCAGGAGGGCCTGGTATTGCACAATCCTTGCATTGGAGAGCCACCTGTCAGGTGGAGCACTAATTAGGGCCTCAGTAGCATGAGATGCTGCAACCTGGATTTTCTGTCCAAAAGTTAACTATTGGTCTTGTTTACTATAGATCCAGTGGCAGCCTCAGTAGCTTGAAGACAGTTTGGCCATCTGGTAGCTACTGAGTCCAGCCTTTTTGAGAGCTAGGCGATTAGACACTACCATGGTCCCAGCTCCTGAGTCAATATCCCTTTTGCTATTCCTCATTGTTCAGCAATGAACAGCAGGAAGGGTTTTGGTTAGATCAGGCAAGGCTAGTGCAGGAGCCTGAGTGAGAGCCAATTTTAATTGTTGGAGAGCTTGACTCTCCTTTTCAGTTGAAACAGGAAGATCTGAAGTGTTCCCTCCTGTGGCAGCATGTAGGGGTTGAGCCAATTCAACAAAGAGCAGTATCCAGAGGTAACAATAGCCTATAGATCCCAAAATCACTTGAATCTGACTCTTAGTTTGAGGCTCAGGGATCTGGAGGATTGCCTCAACTCTTCTGGAAGAACAAGCCCATTTGCCTTCAACAATAACATATCCCAAGTAAGTTACCTCTTGCATGCATAGTTGAGCCTTTCTCACTGAGACACGATAAGCTAGATAACCTAAGGTGTGTAATAAGTCTTGTGTACTCTTTAAGCAGTTCTCATAATTGGAGGCAGCCAAGAGGACATCGTCTGAATACTGTAACAAGGTGATCCCTGGGTTCTCACCACAAAATTCTTGGATGTCCTTATTCAGGACCTCGTCAAATAATGTTGGAGCATTCTTAAAACCTTGTGGTAACCTAGTCCAAGTCAGTTGGGATGAACCCCCAGTATCTGGGTCTACTCAAAGACAAAAGTAGGTTGACTCATCGGAGCTATTGGGAAGGTAAAGAAGGCATTCTTGAGGTCGAGAACCAAATACAAGATTTGATCTGGAGGCAAGAGACTTAAGAGCATACAAGGATTTGGGACAGTTGAGTGGAGAGTGACAACACATTTATTTACCTCCCTTAGGTCTTGAACTGGTCGATAGTCTGTAGTCCCAGGTTTCTGGACAGTCCCAGGTATCTAGACAATCCCAGGCATCTGGGTCAGTCCATTCAAAGGCAAAAATAGGTTGACTCACCGGAGATATTGAGAGAGTGAAGAAGGCATCCTTGAGGCCGAGAACCAAATACCAGGTCTGATCTGGAGGCAAGAGACTTAAGAGCATATAAGGATTTGGGATAGTTGGGTGGAGCGTGACAACATGTTTATTTACCTCCTTTAGGTCCAGAACCGGTTGATAGTCTGTAGTCCCAGATTTCTGGATAGGCAGCAGTGGAGTATTTCAAGCCAATACACAAGGTGTCAGGATGTTGGCCTCCTTTAGTCTCCAAATGTGTTTTGATATTCCTATCTGTGCCTGGAGATTGAGTGAGTACTGGCATACCCTAGCAGGAGTAGCACGAGGCAAGAGTTTAATAACTAGGGGTGCATGATTAACAGCCAATCCAGGAGAATTAGTTTCAGCCCACAGAATCAGAACTTCCTGCCTGAGGAGGTTCAGTAGTTTGGCCTGGGACTCTGAAGGAATCCTTTCTGGTTCTGCCAGTAAGTGTCCCTCAGTAATGGGTCAGATAGCCAAGAGGTGAATGGCAGGGCTCTCCTTTCTTGATGTGCCTTGGAGGTGAATATGAAGACCATCCTCAGAGAAGCTAATATTTGCCTGAAGTTTATGAAGTAGGTCTTGGCCAAGTAGAGGCTCAGGGCATTCAGGAACCACGAGAAAGGAATGAGTCAAGGTCTGGTTCCTTAAATGAGTAACTTTAGTATGAGCCCATGGGTAGCATTGGACATCACTGGTGGCTCCTTGAATAGCTAAGGTATTCTTCGATATTTCCCCTAGAGGGCGCTGTAACACAAAATGACTGGCCCCTGTGTCCACCAGGAAATCTATGAGTTGTCCCCCACATTTAAGGTTACCCGGGGTTCGGGGGAGTGGACAAAACCTGAAATTGTCTCACTTTCTCCAGTAAAACATGGGAGCGGTTTCCTCTTTCTTCAACTTAGCTTTTAGTCTTGGGCAGTCCTTCTTCCAATGGCCTATTTCTTTGCAGTATGCACATTGGTTTTTATCTAGTGGGGTTCTCAGTTATTAACTCTTTTCCTTTTTGTTCTGGGTATGCCCTTTTGCCAACATGGCCAAAAACTTGGACAATTTTTTAATATCCTGTGGATCTCCTCTGTTGTCAAAAACTTTCTGGGCTATTGCTACTAACTGTACTACCATCATTCCCTCAAAACTCTCTAATTTTTGTAATTAATGTGTGATGTCAGGGGCTGACTGGCAGACAAAGGCTGTATTAATAGCTTGTCTATTTTCTGGTGCCTCCGGATCTATGAGTGTATATATACAATAGGCCTCCAGGAGGTACTCAAGGAAAGCTGACGGGGACTCAGAAGCCAAATGTCTCACCTCGACCACTTTAGACAAATTAGTCAGCTTTCAAGCCGCAGCGTGAATCGCTCTAAGTAGAGTCTGGCGATACTGATCGAGAGCCTCCTTACCTCCATTTGTGTTAGAGTTCCAATCAGGATGAGTCAAGGGAAGTACAGAATTAATTATTATCGGATCAATGGTGGTTTCTCCATTGGCATCAAGGACAGATCGACACGCCAGGGTACAAATTCAATCTCGCTCCTCAGAAGTGAAAAGAGCCTGCAAAAGCTGCTGACATTCTTCCCACGTTGGATGATGGGTGAAAGAAACAGTCTCAAGAAGCAATATTAATGCCTGTGGGTCTTTGGAAAAAGGAGGGTTATGCAGTTTCCAATTAGACAAATCATTAGTAGAAAAAGGAACAAACATGTGAAAATAGAAGCCTGAGAGGAATATAAGGGAGGGACCTTTTGAAGAGGGAGGATGGAGGATGGCGACCCGGTGGAGTCAAGGCATGGTGTGGAGGAGGAAGGTGAAGGACAATGGCTGTAGGTACGGAGAGGGCTATGAGGTGCAGGAGCTCTTGGCGTAGGCAGCGGACTAGGGGTTCGCGGGGGAGATACCGATGAGCTCAGAGGATAAGGTTGATAAGGAGGAAGTCGGCAAAGAGGAAGAGAACCATCAGGTGGAAGTAGGACTGCTGGAGGAGAAGGGGGAGGCGACACTTTAGCCACCTTAGTCTTCATTGCTACCATGAGGGGAGGCTGGACTCCCCAGGGCCCTTCTTGTGCCAATTTTCACATCCTGGATAAGGTTGATCCAAATTTCAATATAGCCCACCTGATCTGGGTGTGTGGTCGGCTTATGAGGGGGTCCACAGATGACCTGTTGGAGCTGATGAGAGACTTGTAAGTTAAAAGTTCCTTCTGCTGGCCATCCAACAACTGAAGGAAGGCCACTCAAGCTCACAGAAATGTCTTAGCTTCTTAGGGTAGACTGGATCTCCATATCTAGCAGCTTGATCCTTAAAATCCTTAAAATGATTAAGAACAAGTTGCAAGGGTGACATAGGGGAAGAAACAGATTGACCCATAATGGTGGATAAACAAGACGGAGGCACAAAAGAGAGACAAAGGCAAGATGGCAGAAAGCCCACCAAAAAAGAGAAAAGGCAAGATGGCAGAAAGACTGCCAAACGAGAGACAAAGAAATCACTTTAGGGCTCTGGAGAGACTGGAGCAGGTTCCTGATCAGCACCCAGTAGCTGGTTTTAAATTAACCAGGTGGCCACTCTCCTGTTTGCCAACCGCAGATCCACCCCAGGGATTTAAAACAATCAAAAATACCATCAGATTAGAGTCAATTGGAGTTAATCAGCTGATAAAAAGAAAGCTTTGAAAAATGGCTTTTATCTCAAATACATCCTTGATTGTGAGGATGTTTGGTAGCAAGAGAATTGGGACAAGAGGATGAAAGTGTAGGAGAACTAAGACAAGGTTCTGGCAACGTCTTGCCGGAACAGAAACTAATTGGGAGATCTGACTCCCCAAATACGGTGCACCCAATGGAGGTTGACTCCTCTTTCAAATGGCGGTAGCCTGCCCTAATTATGGCAACATTTTGCACCACTGGAGACAAATCTGGAAACTTAATCCAAGACATAGAAAAGGAAAGAGTTAGAAATGGAGAGAATCATGGAGCAAAACAAGAACAGTGAGTACCTGCTAGTAGACAGAAGCCGCATGCAAAAGGTTCCAGGCACCTGTTCCTCAGAAGTTTCTGATCCATCCGAGGACTAGAAGTCCAGGGGTGAACCCTGAAAAAGATGGGATCCCGGCTGAGCCCCCAAATGTGATGGCCAAAAACAACAGATTTCAAAATTAAAAAGAAGCATTTTATTAGCTGAGCTCAGTGGTGACACTATCCCAGGAGATGATCGGGAAGTTTGCGCACTGCAGCTGCGGAAAAACTTTTTTTTTTTTTTTAAAGTTACAGACTGCAAGGGGAGGGCTCGGGTGTCAGGATCAGAATACAGACCACGAGGGGAGGAGTTGGGGTTTCAGGATCAGCTTACAAACTGCACATTTCAAGTTTTCGAGCTTACAACACAAACAAAAATAGAAGAAATACATATGTATATAATCAGTTTTCTTATAACCCATTTGTGTCTACAGTCCTCATAGTTTGTGTCCATGGTTTCCACAAAGGTCTGAAACTCATAAACTTGGCTCAGTGTGAAAGCCAGATTTAGTCTCTTTAACTCCAACTTTTTTTAAATCTTTCAGAAACATTGCAATGAGATCTTTAAAGAGTTTATTTCTTGTCTTTTATATGGATTTTGCAATTAAAATGGTTTTAAAATTTACTTATTTTTTTGAAATGAATAGGTTTGCAGGGTTATTTTTCAATTTTGTTTTCCGGACTCCTATGGATAATTTAAGCAGTGGCTGGGACATCTGTTAAATATTAGTGTTCTGCTCATAGTGCTCAATTGTAGCACAATCTATTTTAGTACAGAAGCAGTAAAAATGTGCAGTACACTCACATATTGGAAGGACAAAATATGAATTTACTATTCTAGTTTGGCACATTCTTAAATGTTTCAAGTTATCTGATTTCTGCTATCTGGGATTTATTTGGTAAAATTTGTGTTAACTAACTGGAGGTAGCTTGTTATATTATTGTATATACATTTACAATGTGTTATGGTTAACTACTTTAACAAATAGAAGTTTTAGAGACAGGATGTCAATGTTTCAATAAATAATGTCAGAGCTCAATAAATGCTACCTATTGAGAACCACACAGTAAATAGTTGTGTCTTTGTGACCTATATGGCCCCTGTTGCAAATATTCAAGTCTTCCATTTTAGTGTAAGGCCATTATAAACAACAAATAGAAAGATGATCATGACTCCCTTTCAATAAGAAATTATTTACAAAAACAGATTGTGAGCCAGATTTAAATTGTGGTCCACAGTGTGCCAATTCCCTTCTTTATTCTGTTAATGATAAAAATAAAATTTATACATGTTGATCATTTATATATGTTGAACATTTGTATATGTTGATCATGTAAGTTCATCTTTTGCACACAAATAATTTAATTTATCTCAAAGTAAACAAAATGGGTTACTATATGAAATGTATTATATTTTCTTGGAGAAACTTTTAATCATGAAATTAAATAATTTATGAAACATTATACATATATGAAAGTATAATGAATATATAGTTAGAACAATATTTTTAATAAATTCATGTTTAATAACTATAGGCACCATGCCCCCCTTCCACCTCTCCAGGCAGCAGTGGATCACTATGTTAATATTAAACTGTAAACTAATGTGTGGTTCCTTAATTTCCCACAATTTAATTTACAATTCTTACTGTTTTATAGTAGGAAAAATACAGTGAGCTTGGCAAAATTGTATCAGCCATTTCCAGTTTAAAACAGGCTCTTCAGAAAACTCACTTTATCTTAGATAAATCATTGAACTCAAATTTCCACATTTTTCTTCATGTGGCAGCACAGGAAAATGAAAATAAACAGTAGAAAATTGATACATTTTTCAAATGCTTATTATATTCTTGGTTTTTAGTTGCTTTCTCTATTTAAATGTCATACTGGTGAAAGGCTTGGGCTATTCTCATACATAAATTCTAAGGGTTTAAATTGTCCTCCTGATGGTTAGACTTTATTTTCACTTGAAAATTCCCATGAAGCTAACTACAACTCCATTGACAGCACAGAACAAATGTTACCTGGCATAGTAGCCATCAAATAATATATGCTTACAGGTAGAGATTCATGTTCTTGGATGAGTAGATGTAATCATATTAATGGCAATTCCTTCATTTTATGTGATTTAAGTATATTATGTCTTTACTCAAGGAGTGTGAATGGATCAAGCTTTAGTCATGTGCTTATTGACAGTTCTGAATATTGATTGACTAGACTAACATCTCTGAACTTCTTTTGCAATGACCGTGCAATTTTTGAGAACCTAGTGAGCTATACATGTCAACATAGTTTATTTTTCATTATGCTATTCATGTTAGCCCCTGAAGTGTTTTTAACCCTCAAAAATTATCAGAACCCAGGAAGGTTCATACTGAATTATCTGTGTAATAGATAGCCATCAGCTATGTGAAAAAACCTAGTTTCTTAAATTTTAACTGCTAAACTGGTTTTATAAGATAAAATGTTATGTGTGCTGATAAGTATTGCAATATATGTTTTTGGATGCAGGTAATATTTCTATCATACCTTTATCTATGTTTTTCTGTAATTGTTTTACTGAGTTCTTTATTGTAACTGTATTTATGAAGGTGACAGCTTTCAAGTGAATAATTTCTGGTAAAGATGAATGACAGTTATTTTCTTATTTTTTATTTTTTAAATTTTAGTTTGAAGAGAATAAAACCAAATGAAATAAAACAGAATAGAGTCAATGAAAACAAAACAATTAACATGGTACATGGCTTCAAAACAAGATAAAAGGAAGTCAATTATGGCTACCATAATGCTTCTTGTTATCTTCAAAATAACTGCTCATATAATCAGCCATAATAAAATCAAACAAAATAAAATAAAGTCAATCAAAACAAAACAATGAAAGCCCTTATTGCTTTCATTGTTTTGTTTTGATTGATTTTATTCTATTTTGTTATTTTTATATTTTGTGTTTAAACATTGCATTCCAAACATACTGATTCACAGTGACATAGATTCTTAGTGTTCATAATGAATAATAAGGCACTGAGAAAAGTTGGATTTACATGTCAATTAAAACCAAAATATATCAGTATGCTACTCTCAATAATTTCCATGTAACTTCAAAATCCCAATTGCTTTAGTAACTGTTTTTGTCAAAGTATGCTAAATTATTTTTGAAATTTACATAAAATACAAGAGAAAAAGCAGCAAAAAGGACTTCATTAAAATTCAAAGCTTTTGTGCCTCAAAACATATTATCAAGTAGATGAAAATAACACTCAGAAAATAAGAAAATTATTCTGTAGACTGTATTTTATAAAGTTTAATATCTAAAGTATATATGGATGTTTGTCTATACATAATCTAGATCTCTCTCTCTCTCTCTCTCTCTCTCTCTCTCTCTCTCTCTCTTACTTTCTTTCCTCACCTATAGTTTGGGGAGAAACAAAAATGAACCAGCCCATTTTTTTAATATGAAAAGGAACTGAATAGTTAAAACTTATAAGGGGAGGTATTGCTCTATATGACCTAGTCAAATCCACTTTTAAGTATAGACCCAATGTAACTGAAAATATCCAAAGGCATTTTTGCCATTATTCATTGTGATATTATTCAGAGCAGTCCAAAGTTATAACCATGCAAGTCTGTCCACATATGAAAGAATAAGCAGATTTATTATGTACATATAAGGGGATATCATTCAACCATAAAGGAATAATGTAATGATACATTCTATAACATGGAAGAATCCTGAAATTATTATATAAGTAAATCAAATAAGATATAAAAAACAAATATTATATGATGCCACTAATATGAAATATCTGGAATGTAGATTAGAGGTTACCAGAAACTGAGTAGAGGGAAGAAGTACAATTATTTATTAATGGTTAAATAATTTATGTTTAAACAAGGCATGATGATGCATGTCTGTAATCCTTAAAGTTTGAGAGGCTGAGATAAGAGAATTGCAAGTTTGAACCCAGCCTGAAACATTTAGCACTTAGGTAGAATCAGTCTCAAATATTGAAAAATCAAAATGTGATAAGGTTGCATCTCACTGCAAAGGTTCTAGGTTCAATCACCAATGCCACACACAAAAAATTTTATGATGAATAAAAGGGTTTGGAAATAAGCAAGAATGATAGTGAATGCAATATTGTGAACATGATTCATTACTATGAATTATATATTAAAATGCATAAAATTGTAAATTTAATTTTATATATTTTAACATAGTAAAATACATTTCAGCTTCTCATAGTTTAATATAACAGTTCACAAACCAATTCCCATGAAGACCACCTTCAGCCTGGTGTTCTGAAAGACCAGATTTTATTGTAGGAGGTTAAAATAGCAGTACATTGCTCCTCGAGTTTCTATAATTCCTGCTGAAACACTTCAACATTTTATTTGTCTGAATTGCCCTTTTATGGAGAAATGGGTCATTGATTTCTACTTGACCTTTAAAAATATCTCTTATATCTACCTTAGAGTATTCTAAGAGATCCAATAGTATAACGATATAAATTTGGAAGCCACTGGTGCAATAGAAGGAGCACTTGACTAGTAGTCAGAATTAATATGTTCCAATCCAGCTCTGTCCCAAGCAATATGAGCTTAATGTACATATTAAACATCACATCCAATTTGATTTTCCATGTAAGATAAAATTTTATGCTTGATTATACTCAGCTAAAAGATTCATAAAAGTTAAAATAAATGAATGACTCTAGATGTACAAAGAAAATAAAACAATGATAAATAAAGAATTTAATACCTGATGTGAAATAAATTATTATCTGAATCAAAATAAAAGCATTACACATAGACACAGTGCTACATTTTAATCATAAAAGTCATAATCATAATGTGACATTTATAGCAATGTTTTAATAGCTATTCAACACAAACAACAACTACAAGAGATGGAAGGGAAAACTAATGGACAGAAGCATACTAAAAATAGGGTGCACTCATACACTAATACAGCAATAGATAAAATATTAAATTAATAAAGTGGTTCCTATGGTTACACAGCAAGTGTTATACTCTAATAATATTTTAAATTTTGAAACATTTAAGTGGTATTTGTTTTGCAGCAGTTTAAGATTTTAAATAGTACATTAATGGTGGGAATATATTGGCTGTGCTTTTAAATTACATTGAAAATAAAAAGAAGTTGTGTTCAATTAAATTTAATTTTGCAAATATCGTGATTTTGTATATCAGATTTAAGTACACGAATGTTCTAGAATGCATTATACAAATGAGATGAAGGTAAGCCTTGTATATTGTTTTCTATTTCTTCACAATAGTCCAAGACCCTTGTCACAAGCCTGCTGTAACCAGACTTAACTTTTACAAGTCTGATTGAAAAATAGCCCAAATAAAGAGGTTTCTATTCATTTGGAACCAACTCTTATGCTTTGCAAACCTCCATGAAGCTGAACTCAACATTTGTTATGCATAGATGAATTCTGTGGCTGTAAAACACCACAGGTCACCTCTGCACTTTGGAGTTCTCTGGTCTAGATTCTCCCCAACATACTGCTAAGCAACATCATGTAGACAAATAAACTTCTTTTTTAATTCCCTGCTCCCTGGGAATCTCTTTGCCCTTTTCCCTTCTAGGTGACTGTTCTGCATTCCTGGCTCAGGAGGTCTCTTCTATGAGGCACTTCCCTATGAATGTAGCATAGCAAACTGTTTCATAAATAAGCTTAATTATGTGATACAACCATATTATATTCATATTTTTTCTTGATCAATCCTGAAATCCCTGGAACTCACTATAGAATTTAACATACCATTTAAAATACTTTACATTTGCTCTGCTGTGATGTAAAGCTATTCCAAAAGATTATAGTTCAGGGAACTACTTCCTGATAGGTAACCTCTGATACTTTTGGAAGCAGTAATGCAATCTACTATGTATCAACCAAATAAGCCTTTGAAATTGAAGCCCAGCTAACAGATATACTTCCAGTTGAGAGCTTGAAGCTGTGCAGATATTCTGAAGAATTTTGTTATCAGAGTGTTGTGGCTTGTTTTTAGATGTCTCCACAAAGCCTCATTCATATAGTCCATGGTGGGGATTTTTCAGAGGTAGTGTGTAATACTGGAATTGACTCATACTATGCTACTTTCAAGGTCATTGGAATTAAGGGTGTGGAAGCTGCTCACCCTAAGTAGTCTGGATAAGGTAAAAGGGGCAGGGAGATACTGTTAAAGTCGCTTGTTACATTTGTATGGTCTGTTCACTATAAACTGTTGCCCCTCTTCCATGTGCCACCCTGATTTGGAGCAAATCAATTATGGACTGAAACATCCATAAACTGTGAGCTAAATAAAACTTTCATATTTTTAAATTTGGGTGTTGTAGTCAGAGGTTGTGCAGAGAACAATTAGAATCAGAACATGGAATGTGTATTATTATTTTATGATGGTCACTTAGAGTTAACACAAGAAATTGCAAGAAATCTATCCACAACACTAAAGACGTAGAATATTCACCCAAAGGTCTTAATCCCACAGCAATGTCCCACATGAGTCCATATGATGTTGAATATTTTTCCATATATTTCTTTATAATTTGTATTCTTCATCTGTGAAGTCTGTATTCATCACTGATGCTCATTTTTGGACTAGGTCTTTGAATGTGGTGGGCTCTGATTTTTTTCAATTCTTCATAAGCTCTAGATAGAAGCTTTTTTCTGAGGGAAAATTGGCTAAAAATTTTCCCATTGTTTGGGTTGTCTTTTCACTTTATTGGTGATTTCTTTTACTGTGCAAAAGATTTTCAATGAGATGAGATCCCAGTAGTTGATTGTTCTAAACATTTCTTGTCTAGTCTTGATTTCATGCATGAGCTCTTTACCTGCACCTATTTCTTCAAGATTTCTACTTACTGTCTCTTACAGTAGATTTAGTATTTCTGTTTTAACAGTTAGATCTTTGATCCATTTTGACTTTAGTTTAGTGAATGCAGATAGACAAAACTTTCACCAAAAGGCTTATAGATTTAATAACCAAATTCAGTAGCATAGATACATACAAATTCAACACTCAAAAGTTGGATTCCTGTGCACACAAACAACTCAAAAGTTGTATTCCTGTACACAAACAACTAAGTAACTGAGAGACAAATTAGGAAAACCAAATGCTTCATAATAATATTTAAAAATATTAACTACGAAAAACTCTAACAAAGAAATTAAAGAATCTGTGCATTACACAATTCTATGAAAATAAAATTGAAGAGGGCATCAGAAAATGGAAATACATCTCTTGATCATGGAGAGGAAGAACTACTGTAGTGAAAGTGACCATGCTCCCAAATTATTATACAGATTTAATGCAATCCTGATCAAAATAACTTTAGCATACCTCACAGAATTATAGTAAACATTCCTAAAATTAATCTGGAACCAGAAGAGACCTAGAAAACCAAAGGCAATTCTGGGCATCAAAAGCAAGTCAGGAGGTATCATAATCCTTGACTTGAAATTATACTACAAAGCTGCAGTGTTAAAATCAGTATGGCACTGGCAAAAAAAAAAACCCAAAACAAAAACAACTGTCCCGAGGAACAGTAGAACAGATAAGATTCAGACACAGCTACAATCATACTCAGTCACCATCTCTTTGACAAAGGGACCAAACATGTTCACTGAAAGAAAGACAGCCTCTTTAATAAGTGGTGCTTAAAAGACAGGCTGTCTACATGCCGAAGACCAAAGCTAGACCAATGTATACCATCATGAAACTTTTCAAACCATAAGTCAAATGATCCATTTCCCCCTTCTAGTTGTGTATGGCAGGTATATTATGCCTGAAATGGAAAAGCTGATGAATGTAGTGGAATAAATAATTCCAAAGTCACTTATGGAATGAGCATTACCATGATACCAATGCAATACAAATAGTCTACAATATTTACTTATAGACACAGAGTTGAATTTCTTGAAGTTCCTCTTATTCATAGTTTTCACTTATTGTATAATAACTCATTCCTTCTGTCTCTTGAGAGTAACAATTCCACTGTCTCCTTTTGTGATGTTGACAAATCAAAGCACTGTGGAAATGGATCATTCAGTAAATATCCTTTTGTATTGTACTAGTTTATTTTTCTTGACATTACATTTTTAAGGTACATACATGTTGTTTTATATGAAAATATTTCTTTATTTTTAAATAATGAATAATGGTACAGTGCTTGTATACACAACATAATTTGCATGAATTCATCAGTTGTTGAATATTTAGGTTGCTTTCTTGTTTTGTATTTTGTGAATACTGTTGGAATAAATATAAGAGTGAAAATATAATTTCCTAATCTCCACTATTTTGTGTATATATATATATATATATATATATATATAGAGAGAGAGAGAGAGAGAGAGAGAGAGAGAGAGGGAGAGAGAGATATGTGAGTATTTCAGCTAAGGGTAATTTTATGACAAATGTTTTAGGAAACTGTAATATTTCCATGATGATGTTATTGATCATCTTTTCATATGCCTGATAAAATTTCTATAACTTCTTTGGTTATATGTCTTTATTGAAGTATTTTGCTCAGAAGTCAAAGTCTTCACACTGAGCTACAACCCCAAGTACATTCTATTTTTTAAATTATTTTATTCAAGATATCACTAGGTCACTGAGTTGCACAGGAGGAACTCAAACTTACAATCCTCCTGCCTCTGCCTCCCAGCTGGTACCACCATACCCAACTACAAGTATTTTACACGTTTAAAAAGTTTATTCACTGTTGAGTTTTCAGATACACTTATGTTTTTGGATATTATTACTTATTTAACACATAAAAGACAAGTATATCCTCCTACTCCATAGTTTGTCTTTTACCTAAACTATTATTTCCTATCCTATACATAAGTTTTTAGAAGACATTACATCTATATCACAGAAATAAAAGGATGATGAGAATACTGTAAACAATTATACACACTCAAATTGAATAACTTTAGAAGAATTGATGAATTTTTCAAAATATACCACCTACCAAAAGTGAATCATGAAGAAATATAAAATAGGAAATGGTGAGTAATACAGTAAGGAAAGTAAAATACTCCTTGGGGAAAACTAAAACCTGAGAACTAAATGGCATCAGTGGTGATATCTACCAAATATTTAAGAAATAAAGCTCATATTTGTCATTATTTTCTATCACGTAAAAGCATGAAACATCTTCAAATTCATTTTATGAGCTCAGGATTTCCATGATACCAAAGCCAGATAAACATACTACAAGAAAAATTAAAACAGGGTAATAAACTAATAAAAATAGATACAAAATCTTGAATAAAGTAAAACTGAACTTAGCATTCTATTAATGGATCATTAAACATAAGCAAGTGGAATTTGTCCTTGGAATGCAAAGATGGGTTAAGATTCAGAAATTAGTTGATGTGTTCATCAAGTTAAGAGAACAAAAGCTAAATTTTTAATAATCGCATCACCTAGATGCAGAGAAACATTTGACAAAATTCAAAATCATATGCTTATAGGAAAACACAAGTTAGTAGGTATGAAGGGAACTTAACTGTCATAGATAAAAAGCCCATAGCTAAAGTCATATTGAAAATTGAAAAATTGAACTCTTTTCCTTTAGGCTAAGAAGTATTGCTAGAATGTCCTTTCTTTCCTTTTCCAAGCAACATATTACTGGAAGGCCTAGCTAGAGTAGAGAGGCAACAAAAAGAAATAAAAGTCATATAAATTAGAAAGGACAAAATAAAACTCTTTTTGCATGTGATTTGATCTCATAAATAGAAAAGATAAAACACTGCATATGAATAAAATATTAGATCTAATAAATCAGTATTAATTTGTAGTTTAAAATTATGTAAAAGTCAATTGTGTTTCTGAACACAAGTATATACTATCCAAAAAGAAATTAAGAAAATATTCCCATTTATAGAAGCATCAAAGAAAAAAATCACTTAGCACAAATTTAGCTAAGATATTGGAAAATTATACACTAAATTTTATGGAATATTGATGAAATAAATTAATGAAAACAGATAAATGAAAAGGTTTTTGTACTCTTGTATTGAAATTCATAATATTGTTAAAATATAATACTTGATGTGATCTAAATTCAAATATCATCATCAAAACCTCAGTTTTTTAAAGCATAAATTGAAAACAAAATCTTATATTTTATATGTAACCCAAAGAAATATTTCAAATAGAAAAAACAATCTTAAGAAAGGACTGGATGCAACAACCTTGTTTTATTACTATTTTCAGCAAAATTCTAGAAATTTTTCTTCTTACTTTATTCAACACCTTTATTGTTTTGCCAATATTGGTTTTATTCATTTCTGAGGGGATTTGATTTTGACAACTTCACTGAAATTTTTGACAAGAAAATGGTGAAACCCATGGTAAATCAATAGATCAGTGCTGTCACTATCTTAACTGTATTTTTCTATATTATTTGACACAGCAGCCTGTCTCTCCATGTGAAACAATATCTTCATTTTTACTCCTTTCTACCTCACTTTAAAAGTTTTTTTGATACCTCTTAGCTCTTTGTTCTCTGATATCAGTATTCACTTAATGAACCTCATTCTCTCTATGAATCAGTGGAAACACTGTAAGGTGGATTAAACAGCAAACATTTTTATACAGTTTTGGAAGATGGATGTCTAAAATCCCAGTTCCAGAATACTTGGCTTGTAGTAGTGTCTCCCTGCCTTATAGATTGTTGCTTACTTGCTGTATCCTCATATATTTGGGAGAGAAATCTAACAAGTTTTGTTTTTTATAATATGGAAAATCTGAGTATTTTCCACATTCTTGAATTCTGGTTCCTTTTTGCTTCTTAAATCTATCTTGGTTTTTATCATATGTCGTATTAGCAGTAAGGAGGAACCAAGCTGACACTTAAAAATTTTGGTTAAAAATTTTAATTAGACATTCAATTGTACCATTCTACCTCCCATAATACACTAGAACACTTTGGACAAGCTTTTTGCCACAAATAGCAAAGCTTATTTTTTTACTAGGTTCTAGTAAAGGATCAAGTTGTTTCAAGGCCTCTTCTTTCTTTCAAAGACTTCACTAGTATCACCTTTAATGCTCATGTTTATATAATACCTCCAAACTGTTCCAGCCTGTAACTATTATCCTGTTCCAAAGATGTTTCCACATTTTAATGTATTTTCTACTGCAGGTCCTCATTTCTCAGTTTCAAAAATCCCATGAATCTTCTTAGGTGTTATAACAATATTCCATAGCTCCTTGTGGTTTTAAAGCACAAATGCATTTTTTCACAGTTTTGTACTCTATAAATCCAAGATCAGAGTACTAGCATTGTTGAGCTCTGGTGAGAACTCTGTTCCAGGATTGCTATATCATCATAATGGAGAGATATCATCCATCTTTGCGTATTTTAAAAAGACACTTTTTATTATGAGAACCACATCATCGTGTTTCCATCTCGACTTATCTCCCTACTTATCTATTTCCAGATTCCATTACATTGGCAATTAGATGTTCTACACATGAATTTTGTATGGATAAATGTCAGTCTGTAATATAACCTTACACTCCCATGAACTTACTTCCCCTAAATTTCTCATTCTCAGTAACTCACACTATTATTTACCTATTTTTTCATACCAAAAACTTATGAGTCAGGTTTGACTTTTTCCATAACCAGTCACTCTAAATTCTGATAGTGAAGTCATAAAACAAATTCCAAGCTTGATGATTTTTTTTACCACCTCCACCACATTCATTTATGGTCAATAACACCATTATGTCCAACCTGACTTAATGAAATACTTTCCTTTATTTTAATATTTAAAATTAGACAGCAGATAGCAGTCTAACTTGCACCAGAAACCAAAGAGATTATTTATAAATCATTAATCATATATCATTGCACTATTTAAATAACTATGTTCCACAGGGTTCAGTGATGTCAAGGAGGCCTCTAACATGATATAATCCTTGTTTATTTTTTCTGCCATAACTTCTTTCTTTCCCATACCTCAGTTTCCTGTGAAAATTAATTAAAATAATTGTTACTATGCCTGGAATATTTTTCCTAAAATTATTAGTCTGTCTTAATTCTCATGTTTTTTTTATTCTGTTAGAAAGATATGGAACCTTGAAAACTCACCTTCCACTAACTCTTTGGATCATTAATTTATAGTACATATTCTACTTATGTGGAGTTTTGTTTTATTTTCCTTCCTTTAGTCACTATGTTATGTAAGGAAGAGATAATATCTCATTTCTTGTACTATATCAAATGAATCTATTCCTTGCATCCAACAGTTTCTAAAACCATTCACACAACTAATGTAGTAAGGAAAAGTATTTGTTAAGTTCATGTTGTAAGGGTTGTGAATAAAACAGAGTGTCAAACAGACAAAAAATCTTGCTTTCTTGGAGATTACTTACTATGTGAAACAGATGGACAACAATCAAATAAGATTAAAAGGAAAATAAGCATTAAAGAAGGTCAGAGAATATCATAGTTTTGGGTATGTAATTTTGGATATGGGCACTTATGAAAGTTCTGCATGAAGAGTTGATACAAATTACTAAATGGATAAAATAAATCTGCAGTAATTGGGCTGGAGATGTAGCTCAGGGGCCCAGCCCCTGACTGGCAAGCACAAGGCCCTGAGTTCCAATCATGGTAGAAAAAAACCCCTGAATTAATACCTATAAAGAATGTGGGAGATTCTTATCTGTGTTGCAGAATCTCAGTATTCTGGAATATTGTATTGAATCCTACAAAAGAAAGTATTAAAGGTATAGTATGATGTGTGATGGTTAAGTTCGAAACATCAATAACATGGAATATTGTTGGATGTATGGATTTGGAGCACATTTTAAAATTTTGGTTGATTTCAAGCTTGTTAAAAACACAATGTATGGTCATATTATTTACAAATCTAAAATGAATTTTAGAAACAGCAGTAAGATTAGTCTATCTGTGTCAAAGAATGTCAACAACTTCTCCAAATTATTTTACAATGATGAGACTGACCCCAAAACAACTAAGCAAATTACAAATAACATATATTATGATACTGGAAACACAATTGCATCCTTGGATATTGATTTATGGCAATTTTTTGACACACAACAAAAAATAACTAGAAATATGTAATAAATGGTTAGACAAATACTTATGGTGCTAAAATCCACAACTAGAAGATATATTGATTTAATTTCCACTGGTGATGCAGAAACAAATTATACATACTGCAATGGAGAAAGGAGATAATCACAAATATGCAAATGTATTTATGTGCCATACTGTCATCTAAGTATTATTCCTGCCTTCTTCATATGTTGAAATTGTGAGTTTTTTTTGGGAGATGATTACATAATGAAAGCTTTGCATTCATAGATGGCCTTAGTGCCCTAATAAAAATACAGTATACAAGGGAACAAGTTTATGTCTTTTGCTTATTCCACAATGTTAAGAACTAGAGAAAGTGCTGTTTGTGAGGAACAGGCTTACACCACACAAAATTCAGTCTTATTAGTCATTGTTTAATTATTCATAATTAAAATGTCATTAGAGGGATGGGAATTTACAAAGTGGCAAAAGCGCTTGCCTGGCAGGTGTGAGTTTGATCCCCAGTACAAAAAAAATGTTAGAATTACTTATGGCAACAAGAAAAAAAAAACCACACCTTTCTGATGAGACTTTAGGTACAAGTGAGGAACTTGATATTGAAAACTGTACAATTGACAATCCTTGTAAAGAAGTAGCAAATAAATTGGGTGAATTGTGGTTGAAGTCCAGTGTTTAGAGGATGGGCAAGTTCATGAGTTGCGTACTCATAGAACTGTAACTGGCAGTAGAATGACTGGCAGAAGATTGGCAATGATCGACAAAACAAATTTCTAAGCAAAGTGTGGAATATGTGGCAAGGTTTCTCTTGACTGTTTATAGTAAAATGAAAGAAGAAAGAAATAATCGAAGGTAAAATTTATATTAAAAAAGTAAAAATCAAATATTTGGAAAATTCTCAGGCTTAACTTTCTGTAGAGTGGAAAAATGTTTGTAGGTTTTAACAAAGGTGTAGCTCATGAACTGTAAAGAGATTTGCATAGTCAGAATCCAGGTGTTATTCATTAACACAATGGAAAAATTTCCCTGAAAGTACTGTATGTCAGAAATAATCAATGCTGTCAGTGTAAATTATTTTGTGATGACAGCCCAAATGGACTAAAATATTATTACTATTAATATAATGTAGTCTTTGTGAAAATTATATTTTTGCAGTAAGCAAAAATTTTATAGAGATGAGAATTCAACAAAAATATTTAGATGTCCTGATGATCAACCATGAATAAAGAAATGTAGTAACATCTAACTGAACTTACTTCTTTTAAGACTACAATGGAATAATCTACAAAACACAAAACATACAGAGCCTTAAATCCTCAGAAGGATTCAATATTCAAAATTTCACAGAACTATATACATGTTTGAGGAGCAAAATTATTTTAAACACAAAAAATAACTTCTTGAGTGTAGAAAAAGGAAGTCAACAGTCTATATTGCTCTGAGAGAAGTACTTCATCCATATACTAAAACCATGAGGCAGTGGAATGTGGAACAAAGGCAAGAAAGAATTCTGATTTTGTACCTGACACTTCTCATCCAAGTATGTCCAAATGACTGCAATGGAATTACCTAGCAAAAATGTCTTAAGGTATATTCCTACATTCATAGGATGTTTATGAATGAGAACTATGGAATTAGAACCTAAAACTAAAGTTTTCCCCTGTGTTAATGATGCTAATAGATAATAATAGTTCTCTGAATATTTTCTTCTAAGTTTTTTATTACACAAAAAGATAAAATATGATACAGTTTTCACAGAGAAATAACATACATAAACATTTTTGAATAAAAATGCTTGTGTAGTACAATAAAAGGCAAATTATATACTTCTTTGTTATCTTTAGAACTAAATAAGATATGAATAAGAGATTTCAGAACCTTATTGCAAATTGTAAACATCTTTTAAAAACTATTAATGGAGTAACTATGACATATACTCAATCATGACTTTTGATACACCTAGTACATTCTACACAAAGACAGAAGGTTTATATAAATATTAATTTTCTCATTAATTTTTGAGGAAGAAAATATATTTTAGACTTTAATTTTAGCATAAATTTTACCTTCAGAAAGTGATATAAACAAAATTCTCTATCACCTCAAGCATTCATTTCAGTGAACATATAAGAATTGTCATTGAGAAGACAAGATGGCCAATCAGTGAGCAACAGAATACAAAGCCTCCTAGGAGAAACAATTCATATGCCAGAATAAAACACCCTGGAGAGACCCAGACAGAGGGAGATGGATCCTCTTGACACAGGAAGAAATTAAAACTTATAAAAGCTCGTTAAATACTTTGGCACTACAACTGAAACAGCTAAAAACTACAGGACACAGCATTTTCACGATGACCTGCCAAGTTTGCACCAGCTTGAATCCGCGCCTGCAGTCAGAGCCGCCCAAACTCGTTCCCACCACCACTCACAGGAAGTGTGGCAGCGCTGAAGGCAGGGGTTGGTGAGCCCAAAAGAGAGCGGAGAGTGGAGCTGGTGGAGGAACCTTCATTGACCAAAGTCAGTGCTGGGAGTGAGACCCCCCCCCACGGGAAGGGTGCGACCAGGTGGGCAACATGTTGGAGTAGGGCAGGAGGAGCCTGAACTGGGAAGGACAGTGACTTTGGTTGGTTGCACAAATTGCAGATTCATGTGATTTGCTTGGAATGGGCCGCGCCCCTGGCCGGGACCCAATGAGACATCCCAAATTGATTCCCTGTGCCTTGCAGGCACTAACTGGGTGATCACCCCAGAAGTTTGGTTGGCCTGGTGGGGAGGGGCAGGCATAGGCAGCCTGCTTACACCTCAGTGACAAGAGCAGGCAGGAGAGGGTGGAGTTCCCCTGCCAGCTTGCTTCAGAAGAAACATGGCCAATAGGGAAAGTAGCTGGGACCTGCACTGTAAACTATGTGAAGGAAGCCAGGGCCATGACAGGAGAGAGAGGCAGGAGGAGGCCCCCAGCCCAGAACCCTGAGATCCCTGATCCAGGAGAAGGAAAAACAAGGGAGACTGAGGGCAGCAAACATGCAACATCAGACATGGCTTCAATGGACATTAAGAGATATCTTCAGGACCTTGTAGATGAGCTCAAAACTGAAATATTAAAATCAGGTAAAGCATGATATGAGTAGAGTAATAAAAGAAATGATCTTAGGAAGCATCTCTCAGGATGATACAGATGAAAGAAGGGAGGAACACAAAAAAAGGAGAGAAACATTCAATAAAGAATATGAAGAAAATATAGAATACATGAAACAGATTCAAAGAGACTACCAGGAAATTAAAAACTCCATTGAAAGCTGGGAAAATACCTTAAAAGAAACTAAGGATAGACTGTCAAAACTACAAGACAAGTTTGCAATGTGTGATCATGAAAGGAAAGATCTCTTAAAAATAACAAGGAAACAGGCAGTAATAATACAAAGGCTAGAAGATGACAAGAGAATCTACAATTTAAGAATAAGAAACATGAAAGAAGAAGCAGGAATACATACAGGTGAATTACAAAGTCTATTCATGGAAAT
This sequence comes from Hydrochoerus hydrochaeris, assembly GCA_004027455.1. Classification (NCBI taxonomy): domain Eukaryota; kingdom Metazoa; phylum Chordata; class Mammalia; order Rodentia; family Hydrochaeridae; genus Hydrochoerus; species Hydrochoerus hydrochaeris. Next base: position 151,436 of record PVLA01000799.1, on the reverse strand, counting down.
AATTAAGGAAAACATCCCAAGCATGGGAAAAGAAAATGACATTCAGTTATGTGAGGCCTACAGAACTCCAGCTACCTACAACCAAAGCAGATTTTTACTAAGACATATAATAATCAATATATCTGAATTTCAATTTAAAAACACAATATTAAAAGCTGTCATAGAAAAGAAACAGATTACCTATAAAGGTAAGTCCATCAGAATCACGGCTGACTTCTTGACATAGACCATCAGATCAAGAAGAGCTTGGAGTGAAGTCTTCCAAGTCCTGAAGGAAGGTGGCCTCCTGACCAGATTGATGTACCCTGCAAAACTAGAAATTAATGAAGAAACAAGAAGCTTCCATGACAAAGAGGAACTGGGGGAGTTTGTGACCACAAATCTAACCCTGCAGAGAATGCTGAAGGACATTCTAGAGAGAGAGAAAAAAAAATACCAGGATTTTATCAACAGTAGCAGAAAGGCCTCAATGAGTGGGGCAGGCAGTAGAATGAAGGAGAAAACTAAACAAAGGCAGAAAAGTAGCATAGCAGAAATGAGGCAGAGAAGGATAACTAGAAACTCTAACATAGATGGCCTGATACGCTATATTGTTAATAGTGCACCAGGATTTAAAACCCACATTACTCACACTACTCTGCTTAGATGTAGTATATTCTGTTCCAGTCATTCTACCTGTACTAGATTTGAGGGCACAGACAGTAAGCCTGAAAATAACAGGATATAGTATGGTAATCATCCTTAGTTTCCTATTAACTTAATCTAAAGCTCTGTAAAACCTACACAGTTTTACCATGACTGATCATAATCGAATCTGATTTGTTGGATCACGGTTTTGTATTGACAGATTTTGTTCAAAGCTGTTATGATTGAGAGTATCAAGTCTGAGAGTAAGGGCAACTGCACTCAAGATGACAAGATCCACTAGAATATCCACACTGGTTTGATTATTACCTGCCTTTGAAGTCTTATACTGTCTACATTGTTTTATTTTACTAATATTGTTATTTACTGCTATACTCAATTATACTGCTATATTCAATTATGCCTAATGATATAGACATTCTATTAAAGATAATAAGAAACAACACAGTAATCATTGTAGATCACCTTGTACTGCTGTCTTATACAACTTTTTGGTTTCATGTTTTTATAGGAATTTGTTTTGTTTTGTCTTGCTAGTTTTTGTTTTTCCCTCTAATACAGAAAGGATAGAAATACACACGTAGAGATTCATGCATGCATAGCTGTTCACACTATCACTGTTTGACTATCTACTTTGTATGCTTTAATTTTGTAACTTAACCATTTCTAAGTGGATAATATGTAATTTATTAACTAGTGATTTCTTATTTTTTATATTTTTTTTGGAATTCTGCATTATCTCTACCCTTTACATGCTTTTGTTTCTCTTTAAATAAAATCTTTAAAAAAAGAAAAAAATGTACTTGTTAATGAGAAAGTTTAAGCTGAAAACAAAAATATATCTGTCAAATATATTCAGGATCTATCTAATATGTCAAATTCCCAATTGTACCCCACATGAAGTGTAATTTTTTTCTTATTTCACCTGACATCACTATATTCATAGATCTAAAAGCGTTATCCATTGGATACAAATTGTCACAGTCTCTACATTTAGGAAAAGAAGAATAAAAATAAAAATGTCTAAAATCACCAGCACCAAAAGTCAACATTTTATCTAGATTAGATTTAAATTCTTCTGGATATCACATATAGAGTAAAAGATTAACATATATTTTAAGAGCATCCATTTTGTAATTTCTATTCTGGCTAAGCACAATTACTCCACATTTTTTTTTTGCTATTTGGTTTTCCTTAATTTAGGTAGCAAAAATGGATCCTCTTATAACTGAGCAAATAGCTCTTCCATGAGATATATGAACAAAACCATTATTGAATTCCATTTATTATCACATGCAAATTGTGCTGTGATATTTACATTATCTCCTATCAGTATATAGGAATAAAATTGTTAGTAGAAATACGCCAAATGTTGGTTTATATATTCTGTGCCCAAATGCTGAGTTCCTGGTGCTTCCAAGATTAAAAAAGCTATGTTTTTTTTAATATTATAACTTAATGAATTAGTATATATTCTTATTTATCCTCTTCTAAAATTTGCTACAGTTGAAGAATCTCAAGACTAACTCTTCAGATATGTTTTATTTATATTCATATTTTATGTGATCTCATCAAATCTGATGGTTTTAAATATGTCCAAATGCTGTTAACAGAAAAATTTCAGTTTGCACATATTTCCTACCATTGAGCTTGAAAATTAACTGTTCTAAACTGCTTATAGACTAATTTTTCCCTTTGTTCTTATACCTAAGCAGGTAGGTCATGTGGAAAACTGTTTTTACCATATGGTTAGATCATATGGTGACTATTTCTGGATTTTTTGTGGAACTACCATAAAGTTTGAGAAATGGGCTATACTAATCTATTTTTCTATCAACAGTGTATAAAGGTTTACTGTTCTTATTGTCACTGCCAACTATCATTTGTTTTTTTAATAGTAGCCATTCTAACTTCTGTGAGTTGAAAAATGGTCATTATGTGAGATAATAGATTTGTTAATTAACTACATTTATCTACTTTGCTACATATAAATAGTTAATATTATCATGTTGTATATGATAAAAATACAATGTTGCTGGCCAATGACAAAATAAATAAAATTAAATAATAAAATATATCACAAAAAGACAAAAATTCATTAAATTAGTTCATTATCTTTACTTGGATGTATATTAGTAGTATCAAAATTTGACATTTTATCAATAGTAACTAGAAAAACTTCTAAAATTCAAATAAAATCACATCTCTTTTATGTTCAACATCCTCCTGTGACTCCATTTTATTTAGAGCACATTTCAAAACTTTCTTCAAATTCTACATTATTAACACTTTGAGTTATACATTGTAACATATTTTACTTCTTTTTTTAAAAATATTTTTATTCTTTGTATTGTTCTCTGCTTAACTGTCTTGGGTCACCTTGAATCAAGTTTAGGGTTCTTGAAGTTGGTAATTTCTTTGTTTACACTTCTAAGTGCTCTCCTAACCTCTTGTGATAATTAATCTTCATTACAAATATTTTGGCTAGAAATATTATGAAAGCACACTACTGTGGTTGTGTGCATGGAAGGATAATGATTCATTGCTGCAATAAAATACTCAACGCACAAAATCAAAATACTAATACACAAAATGTAAAAGAGGAAAGGTTTATTCGTATCATGGTTTTAGGAAGCTCCATTCATAGCAGAGTGGCTCTAAGGCCAAAATAGCATGACAGAAGAGCTTGATAAAAGAAAGCAACCAAAACACTGGAGGGTATGTCCTCAATCACCAACCTCCTCTAGATGAGCCCTGTGTCCTAACAACACATACTGTTATGAACTCATCAACAAATTAATCCATGAGTGAGTATAGTGCCCCTATGATATAATTATGATCCCAAAGCCCCACCTATATACACATGAGCATTTTGGGGGACATTTCAGATTAACATAAAAATATTCCTCTCTGGCCAAAAAAATGATCATATTCATTTCCTTACACAAAATGCATTTAGTCCATCTCCAAGGATTGTCACTTTAGCAGATTCAGAGTTCCTCAAAAGTCCATGTCCAATATCTCTTTGGAGACTTCAGACAATGTCATATTTCTTAGCATCTATAAAAGTTTTAAAAGTTACATATTTCTGAAATACGATGATATAGGGTAAATATTTTCATTTCAAAAGATAGTGTAACTAGCTTTTCTCCTTCTGTACACTTGTCATGTTGGTTATGAAGAATGAAATTGAGAGGACAACAGTGTGTAATGGAATCAGGTGTGGTTTATTATAAAGAACAAAAAGAAATCTGCTGCTTGTCAAGTGGATTCCAAAGGAGGACATCATGGAGTGTCTAAATCAAAATGCTTGTATGCAGCCTTTGGCATGAGAAAGGTGCAAAAGGTCATGTGAAAACGCTGTTGCCACTGTTGCTAGGTTTTAGATATCCACAAATAAAATTTTACCATTTCTTTGTCCTTTCAACTCTATTTTTCCAAAGCTTAGTCCAGTTTCTCAGACACTTGCCCTTTTCCCTTTGTGCTACAATTTCCCAAAGCTTATCTTATTTTACTTTTAGTTTACTCAGGCCCTTGTCTTAATCTAACCATTATACCCTCATTTTCCTGGTCACAAACTCTCCTCCCCAACAGCAGTGACCCTATGTATTATTAGGCATGTAGGGGCATTGATCACTCTGGCTGTTTTCCTGCTGCGGGGAGTGACAGGGCAATAGTCAGGGTCCTCCACTGTGAGGTTTATCTAAGGAGCCTGAGTAGAAATCAGGAGGAATGAAATTTATTGTGTCTGTAGCTTTAGAGCTATCAAAGGAGAAGAAACTAATTTGACCAAGAAACAGAGTACGCACAGTTTAAATAAGGATAACAAGTGGCATTAGCAGTTGCTTTTCTAAAAGAAGTAGTCAGGATGCCTATTTCCACATCCCTCAATAGGATCTCCCATGACTTGTAAAATTCCTCTCAGGCCTTAGAAGCACTGTTGCCTAATTTCTATGCTGTACTATTTCAGACTGGTTGGGATAAAAGCAACACTCTTAGAAATAGACATACCTCATCCCCTTTTAAGCAGTCAGGACTTCAAGGCCCTCTGACTTTTAGGGTCACTAGTGTTAGTGAACACACTTTGTTTTGGGCAGCTATTGTACTCTGTGGCATTTGTTGTAAATTCAGCATACTCAAGAGAGTGTTGGTTGATGTAGGCTGGTGATGTGGTGAAACCTGCTAACCCGGCATGGTTCTCTGCTTTTATCCCCAATCCAGTCAGTAAGCGAATAAATTGAATTGCCCCTCCCCTTTTGTATGGTGATCACCTTTACTGGAACTGACTTGAAGTCTTCAAGAAAGTCTGCTTGGGGGATAGATACCCTAAAATACATGTACCTATCCAGTTGGTAGGCATGTAAAAATATGTTGAGGTGTCTCAGAGGAAAAAGATGTCCTTAGTCTCTATGCATGTCAAGAGATTGAATGAGAAAACAGTAGGTTATAAGGCAGCAAAGGGATTAATAATCCCTGTAGTAGTTAATGTGCTAAGCATTGCCCATACATGCAGCAATTGGTTCCAGGGTGCCTCTGTGAGGACCCAAAAGGGAACCAGTCACTTTTTCTGTGTACCTGTTTTATGAACAAAGGAGAGTCAGCTCTCCCACATCTTGATATGAGTAATTTCAACCTCCTATGTTTGTATTTTGGTAACAAGAAGATTTTCATTTGGAACCATTTGGACAGTGTCTGGCATTTGAAATTTGGACAATTTTCTGTGACTCTGTAGTTGAAGTGACCTATTTCTATAATTAAATGTTGGACTGGTTTTTACTTTCCTCTTATGTTTGTGGATCAGATAACCTGGTAGTTCTAAGGATGGTTAAAGTTTATGCAATTGATCTGTCTGTAAATGATGAAAATGGACCTGGAGACCTTGAGATGCTATGGGTTTGAAGGAATGTGGGAATGTTTGGGAGGAGGCATTTATGTAATGGTCTGCAGAGGTTAGAATGTTTTGATATGTAATCAGAAGACTTATAACAAGTGTGACAGATAGTTTGATACTATTAAGATGTGTAACAAGGTTCTGGGCTCCAGTCACTGTCTTTAAAGAAGGAATGTACTTGACTGTGTGGTCATATATGCTTTATTATCAGATACTAGTGAAAGGCTGGTATGCGGATAGCATGGTGGGTTATGGGAGTGGACAAGAGGAAGCCATGCACTTCCTGTTAATGTAGGTTTGCACTGTGTCTTAGTTACCTGTATTGTTACTGAGATGAAATACCACATACCAAAGTTAAAATAGGAAAGGTTTACTTTTGCTTATAGTTTGTAGAAATTTTAGTTCATAGTTGGCTGGCTCCAAGGCCAGCTGGCATAGCATAGGAGCATTGCAGAAGAGCAACAATTCATAGAGGGTAGAAGGAAACAAAGCAGCAAAATAGGGAGGCTCAGCCAGGCTACTTTCTTTTTGTCTCTTTATATCCATCCAATCTTCTTGTACTTTGGGTAGTTCCACCCATTCCCAGGGTGGGCCTTCCTATTGTTCACACCCAGAGCTATTAAGCCAACATGTGATCTAATTTAGTAATCACACACCATTAATCCCAGCCTCACACACTTGACTCTAGCATCACATACCTTAGAACCAGCCACCTCTGAAAAGCCGTATCTATGACTGCATGAGGCTTTTGGGGAACACCTGTATACAAGTCAAAGTAGTTTGCTTCAGAAGGTAATGGGTAATACTGAGAATGTGATGTAAGTATCCTATGACTAGATGGTAGATTGGGTTGTTGAGTTTACAACAAAAAGCAAAGGCTGAAACAAACAAATGAGATTCGGATAAGTAGAAAGTCTTGGAAGGTGCATTGGAGCTATAGTTCACAAACAGGAAATATAAAGGTGTTTACTAATGAGGTAGAATTAGAGGGGTTGCGGTACCATGTAGGTCAGGAAGAAGTTCAAAGTTAAACAGAATGAGGTATGAGTGGGCGAGAGACATGAAATCCTGAGATCAGCATTTGGGTTTTGTGATCTGTTCTTGTAATGAGGCTAATTTAGCTAGAAGAAGCAAACCTAAATGCTTATCTGACTCATCACAGAAAATGACTCCACTCCTCAGGGAACTTAAAAGTTAGGTGAAACCAGAGAAATTCAGAATAAGGATTTCTAGCAAGAGATTTAACCAGAAGATGGGGATGACACAGTGTCTCTACCAGTAATTACTTATCTTTTCAAGCAGGATGTGGTGCTTTATTAAAAAGAAACCTAATTCTTCTACCCTTTCAACCTCAGGTATAACTAGCAAGCATTTTCTATCCTGGATACATGTTCTTTGAGAACCTTTCCTGGACCACTATCTACAATTTTAGTTGAAAAAGGTGAATCCAGAGGCTTTAGTTGTGTATGTGTGTGATGGGAGCAATACTCTATTGTCTCTGACAGGTTGGGTCAAGAGAAGAAGTGGAAAAAGTTAAAGATTTTACTAAGATGAGTTTTCCCACATTAAAAAGAAGGTACTTGTCTTCTGTGATCTGGACCTGTTTTCTGGGATGGGCCTCTATCAGAAAGAGTTAACATGTTAAACTGAGAAGCTACTTCTGGATCGATTAAGAAATCATTGGTAAGAAATGGTCTCCTGCATAGTACCTTAAAGGAGTTGAGGCTGCAAGAGTTTGTTATTCTAGTTACGGCAATGAGTAAGGGAGTTGTCCTGGGAAGTCAGGTTCCTGGGTTAATTTTCTTTCCTTTCTGGAAGAAAAGTAAAAAAAAAATTGCATAACAAAATTATTGGGGAATAACAATAGTTGATACACTGAACATTGTTATAAACTTTAAAGTAGTGAATCAGAATATATTTTCTAAATGATATTAGCACAAATGTTTTTTAATGAATGAAGAGATATAAGTATCTTGCATTTTTTCATTTCCTATCCTTCTATTCCCTTTTGAAAAATTTCTTCCAATTTCATAATATCTATTGTGAATCTTGGACTTTATTTACACTTTCAGTTCCTCATACCAGGGAACACAATACTGTGTTGACATATGTGAGTCTGATTTATTTCACTAATGAATATAGTGTCAAATTGCATGCGTTTGCCTATAAAAGTCTCAAGTTTAACCTACTCTGAAGCTGAGTAGTATTCTATCATGTAAAATGACTACACCATTTTTATACATTCCTCACATAAGGGGCATTTGGATTGTTTCCTAGATTTAGTTATTATAAATTGTGCCACTTTAAACACGGGTGCACATATATTGCTGTAGCATGATATTTTTACTTCATCCAGGGGATACATGCATCAAAGGAGACTTTGAAACCTAGTTTTCTGAGAAATCTTCACAATGATTTTCTCAGCGTTTGCACCAGTCTGAACTTCCACAAACAATAGATGGGGGTTTATTTTTCCTCACAGACCCTCCAACATTTGTTATTGGTTGATTTCTTGATGATAGTCATTCTTTCTGGAGTCAGATGGATCTCACTGTTGTTTTAATTTAAATCTCTTAAATGACCAATGATGTTGAACATTTTTTCATATATTTATTTGTCATTTGTATTTCTTCATCTCAGGATGCTTATTCATCTCAGATTCTCATTTTTGGTTTGAGTCTTTGAATTTGGGGAGCCTGAATTTTTAAAAAAAAATTTTTTTATACAAGACCTGTGTCTAAAGGACAACTGGCTAGATTTATTTTTTCATGACAAATTGGAATTCTATATACCTTATTTATCACTATGTCAAATTCTTTTTTCATACTTCAGAATTTTTCTGCCATTATTTCTGTGAAGAGTATTTTTTTATGTCATTTGTGCTGGCCCCTGCTTTTTTCATGAACTCCAATCAGACATATTATTCTTCTTTGCATCATCTCGCAGTTGTTGGATTGTATTTTCATGGTTTCTTGTTATTAAGAGAACTTCCATTTCATGATTGCTAGCCACAATCCTGTCTTCTAGGTCTGAAATACTGTCTTCTCTTTTGTTGAGGAAATTTTGACAATTTTTAGTGAAATTTTTGATTTCCTGGATATCTGTATGAATGATATCTGTATGAATCTGTCTAATAGATTCCATGTCTTTTCTGTGTTGTATGTTCATAGTTTCCAACATTCTCCTATGCTTCTCTATTTTTTTGTCTATGTCTATTCTAGACTTGGGGAGTAAATCTTTTGTTATTGTCATAATTTCTTTTTGTACCTGAGATATTGTTTCTGACCTGATTTCCTGTATCTTTTGCACCTACTTTTAAACTTTTGCTACTATCATTTCAGAAATTTCACATGGGTGGCCTTCATTTTCTTCTAGCTTATTATCTCTCGGACTTGGCCTTGGTGGGCTTGTGGTCTTGGGTTAGGTTTTGCTTTTGTGTCTTGTAATTTTCTTGTTCTTTTATTTTAGATTTTTCATTATCAATGTATATTTCTTATAGTAGACAGTTTTATAATTAATACTGAAGCCTCTCTAGGAAATGTCTGTTATGTAGAGGAAACTATATGTAGAAATTTCTTGTTTTTTGTGTCTGTCCCAAGATGCTACCTTCCTAATATATCAAAGATGAGATGCTGCGAACAGTTTGGCTCCACTCCCAGTCCTTTGGAACTGGACTGTGGTGATAGTTATGACACTAGACAGTCACAGTATTGTAATAGAAGGGAAAACAACTAACTACAACTAGTATTACATCCTTTTTATAGTTGATAAATTGTGTCAATTTAAGAAGTTTAGAAGTTTAACTGAGAGACTCATCAGGGAGATGGGTTCTTTGTAAATATCCTCATGCTGTGCAAAGGAGGGCAAGAAGATTTTGTGAGTGATACATCTTCCCTGTGACATGGGGGGTGGCCTGCATAAAATACAAAGGAGGAAAAGAGTCTTGTTTTACTTTTGCTCCAGCTACTGCCTTGAAGCTATGTTCCAGTTCCATGCTATCCTGTCTTGGAACCAGCTGATTATGGACTGCAACCTCCATAAACTGTGAGATAAATAAACTTTTCTTTCCTTCATTTTGGGTTTAAGGTATTTTGTCCCAGGAATAAAAGAAAAGTAAAATTAATGAAGACAATCCTGAAGAAATATTACAAATATTAGTAATAATAGTGTCACACACATAGTAAAATTTGAAAAACTGGCAAGTCTTCATTTGGTACTTTTAACCATATTGGCAAGATCTAGAATTATATATAAAAAAACTAACGTACATAAAGAAATTTTATTCAATTAATTTCACACTAGTAGAGTTATATTACTCTGTAGTGGGGAAATTTAAAATGTATAAGGGACAAATCAGAGAGAGAGAGAGAGAGAAATGAGGAGAAATATAGTGGAAACAAAACTGGAGGATAAAGAATAATCATGCATGATTTGGGAAGCTGGGGAAGAGGGAAGTAGAAAATGAATGAAAGAGAAATTAAAAGATTACTGAAGTGAATTAGAAAGATTAAAGAAAATGCTCATTCACATTAAAATATCCTAAGATCAAGAGGGATAATTGAGGAGAGAAAAAGAGAAGATAAATAAAACAGAACAGAAATATATGTATAAATCTAAAACAGAAAGAAGAAGAAGAGGAAGATGAAGAAGAAACAACAAACCAGGCAATAAAAGGGAAACAATATACACAAAGAAAATAACATTCCTCTGGTGTCCACTCTTCTGTGGCAGTGGCTAAATCAGCATCCCACCAATAGTGCAATAAAGTTAGTGCTGGAATGGATGTGGTGCTGATCTTGGCCTCTAGATATGTGGTCTGTGGCCAGTCTGTAGCCAGAAGCTTTCTGGGTGGCCTGCCCTCTACTCTATACCCTGTTTGTCTCTCCTGGTTGTTGTGGCACCCTCAAACAGAGACAGTGCAAGGCAGTGACCAGTCCTGTGTACAGTTGGCCTCTCCTGGACCTTGCACAGCCTGTTCCATTCTACAAAGCTGATTCCTTTCATGTCATACTCCTTGCCCCATATTGCAGTGGTGTTCACAAGTTTTTCCTGCTCTGGTTGTCAAACGGAAGGAGTGCTGATTTCCTGACCCAAGGGTGTTTGTATTGTTTTCACAGGGTGGTGGAGTACTAGTTCCCCACTCCTTGTGTCTGCACTGCAGGTCACAGGTTAGAAGGAGTTTTTGACTTCATGGCCCAAAGGTACTTGTGTTGCTGGTTTCAGTACTTGGGTCAGGGAAGAGTTTTTCTGCAGTGCCATGGGATGGTCCTAGTCCTTTTCTTGTGCCAGTCATAGGTAGGTTGGGACCAGCTGTGTAGTTTCACTAGTAGTCTTCAGTGCCATCGTTGGTCTCTAACCGTGTTTTTTCTGGAGGCTCCAGTTAGCAGTTTTGGCGCTTGACAGTGAAAGAGGAATAAAAAAGCAGAAAAAAAAACTGGTGGCCCATTGAGGAAGGAGTAGCTACTCACCCTTGTGTGTGCCAGTGAAATTTGCTACCAGGCTGCAGTGCCCTCCCTAGGTAAGGGAGTTTATATTGAACTCCCTTATCCTGTGTGGATTGCTTATCCTGTGTGGATTGAATTTGCCATACAGTTGCCATCTCTCCATTTTTTTGGTGTTGGGGGAGGGAACTTCCTGGGAATCGCAATTCCTGCTCCAGTACCAATCCTGCTGCCAGGAAACACAGAACTGTGGGCTGTTTATAATTTTATAAAGTCTTATGTCTATGTTTTTGGTTTGATCTACAAGCCTCTTATTTCAGATTAATTTTGGTAGCAGGATGTATGTCCCTCCTTTCTTCCAATTATCTGCGTTTTTAGTTGATTTCCTCTGAGAAACCCCAATGTGAATCTTCCTTTATTCAGCCATGTCGACCCTTTTTCTCCTAAGTTAATTTTCTGATGGTCTTCTCAACTTTCCCTGAAGACTGGTGTCTCCAGGCACAGCATACATCAGTAGTTGCAGACCTATGGCATGCGTGCCACAGTGGGAACACAGAGGTCTCTGTCTTCATGCAAGCCAAGTATGTGAGTAATTTTTTTATAAATTAAGCCCTCAGTACTCAGGTTTAATTGTAGTGCTTGCATTTTGTAATAAATAGGAGTCTTCGGTGCCATCTTTGGTCCCTAAATACATTGTTGGTCCAAAACTACAGCCTAAATGCTGTAGTTTTGGAATTCAGTCTCTAAAGCTTTCACCACCACTGGTGTATGGGATGCTGCATAAACGGAGCTGTTGAGACTACTTGAGTAACTGCAGCCCATGGAGGGTGGACCATTGCCACTCTAGGGCCCTTAAGGCAGGCAAAATTGAGGAATAATTTAATTTATTACAGCTATTTCCTTCAGAAACTTCATCTTCTCTCTTTTTGTGTCCTTTACAGTAGATTATTGCAATATCTAGAATGAAGAATTCTGCATATAACAGGTGACAATTTTTTGGTGATATTTTATTAGGGAACCTCTTGTCATGAGGGAATTTTTTCTTTTCAGATGGCACCATGAGGGTGAAGAATCAGGAAGACATAATTTGAGTCTGCATATATGTTAGTAAATGTCACTTTGCATAGTTTGAAAGCCCATGTGAGAGCAACTACTTCTGTTACTTTAGCTAGCACTTAATCCCATGGAAAGGGATGAACCCTATGTGACTTTTATTGGGAACCTCACCATGTATCCTGCCTCCAAAACATACCATTATACAGAGGAGGTCCAGTCTGAAAAGCATGTCCAATCTATATTCTCTAACAGATGGTCTCTCAAATTTCTCCTTGTGACACAAGCATCCAATATCACCTGACTATAATCATGAGTTAATTCGTCTTATTCCTCTGAAAGAAAAGTAGCAAGTTTTAGGGGAGAGCAGATTTCATTTTGAGTGTCAGATCCTTTCATCAGCATAGCTAAATATTTCAAGAGTCAGCTCTCTGAGAAAAAAAGGCTTCCATTGGAGAATAGCAGAACTGAGACGTGATGGGAAGAGTACATAGTCCGTTCAATGTCTAAGGTAAGCATGGAAGCCTCTGAAATGGAGAGAGCAGTGGCAAAAATTGCCAAATGACAAACCAACCAATTTGGCTACAGCATCTAGTTCTTCATTTAAGTAACCAGCAGGCTGTTGGGATGGGCCTGTGGTTTGGGTCAATTTTCCCTGGACCATCTCTTTTGTTTCCTGTCATGTATAGATTTAAGGCTCTTCCTGTGGGGAAGCTCAAGACCAAAGACTTGATCTTGAAAAGAGCCTTTTTTAATGTTTCAAAGATCTTCCTTCTTTCTCATTTCCATTCCAATTTTTTTTGTTCATGTGTCTTTAGTCACTTGGTAAAGTGGCAAGCTATTTCCTCAGAGCCTGGAACCCATAACCTTCAGAGCCTGTGATACCCAGGGATCCCCTTTGCTGTTTTAAGGTTGTATCAGTCAGTGTTTACTAGAGAAACTGATTTAATACAAGATATATAATAGTTTACAAGTCAGGCTTACGATGGCTGCCCACAGAAACAGATAGAGAAGAGTGGAAAAGATCTGTCTGCCTACTGGGGATCAGAAGGATCCAGTCAAAGGCCTGGAGCTCACTGTAGTGTCCCATGCAAGTCCATATAAGAAGGCCTAAGCATCTGCAAAGGAAGGCTAAAGGCTCTGTGAGAGAGGCTGAATGAAGAGTCTTCATGGCAGCTCGGAGATGGTGGCCAAGGTAAAGCAAAAGACTGGAGCTCTGAAGAAACAGGAGAGATCTTTGTTCTTTTCCCTTTTATACTATTCTGAGAAAAATCCTCCTTAGAATGGGGCTTCCACACTCAGAACTATGTGAGTCATTTTATTTGGACATTTCTTACTCAGACTGTCAAAATCAATTCACTATTATAGAAAGTTTTGGGAAGTGAGAACAAGAGAGCTCAACTCATTCTTTGCTCAGAGCCCTAGAGCCCTCAGATAAATTCCAAATATTATACAGAATATTGGAATAGTTGGGCTTTTTCTTAGAATTGATTAGTTACATGGTGGTGGTCCACTTCAGGAACACAGCCTGATTTTAGTGTTCTGTATGAGAACTCCCTGGAATAACTCCAAAGGAGAGTCTGAATCAAGTTTATGGAGTTGAGTTATTATTGATAAGTAGAAGTGAGGAGAGCAAGGAATCAATGAAGCAGGAATCGCTGATTAGCAAAGGCTACATAGCCATAACACTGGTTAATGTTTTGTACTGCTGGGTGGGCTGTGATTTAGCACAGCTGGTGGGTGGGTGCCCCATGTCTTAGCACAGCAGGTGGGTTTTCAACCGGTTGTAGGAGTTGAGCCGTAATTATTCCCATGTCTTTCAGGTGAGTGGGAGTAGTTGTTCTGGGAACTTTTGCCAATGGAACAGATGAGAGTCATACCTACGAGAAGCACTGTATCCACTTCTTGCTAGAAAATTAAGGAGGGACTGGGTTCCCTTTTGGGAATCGTCCTTAATTGCAGCACAGGCCAGGAGATCATCTATGTATTGTGAAATATTAGTATAAGAGTATGAGAAGTCAGATAGAGCTCATGGAAAGAGATGAGGGCTATCCTGGAATCCCTATGGGAGGCCAGTCAAAGTAAGTTTAGTTATTTTTTCTGAGATGTCCTCAAAGGCAAACAAGAACAGGGAGTCTGCATGTACTGAATGTGAAAGAATGCATCCTTTATATCTGAAACTATGAATCATTTGGACCCCTCGGAGATATGGGTCAGAAGAGTATAGAGGTTTGGGAACTACAAGGTGTATCAGAATGGCCTCAATAATAAGTCAGAGGTTGTGTATTAACCTCCAATCTCCCAAAACTGGAGAATTTGAGAAACTGTTACAGAGGGTCAAGAGACTCAGAAACTTTACATTTTTGATGATTTTTTTAATTTTGAAGAGAATAAAACCAAATGTGACAAAACAAAATAAAGTCAGTCAAAACATAAGGATGGACATAGTACATAACTTAAAAACAAAATCAACAGTGGTTACCATAATGCCTCTTGTTATCTTCAAAAGAATTGCCCATATCATCAGGCATAATAAAATTGAACAAGACAGTACAGAACAAAGCCAATAAAAACAAAACATTTGAGAAATTATAGGACTTCAAAAGAAGATAATAGTTAAATCAGAATGGGTATCATAGTGTATCTTAATTGTCTTCAAAGTAGTTGCCTATACCATCAGAACTGATACTATCAAACAAAAAGAATAGAATACAATCACTCAAAATAAAATAGTGAAAGCAATATAGGGCTTCATATCAATCCAATAGGAAATAAGAAATGTTTACCATAATATATCCTGCTATCTTTGCAATAGCTGTCCATGCCATCAAATCTAATACAAGTAGACAAACTGAAACAGAATAAAACCAAACTAAATAGAACATTGAAAACAATATGGGTTTCAAATCATGATAAAAGATTAACAATGACCACTGCCTTCCCTGTTTAGACAATTCCTCCCCTTTCACTTTCACAGAGTGCATTATACATTTTGTATCCCACTAACTCCTTTAGTTTTCAAATTAAGGAGTCAACCAACTATTTACCTAAGTGATTTTTGAACGTTTTTAGCCCTGAGCTTGGTCTCAAGTTGTATCCATTTACCTACAAAAGCCTCAAGTTTTCTTTCTTTATAGCTGAGTAGTTTTCCATTGTATAAAAGTGTTATGTAATTGAAACATTCTAACCAATCTGCAGCTGATGGGAGAGCTACTCCCACTTTTTTCTGGTTCCCTATCACATAGAGCACTGTTTTCTCATCTTTGACTTTCAGTCTATAAATGATTTTTTGTGTTAATTGTATTTCGTATATAGAGCATCTTGATGGACCCTGTCTTCTGATCCACTCTGCCTGTATTTCTTTTTATTAGTATAACGAGGCCATCCATATTAGTGATTATGGCCAACCTTCTCTGCCTCATCTCCGCCATGCTATTTTTCTGCCGTTGGTTGTCTACTTTTCCCCTTCATTCCACTGTCTACCCTTCAGTGGCCCTTTCTGCTGCTGTTCCTGAAACAATGGTCTTTTTTCTCTCTCTCTAGAATGTCCTTTAGTATTTTTTGTAGGATTGGATTGGTGGTCACGAACTCCCCCTGTTCCTCTTTGTCATGGAAGCATCTTGTTTCTCCATTAATTTTGAGAGGCATCTTTGCAGAGTACATCAGTCTGGGTTGGAGGTTATTTTGTTTTGGGACTTGGAATACTTCACTCAAGCTCTTCTTGATTTGATGGTTTGTGTCAAGAAGTCTGCCATGATTCTGATGAGTTTTTCTTTATAGATGATCCGGTACTTTTTCTGACAGCTTTTAATATTCTGTTCTTTTGTTGAATTTCTGGGATATTGATTATTCTATGTCTGGGTGTAGATATATTTTGGTTATAGCTGGCTGGATTTCGTTATGCCTCATTTATCTGAATATCATTTGCTTTTCCCATGCTTGGGAAGTTTTCTTTAATTATTTCTGTAAATATACTTTTATTTCATTTTTGTTTACTCCTGCTTCACTCTTTTTTTATTCTTAAGTTATAGTTCCTCTTGCATCTTTTAGCCTTTTTATTGTTGCTTCCTGGTTCCTTGCAGGTTTTTTTTTAATTTTAAAGATTTATTATAGTAAAAGACACATTGTCATTAATCTCCCTCAAAATACTCTACTTCACTTCATTTTTAAAATTTTATTTTAAAGAGAATGAAACAAAGGGGACAGATCTAAGCAGATCAGAACAGAACAATGTAGCAACACATCACTTCACACAAGACAATTAGATATTAACAGTAGCTATCATAATTTCTCTTTCTTTCAAATATTTGAGCTTAGCTTTTCACATAGTAATGTTGAACATAACAAAATAGAATAAAACCACTCACGAGAATGAAAGTATTACAAGGCATTCTGAACCAAATAACCGATGATGAACAATGGCTACTATATTATCTCACTTTGCATAAAAATTTGTTTATACTATCATACATATTAAAATCCAATAGGACACAACATGATAGAACCAATGGTAATAGAAAAGCAAAAGCATGGTAGGACTTCAGAGCAAGATGATATAACATCAGCAATGGCTGCCATATTGTCTTTTCTTCAAAGCAACTATTCATACCATCACATATAATAAGATCAAACAAAACAGAATAAAACCATTCCAAACAATGAATGAAAACATAAGACTTCAAAGCAATATAATAGTGAACCATGATTACCATAAAATCTTATGTACCATTACCATTTCTTACACTAGAAAGACTATACAGTATTTATACATGTGAGATTGATTTATTTCACTTATGAGTATGGATTCAAGTTTAGGATCTGAAGCATTTCACTCCATGCTCTTCTTAACTTCATTGTTTGTGTTGAGAAATATGCTGTGATTCTCATAGGTTTTCCTTTATAGGTGATCTGTCTTTTCTTGGCATCAGCTTTTAATATTCTTTTGTTATGTTGGATTTCTGGGATGGTGATTATTATATGTCTGGGTGTAGCTTTGTTTTGGTTATGGCTATATGGAGTTCTATATGCTTCACTAATCTGTATGTCAGGTTCCATACTCATGTTTGGGAAGTTTTCAGCTGATACTTCTATAAATAGCCTCTTGGTATCATTTCTGTTGTCCCCTCCTTTTTCATTTATCCCTATTAATCTTATGTTGTTTTTCTTTGCATCATCTTTCAGCTGTTGAATTTTTATTTCCTGATTTCTTGCTATTTTTAGAAGATCTTTCCTTTCTTGTTTCACTAGCTGCAATCTTATCTTCAAGGTCTTAGATTGTATCTTCACTTTTGTTTAGGAAGTTTTTGCAACTTTCAATAGAACTTTTGATTTCCTCTATATCTCTTTGAATCTGCTTCATGTATTCTGTTTGTTTCTTAAACTGTTTATTCAGGGATTATATCATTTTGCTTTGTTCCTCTAATTTTTTTAGCTATGTCTTCATTGGATGCATTTAGTATTTCTTTTACTACTTTTATCATTTCTTCTTTTACCTGGGAGATTATTTTTGATTTAACTTCCTGCACAGCTTCCCATACTTGATTCTTCATTTCAGTTGATATCATTTCATACATTTCAGGTGTATGTGTAGTATTTTCTTCTATGTACATGGCCGCTAGGCTTCATTTGGATGGGCTTGAAGTTTGAGATTGCATTTTGGTCTTTGGTTTGTCATTTCCCTCTATTTCTGTGTTTCCAGTGATGTTCCAAAGCTTTCCCTGAATGTGTTGGAAATCACTTCCTGCATCCTCCACTACTGTGACTCATGTGTCTTTGGCTCCCCTTGTGCGGTGGGCCTGGCTCCCATGGTTGAATGAAGATGACTGAGTGTGGTCTACTCAAGCGCCAGGAAACTCTGGAGCCTAGACCACTGTCCTAGGGGGCTGGGCAGGCACCCAGCCACTGAGATCGATGGTCCAAACTGTTCCTGTGCTTGTGCCTGTGAGCTGCAACTCACTTCATGGCAGTGGCATGGGCCTGGCTCCCCTTTCAGCAGGCCTGGCTCCCCTGGTTGAATGAAGATCACTGGGCACGGTCTACTCAAGCCCGCAGAACTTCTGGCGCCTAGTCCAGTGTCCTAGGGGGCTGGGCAGGCACCCAGAAGCTGGGATTGATGGTCTCAAACTGTTCCTGGGACTGTGCCAGTGAGCTGCTTCCTTGCTATTTTTAAAAAAATGTTCCTTTTTGTGATCACAAGTTGCAAACCTGTCTTCAAGGTTTGATAGTCTGTCTTTAGTTTCTTTCAAAGCTAGCACTTTTGCCAGATTTCAATGGAGTTTAATTTCCTGGTAATCTCTTTGACTCTGTTTCATGCATTCTATTTTTTTTTATATTCTTCATTGAAGATTTCCCTCCTTTTCCTATACTCCTCTATTCTTCCATCTGTGTTTTCTTTAGAGGTGCTTAGCAACTCTATTATTATGTTTCTCATATCTTCTTTTTCCTGTAATAGTGTTTCTGTTCTAAGTTCTTTTAGAGCTTCATGGAGTTGTTTCTTTATTTCAGTTGGTCTTACTTCAGAATCTGCAGGTGTGCAACTCCCTATCTCTTCCATGTTTACATCTCCTGGATCATTACTGCTTGGGTTGGAGACCAGAGACTGCCTTTTGCTTCTTCCTCTTGTCAATTTCCAGGTTTCTTCAAGACAAATGGGTAGTGGGGTCCCCAGTACTTACTGTATTGTTTATAATTACTCTGAAGCATGTTGGCCAACTATTTCTGCTGTTTGCTGCTTTTCCCAGTATTCTGGTGGCTACTGGATTATAAGCAGGTGCAGAGAAGCCTGGCTACTCCTTTCCCAGCTGGGTTAAGCACAGGGAGTCTTTGCTACATTAGTGTGCCCTGGTCGGGTGAGGTTGGTTAAGGATAGCTTTAGGGAAACCTTGGTGGTGGCTATTGGACCATGCCCAGGGGTGGGACTCAGTCGAAGCAATTTCCACCAATCTGCTCTGAGCTAAGAGTGGCTAAATGAAGCCACTTGTAGTTCCCACACTGGGCTTATCCTGCCTGACTCCAAAGTGGCACCCGACCAATTCCCATGGGAGAACTGAGTCCCCCATACTAGCTGCCAGCCAGTGCAGTTCTCTGGTCTGCTTCTCCCGTCTGCCACCACATTTCCCCACTGAGGCCTTTGGGCTTGCTAGCCACCTGCTTCACTGTGCCCATTGGTCCCCAAGTTCCAACAGCCCTTCTGGCACAGTGGGACTGGCTCCAGTGAAAGCACCACCAGCTACCACCTTATTCTATTTAACTTTTCTCTTTTTTTTAATTCTTTCTGTGGGCTTCAATTCTCACTGTAGTTCCACACTAGGGGACCCACTTCTTTCCTTTTTGTCTTCTCCAGAATGTTATATTCTAGCACCTGTACTGTTTCTCTCAGAAAGGCTTTTTACTTTTCTGCTTACTGTTCTGCCATCTTCCCAGACTCCGTGATGATCCTTTTGAGACTTTCCTTGGCTTCTGGCTTTAGGGGATATTGCCTCTGATGTAGAAAAGAAGTTGAGTCCTAGAATTGGATTTGTATTGGTAAGTAGTTACAGTCTGACTAGGTTTTGCTGCTGAGGCCCAAACTTCAGGATTAATCTCAGTTTCTTTTACAAAGGATAATAGTTTGTGCTAGGGCTGTTAGGATAGTAGTGCCTTCTCAAGCCAGGAGATCTCATGCCAGCAGCAGGCTAGGGCTTTGTGGAATTTCAAAAAGGAATAAGTGAATATATTAATTGGTAAAGCTTAGGGGAAATGTAAAAAAAAACAAGTTACTGCCTTTTCCGATACTCTGCTCATGGTTGTTCTAGTGAGAGAAAGGGGCCAGCATTAGAAGAAAGGTCTGAAGGGGCTGGGGATTTAGCTCAGCGGCATGAGCGCCTGCCTTGCCAGCGCATGGTCATGAGTTTGATCCCTGGTACCGATAAAAAAAGAAGAAAGGTCTAACAGTTCATAATCAGTGATGAGCAGAAAATTTGCTGTTTGATCATTTACCATTAGGCTTAGCAAGGGTTGCTGGAGTGTGATATTCTGAGTCCTAAGAGCCACAGTGAAAAGTCCCAGGCTCCTTTAATCCTGCTGAACTATTATGTCAGAATAGTTTAGACCCTGGGACCTTTATCCCTGGGAGCAAACAGTCCTACCATCGTCCCTTTTGCAGTTAGAATAAAGCCTAGCCAGAAGTCCACTGCCTTCTTTTTTGCCTTCTTTTCAAATTTACAACATAGACTGGTGGAAGACTCCCAGAAAGACACAGTTCTGTGGGTCTGTAGGGCTGCTACTACTAAGACAACCTTCTTCCTATCCCTTTGGTCCTGCTCCTGGACCTCCTTGATCTTTACTGAGAAAAAAATAACTTGGTGGATGTTCTTAGTGGATTATCTAGAGTTTGGACTGTCTCGTAGCAAAGTTCTGTAACTTTCTCTGAGTGCTAGGGTTGGATTGGGTAATAAATTTATCTCTCACAATACATTGTCTCTCAAGTAACTCAGGTTGCATGGAGGTATATTTAATTAGGGCTTCCTTGAGTTCACTTGAGGCAAGGTGAGGGATTCTTTCCCTTGATCACCATAGATGGTGTGCAATAATATAGAGGTTTGTATAGGGTCCTGTAGAGTCCCTCTAATATACAGGTCAGGAAATTTCTGTGTTTCCAGGACCCACATCCTACCTGGTTATTCGGGTCCCATTGAGATTCCTTCAGGGGGAACACCTATGAACTCAGGATGGAAGTGAATTTCATTTTTTCATTAGGCCAGGTTTAGCTCATTCCTATACATCTGTGATGCTTTCAGAGCTGCCTCACTCTGAGTCAAAAGGGTTTGATTTCAAAGGGTCATCATATTACTCCACAGAAGGTCAAAGTTATGGGACAGTCCCTGGAATTATTCTATTTATTTATCAGGCTCCTTTTAGAACCTGTCCAGGTTTGCCGTGATATGTCACATGCCTCCTGGGAGAAATGGACCTGAGCCCATTTGAAGGTCTCATCTTATTTTTCTCATTGCTGAGAAAAAATACTCCACATCCAAAAAAAATGAAGAAAGGTCTATTTTATCACACAGTTTATGGAGATGGCAAGCCATAGTTGACTGGATCCAAGTCAGGGAGGCCTGGTAAAGGAGAATTGCAGAGGAAAAATGTCCATGGCAGGGAAGGCAGGAAGCAGCTACCGGCAAAGTTAGCCTCCTTTTCCTTTTTATTCCATCTAGGTTACAAACTTTTGGGTGATGTCACCCACACTGAGAGAGGCCCTTCCCATCATTCACACCCAGAACTATGCTAAACCAATCAGTGAAGTAGTTTAGTACTGCATACCCTTAATCCCAGTATTACACATCCTAGATCCAGTCAGTTTGGAAAAGCACCACCTATGAGCACATGAGAGCATGAAAAGACATTTAGATACAAGCCATAACAGGTCCCTCTGGCCTTGTGCCCACCACCTAGAGTGGAAGCAAAGTGGATGCTCTCAATCTTTAGGAGGGTCCCATTGGGAACAAAGAAGATTATGGCAGAAGAGCTCTTCAGAAAATTTTCTCTGGGAGTGAGAGGGATCTCTAGAGGTTGAAGTGGTAAATGATATTAACAGGGTTGACTATGCAGCATGTCTTTCAGAGTCAGGATTTTCTCTCAAAGCATAGAAAGCCTGCACATAGGGACCTTGGGGCCATTTACTCCACATTTCACAAAATAGATATGGTTGGAGAATTGTATTAAAATTGATGCTCCCTCCCAGTGACCGCTTTTCTATATCATCTAGAGGAAAGTGAGTCTGTATGCATACAGATGATTAGGTCATTTTTCTTCAAATCCTGAGGCTCAAACAATTCACAGTCTTTAACAATATGCCCTGCCCCCTCCCAAAGAAAAAAAGAATGGGACCCAAAGGGGAGATAAGTGGAAAGTTTTGAGTCTACATTCCTTGTTGCTTTCTATGCTCTACCTCCACCTGCGTGGGACAGCAGGAAATAGGAATCTTTTTGTGGACCTATCTGTATTAATAGTGCTCTGTGCTGATGAGTCCTGGGAGGGTGCACCAGGAGCCTAATAATCTTCATGGTGGATACAGGGGTTTGTATGTAAAACCAATGAGTATTTCCCAAGAGCAGTGGAAAGCCTTCTGGAAAATATATTGCAGACATATCTCAGTTAACATAGGGCAATGACTCAACCTGGGTGTTTTAAGAGTTTGTCATATTCAGCCTGCCTTTTCCTTATGGGGTTCTACAAAACTATTAAAGTCCAAGAGGGTTCCTCACAGGGTTCCGCATGAACCTAGTTTAAGAGGCTCAGGAGACAAGAATCAACCATTTTTATGTTAAGCTTTGTACCCCATATACATTGTGATAGGTGTTTGCCCAGGGAGAGAAATCTTCCTATGTGTTACAATGGCGTTTCTTATTTGGCAGCATATATTCTAGCCAGAGCAAAGAAAAATGAAGTCTTTGCATAAGGGAATCATGAAATAATCTTCTTAACGGAGGAGGACCTGCAGATTATGTTGGTGGAGTTTGGGCACTAAGGACAATGGGGGCCTGGAGACCCAAGGCATTTCTAAAAGACAAAATTTTACATCATTTGTGCTTATTTAATTTTGGATGACAAAATACTGAATTGTAGGATTATAGCAAATATTTAGAGAAAAGAAATATATTTTTCTCTTCTGAAAGTTAATTGGTATGTCTCATAACGTTGATTGTATTTAACAAATATGATGCAGTTAAACAGTCATTTAGAAAAATAACTACAAAAAAATTAATTTTTGAAATAAAATATTGATAATTATGAGTTGTAAATTGTCTCCAAGAACTCAGTAGTGACTTTTAATTATGTGTACTGCTGCCTGGCATAAATCATGCCAAGTTTCCAGAAAACTGTCATAAATGTTTAATGAATATTGGTAGCATCCAAGTATCAGTTTCGCATGTTTTGTAAAATTTTACTTTCATTAACACCTAATGAACAATTTTCTACCCAACTGAGTTCAGATTCCAATCATATGGAACTTGTAATTATGATTTATAACATAAAGCAGGTGGATTTTATAGCTAACCAGTGAAGCAGCTGATTTTATTGTAAAACAAAAGTCTACAGCTTTTGCTATGCAAAAATGCCTGCCTCTTTTCTTTAGAAAACAGCCTCTATAATCTGTAATTTAGATTTCTCCCATCAGTGGAATTTATGTGCATGTGTGAAAAAAAATACAACTAAACCTACTTATATAGTTTATAAGGGTCTGGGGTTGTGAAAGGAAACTATATACATTGCAGTATTTATTTTAGGTTATTTTAGGCAGTTTGTCTTTCTTCAGAAATACATATTTGTTGTAACAGAAAAAAGACTAACATGCTGTTAGGAAGTCTTATCAGGACAATTGATGACGTAGATAAGACGATGTGTATAGATGGGTATGCTGAGAAAAAGGACAGTAAATAAATATGTATTGTGAGCGAGCAACAAATTTAAGTGGATGTTATTTTCATTTAGTAATATTTACTGCAGCAAAATTTCCTACAGTAGCTTGAAACCTGATCAATGTTACTGGTAACTAGCTTTCCTTTAATTTTTAATGCTTTACGGATATCCCTCCTTATTTCACTTGGAATTTATAGCAACATCACAGTAAATAGTGAGATTTTTTAACATATCGAATAGTTTGTTTTTTTGTCTTTTTGAAACAGGGTCTTATTATGTGCTGCAGGCTGGCCTTGAGCTCACTTTATAGAGCAGGCTGGTCTCAAACTTGCAAAGATCCTCTGCTTTAGCCTCCTGAGTACTGGAATTACAGGTATGTACCACCACACTCAGCTCAAAGTAGTCTAATTTTATTTGTATCCATGTGCTTTGCTTTTCCTTAGTTTCTTTGTACTGGAAAATCTGTCTGTACTATTGTGGCTAACACTTCACTAATTAACTGACTCCCACACCTACCCAGTTCTATGGACTTCTTCAGGAATCATCCCTCCATGTTTTCTGTAATAAATTAAATAATATTTGCTAGATTATTCCTATGAATCTTATTATGTCATAATAGCTCTCAATGTTAATATTCATGCTTTCCATGCCTCTTTACAACTTCCAGTTACTATCGCATATAACTGGTTTCTTTTTTAACAAAACAATTTGAAAGTTTGTTTATGCTAAAAATCTTTACTTGTTTCACAATTATCTTTTGAACAGAATTAATTTAAATTTATTACTTTTCACTTTATTGAGACTGTTCTTTTTAAAAACATCAAAAATAAATACTGCCAAATCAAATTATCTATGTTTAGTTCTCATTTTGTGCAAACAATGAACTCTGTGTGGCACAGAGCTCTCACTAAATGTCATATTCTGAGCTTCCAGAATTCACTCCTTTCTTATTGCTCTAGAGCTTCCAGAATTCACCCCTTTCTTATTGATCTAGCAATTTTTATTAGTCTCTTTTGTAAGTTTCTCAACTTATTTTTCCTTTTAACTTCTAAAATGTCCTGTTTCAAGCTTTCTGTTTCGTATAAATAAATGAGATAAGTCAATTTAATAAGATGAAAGATCTTTGGCTCAGTTTTTGAGATTTCATTCCACAATCAGTCGAGCTATTCTTTTGCAGTAGGGTTGGGGAAGTATATCTTTGTGAAAGTATATACCAGATGAAGTTGCTCATTTCAGTTACCAGGAACCAAAGAGAGGAAAAGGATAGAGTCATTCCCCTTCAAGTACAATACCCCAATCTTCTGATTTCCTACCATTAGGCCTCAGGCCTCATACATGAAAGATTCTTCCACCTGCCAGTAGCACAATCTATCTGGGATGGAGACTTTAACACACAGAGGAAGCATGTAGCCAAATCATAGCAAACATCATGGGCTCAGTTTTCTTTGTAACCACTTTGTTTTTTTCCCTCATTCCTGATGAGATCCTACTGCTACACATAGAGATACTAAATAATTTAAATTTGATAATCCTCACTTATCTTCTTTACAATGGCTCATATAGATACCTAAAAATTGGAAGAATCATTTGTAAAGCTGTCCAACAATATTCTGTCTCCACAGGCATTATTTTAATCTACATATAGTAATATATTGGCAGTAAAACTTAAAAAAAATTCATGTGAATAGTAACCAAAGAGATGATTGATTATAATAGTATCAGATAAAGTAAATGCTCATTAAATATTATTAAAAGAGACAAAGCATAATATTATACATTGAAAAAAGTTTAGTTCATTATGTAGATATGAAAGCATAAACATATAAACATATATAAACATATATAAACATATATATATATATATATATATATATATATATATATATACCTCTAAGTTATGTTAAGTAATTGACACTATTAGAGAACTAGACTATTGTGTAAAAGTAGTTCTATGCTTAAATATCCCACGTTAAATATGATTTAAGTATTTGGGAGTTTAATTCATAAATAAGATACACAAAATATTAGCAGTCAACACTGTCTACAATCACATACAGAAAATTCCATCCAAAAAGAGTCAAATACACATTTTACTCAAGAACATATAAGCATTTTCTTTTAAGTAATCGTTTTCTCTTAAATACATTTGTGTGCATTTAATTCTATAAAATCTTTTGGTTTATAATTGCATAGAATGTTTTACATTAGCTTTCAATTTAATTGGCTCATTTCATTTCTTTCCATTCATTTTTCCCCATGTCCATTGTATGCATGCAGCACACAATTCTCCTATCAAATAGTGTTTTCTCAGTTCCCAGACATCTCATTTCTATGTAAGGAATTGAAAACTGTAAACATAGCATTAATATATGCAAATTATATATTCATTATTAAAAGTTGCATCCTATTGTTACTGTTTTAGTTACTTTGTTGTTGTTGTGAAAAAATACCAAGCACTCAAAGTTAAAGGAGAAAAGGCTTATTTTAGCTTACAGTTTGTAGAGGTTTCAGTCCATAGTCAGCTGGCTCCAAGGCAGAGTGACATGGCAGAGAAGGAAAAATGCACAGCAGAGCAAACAGAAAGCAGTATGCATCGAGCCTTTCTTTTCCATTTGTCCCCTTCAGGCTGCAACCCTAGTGGTAGGTGTCATTTACCTCCAGGGTGGGCTTTCTCATATCTACACCCTGGACTAAACCAGTCAGTGGACTAATTTAGTTATTACATACCCTTAATCTATATTCATGCACTCTAAACTCAGCCAGCTCTAAAAAAGTCAAGTAAGAGAGCATGAGACTTTGATCAGAAACCTTGATACAAGCCATAATAGCTAATGTACCCCAAAATTCTGTCTGAGTCTATTTTGTGATACTATAGGAAATTGCACATATCAAACCATTGAAAACAGACAGAAGCTTATTTGTAAAAGTTTTAGAGGCCGGGAAATCCCAAGTTAAGTTTATGTATCTGTTTGGGGCCTTCTTCTGCATTCTCCCCAATGGTAAAATGCAGATGGGCAAAAAAGAGAAAACATACACCTGCAATCCTTTTATATAGCAGACTAGTCAATTCGTGTAGGCAGTGACCTCAAGAATTAAACATTTGTCATTATGCTCCACCTGCAACATTGTGGTGCTGAGTATTATGTTTCCAACCCATGAATTTTTAGAGAAACATTCAAATCATAGTTGATTCATAAATAGAAGCAAACTTGATACACTTAAATATAAAGTGAATATGAATAAAGTGAAACATTTGTCAGGATTTTCATTTACGTGTATGATACATATAATTGCACTAGTTATCAATAAATTTTAACAATGCTCTGTAGTGAATTGATTGGTCTTCAAGCAAGACAAAATGCAAACTCTGCTTATAAAGATAATTTTTCTGCCAATTGTTGTGTGGTTGTCTACACCTTCCATTCCCAGCCACATTACATTACTATATTCATTGATATGCATAGGCACTCAGTTTCAAAGTTTTTTTTTTATTTTAACAGCTCTCAATTAGTTTTTATTGCATACATAATAGTAAATGGTAAATCATATTGAAAAAAATGAGATCCTAAAAAGATCCCCCAAATTTTGAAATTGTGTCACAAGTAGTATCTTTTTTTCTCTGGACACTGCCAATGCCAGATTGATCTCATGTAGACATAGCTCTCATAGATTTGTTCAACCATTTATTATTTATTGAGGAGATTCTTTGTGCCAAAGTCTATTTTCATAAAGTGATAAAAGTGTTTGAAATGGCTAAAATGACAAACTTACCATCAAAAAGGCATTCTTTTCTTAAAAATCAAAATATCTAAGTAACTTAATTCCCTCAACTATAATTTACAGCATGTATTCAGTTTGATTTACAATTTTAAATGACACTTCAATATCTTTCAAATGACATTTTAGGACCTTATTGTTGTTCCTTTTCTTATTCATTCATTATTCATATGTATCAGTGACTGCTGAAATCTTTTCCTCACCTGATATGGCTTTTAATTGCCCTCATCTGTACTTCCTAGTCAGAATGGTGCAAAGGAAAATCTAAAAAACATACAAATGTTACAAAATATTATTATTGGTAAGAAATGAAACACATTTGGTCAACTATTGGTTTAAAATTTCAGGATATCTTAGAAATTATGAACACTGAAATATAATTTAAAACTTTAGTAGAAACACTGACTCTTACTCTTCATACATATAATTAAAATTAATTAAATCTAAATTCAGGGTATCACTATGGTTTTCCTTTTAAGTATGTGAAATAGTAATAAATATAAACATGCCACAGGGTTTTTATTTACATGAATCTATTTGACATGATATCATAATATTCTTCTTTTTATTCAAATATTACAAATATGACTTGTAAATAAGTAGAATTCTTATCCTTAATGTCCTTAGATTATTTAAATGACTAAGTCTACTCTTACTAGTGAAATAGCTGTTGTAATTTTAAATGCTCTTTTCTAAACAATCAATTTTAAGAATGATGATTTCTCTAAATCAGTTTCTGATATTTTTGTTTTAATTGGCTTCGAAAAGAACCAGTCTTTTATTATAGTATAATTTAAAAGATAAGATTAACTTTCATGTACTATATATATCCTCTATATGTTATCTCAAAAATAATAACTCATGAAAATGTAGAGTTTAAAAAGACTACCCTTATGTAGATATCTTATTTAAACCTCATAGTCATTGATATTTCTGAAAAAAATTATATTGTTATGAAAATTTGATAGATTTGTAACCTTAGGCAAATAATTTAATTTTTCTATATAACATGAAAATTATTTTTCAAATTTTCATTCATTTTATTAATGATTTAGTAACACATTAACTTTTGAAGAGATATCCTTCAATATTGTCATACTAAAAATAACAACAAAATTGGACATAGTAGTGCATGCCTATAATCTCAGCACTTGGGAGACAGAGGAATGAGGAACATTGAAAGTTCAGAACCAGCCTGGACTACAAACTCAAGGCCAGTTTGAACTTCATAGTGAGACCAGGTCACAAAAATACAAAATACACCAACCAACAAACAAAAACATACTTGAGTATTAGAAAAGATAACATCTTTCTTTTTGAAATCCTCTATATTACAGATGGTCAAAAAATCTCATAATTTCTGCTATCTTAAAATATCTGTCACCAAAATATTTTTTCTTTCAGTGTCACCCCATGATAGCTTGATTACGAATCCCTTCAGTTGCTAGTTAAAACTGCTAACGTGGGGCTGGGGATTTAACTTAGTGCCATAAGCACCTTCCTGGAAAGTGGGAAGTCATGAGTTTGATCCCATACAAAAAACAAACAAAAAAAACCCTGATACCTTGAAAAGACAGCTCCCTAAGCTCCAGCCTTATTGAATGAATCAGAATTCCAAGAGACACACTCAACAGATTCTCTTACTAGAAAGCTCTTTAGGTGATTTATACACATAGTACAGTTTGAGAAATTCTGATCTAATATGGCGTAAGAAAATTCCACCAATCATTGTGATATCAGACTTTCACAAGAGTAAGAATGTTCTCTATACCTTTACAAACAACCTTTGATTTTTGTCTTGGATCAATAAGGGAAATGAACAATGCTTATTTGTAGCAATTTTGAGGCTTGAAATAGGAATTTGAACCTATTACAAAATGGCAATCCTGTAAAAACTCTATAAATAAAATATTTTATATAGACAAATTAATATGGTTTGATTTAATTTCTTTTTCTATAGTTTCATGACCTTTTTGGTCCCTTATGGAAATCTCCACCCTTTTTGACATTAACCATTAAAACTTGAATAATCTTTTTTAAATGATAAGGATAATTGTAATTTTACAGTTAAAATGGTGATAGTCCAATTACAAATGTTCATACTATGATTTCCTTTTAAAAGTAATTTTGATAAATTCATAGTCACAAAAGTAGTTGAGTTTTACATAATACTGCTGTGTCTACAAGTATTTAACATGTTAAAATTAATTTCATATTTCATAAATATAGTATTGACTACAAAAGGAAATTCTAAAACACAAGTAATTTATGCATATGATGAGGGCACATAATGATAAGCTGGCTGATAATATTGCTGAATTATCCGCGGAGATGGAAAAGTAACCTTTATTTATTATTTAATAACAATTATTTTATTTTTACTAAAAAAGTGCTGTTTTATTTTCTTTTACATGTTACACATACATAATTAATGTTTTCATTTCAAGAAATTATTACTTGATTCATCAAGTAATGAAATTTGCAAATCAAGATGAAAATACAAGTGTCATATTAATATATTATTATTGATGTTTTAATTTGAAGTTTAAAGTGATGAACAATTCAGTTGTAAATAACATAGTGAATGTGAATTCCCTCATTAACAATCAATGTCGGACACATATAAAAACACTCATTTTTGACAGGGAAACTGGTAACTAGTAAGGCAATATATGATCAGCATCTCAAATACAACCTCAAACAAGACTGTTTTGTTTTGCTTTGCTTTGTTTTCAGTACAGGGGATAGAACTCAGAACCTTCAGATGGTGATATATCTCCATCCATCATCCCCTTTCTTGATATAGGATTTCAATAAGCAGTTAATTGCCTAGGCTAGGCATAAATTTATGATGCTTCTGCATCAGTTTCCAACAGTGCAGAGATTATTGGCATGTGCCACTGCAACCAAGTAATAGAAGACCATTGATGTTGGTGTTTATCAAGTTACCAACACCCAGATCAAAAGTGACATTGGTAAGGGATGTTGTTTTATTTCCAAGGTGCAGATTACTGATGCTATATTTTACTATATGAAATTTAAAAAGACTCTAGTGATAGAAAAATATTTGCTCTTATATTTTCATTAAACAACTTAGATGACAATAAGTATG
Organism: Hydrochoerus hydrochaeris; assembly: GCA_004027455.1. NCBI lineage: Eukaryota > Metazoa > Chordata > Mammalia > Rodentia > Hydrochaeridae > Hydrochoerus > Hydrochoerus hydrochaeris. The sequence continues at coordinate 121,117 of PVLA01000799.1, read as the reverse complement.
TCAATAAGTTTTTAGATACAATATCAAAAGCAAAATGAATTAATAAAATAAGTGATAAGATGTACTTCATTAAGATGAAAACTTCTTCTCTGACAGAGACAGAAAACATGGAATAAGAGAAAATATTTACAAAGAAACAGGAGTTGAAGGATTGCAATCTATATTATTCAAGTAACTTGAAACTGAACCATAAGAAAGTCAAATAAAATGATTTACAAAAGGGCCCATAGTTCTTAACACACATCAAAGAAGACATATACATGCCAAACAAGCATATGAAAAGCTGCTCCATAGCATATGTCCCTGGGGAAAATCAAATTTAAATGACAATTGAGTTTAACTCCCGCACTCACTGCAATAGCCAAAATCTGGAAGGTTGACAACACCAAATGCTGGTGATGACATGGAGAACAGGAACTCCTAGCTACTGCTTGCGAGAATTCAAAACTGTAAGATCATTTTGGAAGACAGTTTGATGATTTCTTACAAAAATAAATAGAATATTATCGAAGAAACCAGCAATAAAAGTCCTTGGTATTTACGCAAAAGACTTGAAAATATATTTCTGCAAGAAAATTTTCACATGATAGAGGTGCTTTACTCATAATTGTCATACTTGGAAGCCACCAAGATTTCTTTTGCTAGGTCAAGTTGATAAATGAATTATGGTTTAACCAGTGAGTAGAATATTATTGCTAAAATGAAATAAGCTAGCAACCCTTGAAAAGCCTGTGTGGTAATCTAGATACATATTAATAAGATAAGCCAGTCTGAATGGTTACATACTCTTATGCTTTCAAATATGTTACAGTACATTGCAGACAAAGCATAACTATGGACACAGTATTCTTAAAGTGGCTTCTGAGAGTTATGAATTGGGAGAGTTGACTAGGTACATCACAAGAAATTTTAGAGCAGTAAAACTGTACAGTATAATGGAATAGTAGGTCCTAGTCATTTTTTTTCTCTTTGGGACAAATACCTAAGACTTGTAAGTTAAAGGAGGAAAGGTATGTTTTGACTCATGGTTAATTTCATATTCAGCTGGGTTCAACATACAAATGGTAGAGTTGAAGGATCTGAGCTGAGGACGCCTGCTCACATGATGACAGCCAGGAAGCCCAGCAAGAAAGGAGGAGTCAGAGAGAGAGAGAGAGCTATGTACATCCTTCCAGGTCATGCCTGCACACTGTCCCAAATCCAACTGCACACTGACCCAAGCCAATACGATGCTTTTTCCCAACTAAACCGTTCTGAGCCTATTCTTAACAGATTGCATTGCTGTAAAAATCCAGATCTTCTGAGCTCTGACAAGAATTTCCCATCAAATTCATCTTATAACATTCCAAGGTTTTTCTAGCTAACATCTCCAAACATTTCCAACTCTTCTGACAGACAAATTCTAAAGACATTTGAACCACAAGGTCAGGTAGTCACAATAATATTCCCACTCCTCGTGCCAAAATCAGTCCTAGTCACTTCCTCCTCACTGGGACTTAATACCTGACACACGAAAATTAAAGTTGGAAAGTTTTATTTTGTCTTATGTTTACCATCATTGGTGGCTCTGAGGCAGAAACAGGATGTTGAAGAATCTGGGTGGAGTAAAGCTGCTCACATCATGGTGACCAGGAAGCAGAAAGAGATGGAAAGAACTGGGGAAGATAATATATCCTTCTAGATCATAGCCTCAGTTATCTGTTTCTTCTGACCAGGACCAAGAGCATACTCTGTCTCTTAAACCATCAGTGTAAGAATCGATCATCGAATATAGCATCCCATCATCCAAGTACTCTACAAAAGTCCCACATCTAGGCATATGAAAACTTGGGAAGGACATTCCAGATTTAAACCAAAATGTGGTATAACTATGAATACATGTCATACACTGTTGTAAACCTTTTATATTACTAAAGGCAAACCCTAATATAAACCATGGCCCTTGTGTGATGAAAATGTCAGTGGATGTTGATCAGTTGTACCCAATATCTCACATTGATGAAACATTTTGATAATGTAAAAGGTTGACATGTGTGCAATCAGAGAACATTGTAAAATTTTTGTATTCCTCTTATTATTTTCTATGTAATGTACTTAGTTGTCACACCTCCATTGTTTTTATAGTGGGAAACGAACTCATGAGCTTGTGCTTGCCAGGCAGTCACTGTGTGGCTAAACTGTATCCCTGGCTCTCATATCTGCATATTTTATGTAAATTTGTGACAGTAAACAGTTTCACTTTGTTTTTCATAACCATAATATCTATGGAGAGAAAGAGGTATTTTAAAATATCACACAATTTTATATTGTTTCATATATCTCAATGATTATATTGGTATTATGCAACCATTGAGGTAATCCTGCCTCAGTACCAAAGAAATGACATATTTGCTTTTTTGTTTCATGTTAAGAGTTCATGCATACATATAAGTGAGTGATAATTTTAACTATGCATATTTACCTAAGATGCTGTCTACTAAGGTCTTCTAGTATAAGTTATCTTTTTTTTTTGTATTCTCTGAATCGTTTTGGGGGAAAGTATGCAGTTGGTCTTCACTATTTACAGCTGTGCATTTTTGAATTAGTCCTTCATTAAAATTCATTTGAAATTCCAAAATCAATGCATCTGTCAATTTCTGCATTTCTTCATGGATTGTCACAGAGCAGTAAAGTATTCTCTACCATAGTTACCTCCTTAGCAGACATAAAACAAGTGAATATTCTGTCTTCTTGTTTTAGGTCTCATACTGTAAACTAGTAATAGCTTGAAATCTATATAGTGTAATGTTTTCCCAATTTTGGAATTAAAGTGACTCATGAATATATTGCTGAGGATAAACTAAGCATTGTTAAATGCACAAAGTCTGTGATGTGCCTTATGGAGACAAAATCATGTGTAAGATAAGTTTCTTTCAGGCATGAGCCATCTTGCTGCTGTTTGTGAGTTCAGTGTTAATAAATAGTATACACTAGATAAGGTGTCTTTACGCAGTAACACATTAGCCATGTATTGTTTAGTTGATAAAATATGATTGTATATTTGCAGGTATCAAAATGTTTTTCTCCCTAGAAGCAATAGTGCAGTGTTCTTTAACTCAGTTTTCATGATAATATAAAACATTATTGTAAAAATAATTGACTGTAATTTGAGATTATAGATATCCTCTAAGTCTGCTTAAACTTTGACTTACTCACTTTAAAGTCTATCACTGTATCCTCTCTGTAACAATGGTTGCTCTAATGATAATTTTCTATTTACCTTGTGTTAAACTGCAATTCTGAAATGATTTTCAGATAGTGACCCATCTATTGATTTGTCTATGTATCTATACATTTCTTTATCTATATCGTAGGTAACTACTAAACCTTTGATCTATACTCCTAGGCATTGGTCCATTGCCACAGTCGATGTCTATTAGCAACCCTTTTAGACTGCCTCCTGTGGTCTTTCAACATGCAGTGTGCTTCAGTGCTTAACTCCCTTTTATGTACTTCCTTAATTTCTATAGTTACAAAATACCCAAAACTAATTGATCACTTTCTCTGCTCCAAACCTGAAATCGATCACTGCTCTAAGGAGTACTGGTTCCTTCTTCTAAAGAATAATATTTTAAAATCAAGATCTGCATGAAAAAATCAACTCCTAGCTACTGAGACATCACCATATTTAGAGCTTTCCAGAAAATAAATCTAGGAAATGTGTACTCATTCATACATACATACATTTATTTCAGCATCTAGTTTTCTATCTACACATTTAAAAAAGAAACTCATATTGTCATATTACATACTAACACAGCAACAAAGAATTTTTTCCTCCTTTTTCTTTCTCCACCTGTGATAGGGAGAAACCTCCATCTCATGATCTACACTGATCAATTAAAGGGTACAAAGAAAATTTAAAAGCTAAAGTGTATCATTTGTGTGCTGTTATTTTGTCTTTATTTTTTAATTATCCAGATAAAACATTGTTTTTCAAATCTATTTTCCTGATCCACTTCAATATGATAATGTGATCAATTTTTATTAAGTTGTCAGTCTGTATTCGGTTTCTCCATATGCAAATATTTACTATTTAATTATCTTTCAGTAAAATTAACATTTTCAAATCTGAACTCTTCTGCATTTTTCCAATGCATAAAGCTGTATGGTCATCAGAATTTCTACAGAGAGCAGTTTCATCACCCTAAAAATTTCCCTGGGTTACATCTTTAAACGTCTGGTGGCAATTAATTGTTGCCATGTTTGTTGAAAAAATACTTCTTCATTTCAAAGAGATAAAAATGTTGAGTACAGAATTCTAGGTTGGCTTTTTTCCTATGAGCAATTTAAAATAATATTTCACTCTTTTTGCTTTCATAGTTTGCCAGAGTGATTTCTTAGAAAATCTGATTTATAAGTTTTCCTTTTGTGATGTGACTCAGAAAGATTCATTGAACACTTTTATTACTCTACTGCTCTATTACAACTGTATTTCTCCCATTACTTGTTAATAAAAATTTCTTACTTTGATGTAGTGGTGAGGTTAAAAGTGTCAAGAATACACCGTCTTGGGCTGGGAATTTAGCTCACTGGCATAGGTGCCTGCCTTGCAAGCACAGATTTGTGAGTTTGATCCCTGGTACAAAAACAAAAACAAAAACAAAACAACAACAACAAAAGAACACGCCTTCTTGCTTAGCTTGTCTCAATGTTTTACTCATAATTTTAATGCATAATTGTGCCCTTCATCCAATAGTCAGTTTCCTATACCTATTTCATTATCCAAAATGCAATGATTGTTCATCAGTTCACTAAGTGCAACAGTGTCTGTTGACCTTCTGTCCCAGATAGAGGCTTATGTTCTGTTTTGAAGGTAGAGAAGAATATTGACAGTTTCTTGACCCATTCATTAGCTATTGTTTTCTTCACACAATGCTACACCACAATGGATATATCTAGGGATCTTCTGAATATTTTTGAGATCATCTGGTTGGGTTTGTAGAGAAATAACCTGCAAAGGTGTGTAGATACACCCAGGTTCTGAATTCGTTGGACATTTCATAGCATCTCAACATAATCATAATTGACCTTTACAAATAGTCGTTGGTTGAAACTAAGCTCTTCTTATCAGAAGTTGATTGTGTCTACTCTAGGTAAATGCCTGTTCATCTCTCATCAGTCCCCACAGTACTGATCCATGTATTTTGGACAAATGCACTCAGGTCTCTATTAATTAAAAAAGCACATAATTTGAAAATAATCCAGAGTTTTAACCTATTAAGTGGGTTTTACATGAGATCTACTGTATTATGTATTTCATTATGTGATACCTTGTCGTTGACTATACAGCCAATGTTGTTTTGCAGATCATCAGAGCTTAGTAAGCTTAATTTAATTTAACTCATTTTGTGTTGTTGTTTTAAGAGTGGAACCAACACTCCTTTCAATTCACTAAAACTCGAAGCAAAAGCCCAAATTATTATTTTTGTAGTCTTAATTTTTAAAGTTGGGGTAAAACTCTACATCTTCAAATCCTTTGGTAACAAGTGCCACTATTTAAGCACACAGTATTCTGACCCTTGAATTTAAAATATACAGTAAATGTAAATATTTTATAGCTACTAAATTATTTTCAAAATGCTTCAGAAATATTTCAGAATATTTCCATTATATTTCTCAGAGAAAATTCATTGAATAATTTTCATAGGGATGAACAAATTAAAATGTATAACATATATCCATTTGATCAAAATGATGTAATGAAGCCTAGATATTATTCTGTTGAAATTATAATAGTAGTACTGCATGAATCTTCAGTTGACATAGTTTTTTTCTCACATTAAAAGTGAAATGCTTATTCATTTTTGGTATAAGCAAGCTTCATAGGAAAGTAAAATATTCATTATTTGAATATATTGTTTCACAGCAGTTCCTGCACAACATTCATACAGACAAAGGAGATATAAACATGTTTCTTTGGCTTATTTGGCTTAGAAATTACTTGATCATTAAATAGTAGGAGAGTTCTTTGTCAAGTTCATTTTAGATAATTTAGCAACACCAATTTGTAATCTCATTGTTCTGAAACAGATCATGTACCAAATATTAAACCATTTTGATCAAGAGGTCAAAAATAGATAACAAATTTATATACAAAAATGTACTCTATAATTGTTGTAATTTTATTAATATGTATTTTAAAGGTCTCTGTATATTGCATATGAAATATATATATATATATATATATATATATAAAATTTTCTGTAATTTCTGAAAGCCAATCTCTATTATTTACTTTAACATCACTATATATATTAACTGAATACTTCTATTTTTACCGGATCACCTCTTTCTGTTTTACTCTTACTTGTTTACTACACTGCTATTTTTCTGTATTAATTCTCCAAATTATATTTGAATACAGAGTACCTTTTATTGTTGTTCATCTGTTGAGTCTCTTTTATTTATTTTTGTACTCTCTTATCTATTCACCCCATTTAAAAATATTTTATTATCTGTCACTGCATAAATTAAATGAATTGAAAATCCATTATTATAGAGTGATACTTACATTGCCAGAGTGCTAATTCCTTAAAGACTTTATAGGACAAGTTTAGCAATAAGATACTAATTTTAACTTTCATCACACTAATTTTCAATTTGCTATTATAAGACAAAGTATTTATATTCAGAATGTTTTTGCAATTTTTCTCAGATAATTTACCTCACTCAAATCAAATTTTATTTTGTCAGTTTTATATATTTCACATATTTTATTCTCAGTCCAGAATGTCAAATATCAGCCTGTAAAATACTTTCTGTACTGGGAATGGCACTCAGAGCCTTGTACATGCTTAGCATCAACTTGCAAATTATATGATTAAAAAACGAATTTATGTAAAACAATTTAATGTACTGCTGTCTTAATTACTTTCTTCATTGCTAGGATAAAATGCTGACACCCATGATTTAAGGAAATAGAGGTTTACTTTTGTTCATGGTTTGTAGAAATTTTAGTCCATAATTAACTAGCTCCAGGGCATGGCAGCATATGGCATGGTGGCAGGAAGCAGTGAGAAATCAAAAGAAGAGGGAAGGAGATACACCCTTACAGGTCATACCCTTAGTGATCCACATCCTCCATCCAGGCTTTACCTCCCCACATGGCATTAACTATAAATTCACCAGTGGACTAATCTATTAATGAATATCAGACCTTGATAATCCAATTGCCAGCCAAAAGACCCACCCATAAGTACATGAGCCTTTGGGGGTAAATATAGGTATAAAGTGCAATGACTGTAAACAATCTGCAGGTTGCAAATATACTTCACTTTGAGAACACCAACAAATTTTGAAGTTTAGTAGAATATACAGTATTATTGCTTAATGCACAAGAACACAGCCTAATAAACTCCACATTTATTACTCTGCTTTTCCCTGACTCAATTTATATGTTTATGCATCTGAATTATCCAAAATATACCATTTCAAATATTTTTAAGCTACAATATTCTTATTTATTATTATCCTAGTGTCCATGGCTCAAAAATATCCAAAAGTTAGGCTCCAGTGAAGATATTAACACTGCATATTTCAATAATTATTGTCTAAGCAAATAAATTATATTTTTCTTTTACATAAGATCACTGGGAAGTACTTCATCCTATGTAGAAAACTATGCTTGAGTTGCATAAATACATACTCTCATATTCAGACTTTTCTGACATAACTATAATAATATTTTTTTTTCATTTTGCAAACAAAAAATTGGGAAAATAAAATAATTGAAATATTAAATCATTCTGTAAATGCATTACTACGGTATTTGCATATACTCATATAGTCATGTTTTAACATTTTTTTGTTTATTTAAAGACATCAGAGAGGGTGGCAAGATAATGAATACCAAGGATGTTTTTAATTACATGGCTTATTGTCTAATAGATCATGTAAATGAAAGGGTAACTGGAAATGTTTATTTTCAGGAATCAGGCAGAGGATAATAGTAGAAGCCACATAAGAATATTTGTTAATAATTCCATCTCTGAATTGACAAATTGCACAGTGTTTCTCTTCTTTTCTTTTTTTTTTTGGTAGGGAGGGTACCAGGAATCAAACTCAGGGCCTTGTGCTGGCCAGGTAAATGCTGTGACACTGAGCTATATCCCCAGCTCTGTATAATACTTCTAAAATGGAGTTTAGATCACATTATTGAAAATGTAAGGATCAGAGTACCAGTTATGAATATGAGATATAATCAAAACTTTTGGTTAAAATTTTAATTTTAAATGTTACAGTAAATAATATATTGGCATTACCATTCCTCAAAATACTCCCCTTCACATGCAATACACTTATAACATGTTCCTGTCTCTTTATGAAGCAGTTTGAGAAGCTCCATCTTGTTAGGATCATTAGTTGTGCTGTGGCAGCTGCCTCAGTATCCTGAATTGATTGGAAACATTTATCTTACATTGTCATTTTGACTTTTAGGAAGAGCCAGAAGTTGCATAGTTCAGATCCTACTAGAAAGAGGATGACGACACACTGCAATGTTTTGATTTGGCTGAAATCGTTATAAATGTTTTGAATCAATTCAAAGTAAAGAGGCAGCCACAAACAGACTTGAAAGTGGATTCCAGAACATGTTCAGAAAATGGCAAGAATGATGGGACAAGTGTTTGAAACAAGAGAGAGTATTTGGAGGTAGATTAAGAGCAATGTATATTATACTGTAATAGTTTGTTCTATTTTTAATTTAAATGTTCAATATATTATTTGAACAAACACTGTATATTAAAAATACTGAAGATAGAGTTTCACTGAATTACAGAATATTGATTACCCATTTGTTGTTTTACCCAATATATCATTTAAATATTGCACCGTGAGTGCTTGGTTCTTACAATTACATAGTATCTACAAAAGTTGTTTCATTTCCCAATGACAGTATTAAATTTATCAATGAATATATGGCATAGATTGTGATTCTCTAAAAACTTAAATGAGAAAAATCTGTAATAGCTGTATTTCTACTTACAGACTCATTTTTTCTTGCTTTATTTTTGTGATTTTCTTTAATTTTAAAGAATAAGTTTGAGACCATGTATTATAGCCTTAATTTCAGAAATATGAACTTGGCTTAAAATCTTAATGGAAATTTAAAAATAGATAAACAAGCTAAAATGCTAATTATTTAGCATTAACACATAAAGACAAACTACTAGCACACCAGGGCAAGAACTCTCAGTGACTCCTAAGCTCTGCATCATGTTGGAACTTTGGGTGCTGGGAGAACAGGCAGCCTACTGGCCACCCTGGTAAGCAGCTGGGGACCTAGCAGGCTGCCAGTGCACTGGGGTGGGAACTATCAGCAATTACTGAACTCTGCATCATGTTGGAAGTTTGGGCGTTGGGAGATAAGGCAGCCTGCGGGCTGGCCTGTAAGCAGCTAGGGCCCTGCTGGTGGACATTGATCCATTGCCCCCCCACCGTTAGCAAGTAGGCACCAGTGGTCTGAGTATCTTTTTGGAGGGTGAATGTATACAGCGTGGCAAGTAAAGGGGATTTCCTTCTACCATCTCTTTGAAGACAAATATTTTTATCACTGTTCAGCTCAGTTTTGATTATTGGTACTGCTTTATTCAATATTCTGTTTTTAAAAGTTCGATATTTCCTTCCATTTTCCTCTATTTGATTTCAAGAACAGCTAATGTGAACAAAATGGGCTGTACTATTGAGCCCATTGCTTGTGTCCTGGTGACCTGCTCTGAGGTTCTGTGGTAGTTTTATTGCAGTGCTGTCGCATGGGTTTGTTCTGTCTTGTTCTGCTGTACTTTGCTACCTTCCAAAAAAAAAGTAGATAAGAAAGTAACAAAATATCTCCAAAAATCTCCCAACTCCACCAAAGCTGATCCATAGATCATGCATGAGGAGAAACTCAAAAACAAGGCCACAGAATTATATGAGGTGATTAAAAGTATAAAACAACAACAAAACAAATCAGTAAGGTACTGAGCAACCTGAAAAAGGATATAATTAAGCAGATAATGGACTTAAAAAGTAAAAAGAAGAAAAGAAAGTGCTCTAGAGGATATGGTTGCATGTGTGTTTGAGTGTGTAGGACTGATAACCATGTTGCTAAGTTGTTACTGGATCATTGGACTTCTCTGCAGTCTCACTGTTTGAATGTCCACTTTGTATGCTTTAATTTTGTAACTTTAACAACTAGGTCTAAGAAGACAATATGTAATTTATCAACTAGTGATTTCTTACTGCTTTTTTTTCTGAGATTCTGTATTGTTTCTACCCCTTTTTCTGTTTTGCTTTTTTTTTCTCTTTAAATAAAATTTAAAAAAAGAAAAATGTGTGGCATTTTTATACAATGGAGTATTACTCAGCTATAAAAAAGGATGATCTTGAGGCCTTCATAGGCAAATGGAGACAACTTGAGACTATACTCATTAGTGAAATAAATAAGAATCATATTTATAAATATCATATTGTGTCTCTAATGTAAAAAGTAAATAAGATCTACAAGAGTAATAAAACTAAAATGTGTAATTGCTATTGTAAAAAAGAGAGGAATGGAAAGTGCTCTAAGGGATATAACTGCATGTATGTTTGAGTGTGTAAAATAGATGACCATATTGTTGAATGTTTGTTGGATCTTTGAGCAGAACTGTTTGTAGTTTGACTGTTTGAATATTTACTATGTACCCTTTAACTTTGTAGCTTGAACAACTACATCCAGGATGACAGTACATAATTTATAAATTACTGATTTCTTAGTGGGGCTTTTTCTCATTTCCTTTTTCTTTCTTTCTTTTAGAATTCTGTATTTTTGCTACCCTTTTTTCTGTTTTTTTTTTCTTCTCTTTAAATAAAATTTTAAAAATGCATAATTGCTATTACAAAAAAGAGGAAATAGGAAGTGCTATAAAAGATATAGCTGCATGTATGTTTAGGTATGTGGGACTGATGACCATATTTCTAGGTTCTTGTTGGATTGTTGAACAGATCTGTTTTCACTCTCACTGCCTCATTGTCCACTTTGTGTGCTTTAATTCTGTAACTTGAATAACTTTCTAAAAGAACAATATGTAATTTATCAACTAGTGATTTCTTACTGTTTATCTTTTCTTGAAATTCTGTAATATTTCTACCTTTTTCCTGTTTTTTTCTCTTTAAATAAAAAAAATAAATAAACACATAAAGAACACATTATATAAAATTATTTCCTTTTACTTTCATTTGGCAAACTATTTAAAATAAGTTAGCCAAGTGTGTTGGGATAGAATTGTAATCCCAGCATTAAGGAAAAGCATTCATTTTTTATAGTTATAAACTATAATAACTAGAAATGATCTGATTTAAATAATTTTATAATTAAGATGTAAACATTTGGGCAATTTTTTGGATATATCTTTAGTAAGGACTGAGATATTCTAAAATTACAAAAGGCTAAATCTATCTTGATTTGAATTTTTTTATTTTTATTAAACTTATTGGTACATTTTAAATATATATAATGATCACGTTCATCATAAGGACTTTGTACCTGCACATAACTTATCTCAATTCTTCTTTTTTTTCTATTCCCTTACTCTCCCTTCAGCCTGTCTTCCCCTTCCTTATTTACAAAAGCTTAGTTTTCAATTTTTCTTTTTCTTCATGTTTTTCCCTTTTCCCTTCTTCCCTTTTCCCCTTTTGATTTTTCGTCTCCCTTCCCAGTTGAACATTTTCTTCCTGTTTCATAATGTATAGTACATTTTCTGGTCTAATTTACACTTTTGGTTTCTCACACCAGTGAAAAAATGTGCTATTTATACATGTGTGCTTAATTTACTTCATTTTAAATGATGAACTTGAATCTCTTGATTTCTCTGACAAACGTTTGCAGTTTTGTGTTTTCTTATAAATTAATATGATGATGTGGTGAAACTGAATCCTAATTGTGCAAACTTTATTTTTCAATTTATTTATAAATGAACTAAATAACAGTGAGCCCAACCCAGATATTTTGTAGTCAGGGTTTAAAAGGGAAATGTTTTAATATGGGACATATAATTTATAGTCCTATTTTATAATATTCATTCAAAAACTCAAGTGCAAAAGAGTGCAGAAAATCTGTCCACATGTTCCAGACTCAAGAAATCCAGCTGAGAGCCTGGATCCTATGGCAATATCCTGCTGGAGTCCAGTTGAAGTCCTAGAACCCATGGCAATGTCCTCCATGAGTCCAGCTGGAGGTCTAGAACTCACGACAGTGTCTCATGCAAGTCTGTATCAAGGATCTGCACTGGAAAGGTCCTAAATTCAGTGGTGCAAGCTCGAAAGTGTGTGCCAGCAGGATGACGGATCTGTGCCAGCAGATGAGGGATCCGCACTGGAGCCAGGAATTGATGCTCAAGGTAGGGGCCAGGGCTCCCTTAAAAAGAAACCTAGCTATCCTCAGTAATAGTGAGGTCCTGAGCTCCTCTGATGATAACAGCTGAGTTCATATCAGAAAAATCAGCATGACAAGCTCTTCTGGGAGAATCAATAGCACACCATCTTCCCCTCCAGTTCTGATGTTATGTTTTGCCAACAGTCCTCAGGAGGGCCTTCCATACCCACAACCATACTGATTCAGTTCAGCTGAGTATTACAAGTTAACTATTAGTTAATCCACCAAAATATGTAAAAATAAATGATTGTAGAGCTACATTTTTAGGAATATCTGCATTTACATAATCTATGTATTTTGAGTACAAAGTGTAGAATACATATTCATACAGAAACAAAATATTTTCCTTAGTTTGCTTCATTCATATTTTTACCTTTCCCCATTTCTATTCAAGTTTTATAAACTTTTTGACCTAATTAGTTCAGTGATAAAATAATATGAGTGAGATAAAACTGATAGCTATAGCACAGTTTTAATATTTTTCATACCATAGTAAATAAGGCCTATATGACCTTCCAAGTTTTCAGCTATATTTTAAGAATGAAAGTACTTTTTTTTTAAATCCATTGCTGAGGGTTGGACCAAAAATCTTGCTCATATTAGGCAACCCCTCCAACTAAGCCATTCATGCAGTCCACTTCAGTCCTTTTTAAAAGTGACCTAGTAAAAGTGGCAAATTTACTTGCCTTTCACATGAAAATATGGTTTATTCACACTATAGGGATTTTAGTATGTATCCTCTTTGATATCATCCACAGATTCGTCTTTTTTTCATTTGTTTCTACACCATCCCTTAAATTGCCCTCATCTGAATGTTAAGTTCTATATTAACATCGTCAGTGGAGAACAAAATGGTTCCTTTTAAAACCATGACAAAAATTTGACATGTCATTTGCACTTATATAATGCTGAGCAAACTTAATCATGTGGCCACATCAGCTGCCATGAGGCTGAGTAATGTATTTTGAAGAGTCCAGATAACATTTGAAAAATATTCTTAAAATGAGGAAAGGCAAAACACATTCTTAAGAGACATTTAACATTCTCTTTTTTATTTTGTTATAGACTTCTAATGTCTGTCCAAGTATCTATTCGTCTTAGAAATATTTATTGAGTACTTATTATGCATTAAACATTTTTCTGGATTTTGGAATGCATTAGTAGAAGCTCTTGCCTTTGTATTCTCCTTTTACTATTCTGTCATCAGACTAGTGTTCTCACTCTTTAGTATGGAATGCCAGATATTTTCTGATCAGCTTATCAAACCTTATATTGAGATCACAGATTTTGTCTAAACTCCATGTTATGAACTTAGATTAGCATGGTTACAAATTTCAGTTTTCCTGTAATGGAAATATTTTGCAACACACAGAAATTTTCAGTAATAAAATTGTAAAAGTCATGGACAAACTGGAAATGACGTGGGTAAATTAGGATAGTATTTAATCAAAATGTATTAAATTTTTATCCTCCTATCCCTCTGTTTTTAGGACCAAACACTCTTTATCTTTCATAATTTCATTCACTACCAACCTGAAATAATATAAGCCTTTCTGCTAAAAATGTATTCTATGCTCCTTCCATAGATTAGAACCTATTGTTATCTCTGCCAGTTTATTTGCTGAGGAATTACTTTGTTCAGGCACTGATGTGATTTATTTTTCATAATAATTAAAATATTATCACAACCATCACAGTCTTTGTGGCAATATATTTAGATTTTATGCTTGAGGAAGCGTAGGTGTAAGATGATGACTTTCTCAAAGTCACAAACAAGATAGTAGAAAAGACTGGATATAGATTCAGGCTCATATTTTGGGTAAGAAACACATTTTAACTGTTAAACTATCTCATCATCTCTTATATGGGCTACAACAGTGTTTTTATAACTAAGACTGTAATCCATTTTTCCAACATAAAGAAGATAATGGTCACAAATATAGATGAAACAGATATAGATGTCTGTTTTAAAGTTTTATTTTGATATAGTCTCTTTAAGTGGCCAAATTGTTCAGGCCAAACTCAGACATAAGATCCTGCTATCTCAGACTGGTGAGATTTTGCTTTGCAGTATCAATACTGTAATATCAAAACAAAATTTAGAAGCTAAAATAGTCCTATGTGGACTCGAGTGGGAGGTGCAATGTTCAGCACACAAAGGCCATGTAACCCATGTTATTTCTACTTCTTTGCTCCTTTGGATTTTCCTCTCACTTTGATGTGGTCACATTTTTGTTTTTTCAATTGTGTTCACCATGACTTCCTGCACACATTCCTGATTATAACACATTAAAATAGTCAGTTTTATGGGTAAAATTGTCACTTAATGATGAATAGGTGTTTTAATTTATGACATAGATCTCAAATCAATCATTCAATTAACTGGAACAACTAGTTGTTTTATGGCTTTAGCACCTACTTTTTCAATATTTTAAATACCTAAGGGATATACTGTGTAAGTCACCATGCATTTTCTCTTTGGATTACTCTGTACACCATCACCATCAGCCACATGTTCTTATTGTTTAAATTATCATTCCATATGGTCAATGCTGATTGTTTGACATGGACACCAGATCAAATTTGGGCTATGATTCTTTTCACAAACTTCTTTTACAATTAGAACTCAAAGACTAAATCTATTATGAGCAAACCTGGAGAATCTCCCTTTTATTTGGGAATAATTCCTTTTTTGCATATTTGCTTAATTCTTTCTCTGTTGCACACAGACTTTTCTACATACTCCTCAGTTATGTAAGTGAGTCAGTCACTATAAATCAACCTTCCTCTTCTTTTCTTGAAATCTACATTGTCTTCCTGTATTATTTAAATAATGTGCTATGGCTTATGAACAATATCATAAACATTACAAATTGTAGAGATTCAATGACTGTTAAAAATTTCTTTATTAAATGAGTAAAAATATTTACAGTAAAATATTCTTTTTTCTTTCACCAAATGCAACAATGTATTTCTTTTTAAAGTAGAGTCTAATTAAACATAGCTATTACTTTACTGAGTATCTTCCTGGAAGAATTAAAAACATGCACCCATGTTTACAGGACCACAATTTGTAATAACCAAACCTTGGTAACAACACACATGCCCAACAACTGAAGAATGGATTTTAAAAAAGGTGTTTTTTAATAATGAAGTTGTATTAACCTGTAAAGAAGGATAAACTTAAGACATTTTTAGGTAAATGGTTGCAACTTCAGACCACAATCATAATTGAAATAAATCAGACTCACATGTGTAGACACTGTATTTTCTCCTTGGTATAACTGAAAAAGCAAGTAAGGATCAAAATATACAATAGATATTGTGAAACAGGAAGACGTTATTCAAAAGGAAAGAGGAAATAGGGTGGGGAAAAGTGGAAAGAGAAGAAGGGAAAAGGAAAAAAATACAAGATAGTCAAATTACTAGTTTCTTTTAGTTTATTGAAAATAAAGATTTGTGATAATATTGTTTGGAGAATTTTTTTTATGCCCATATACTTTACGAGTAACTACTTTGAAGATAACAATACACAGTGTATTAACTATTGTCATTCTCTTACTATTTTGTTAGGAAATTTTTATTTTTTCTATAAAATAAATAAAAGTTGGGCTTCAATAAATATGGAGGCTAAAGTACTACTTATATGAATATAAATAAATTGAAGTTAGAGTATCTGAATGTGATATAATAAAGCATCTAAAAAAGGAAAAAAAAAAGGAAACAGATATTAAGCAGATAAACCCAATTGTATCTCATATGTTCTTAGAAAGGAAATGAAAGTTCTATACAACCCATAAAAATTATATTATTTTTATTTACCAGATAATACACATTTTGCAATACAGGGAGAAAGAATAAAGATCAGACAATTAATTTTTAATCATGTTACCTTTAATAGATGCTATTTCTTTTACCTGAATATTTTAATTTTGTAATTGCAGAAATGATGAAATTAATCTTATGAATTTTAAAATAGTAACACCTGGAAAGATTCTAAGGCATTTGTGTCAAATTTCTCAGTATTTAATGAATGGATTTAATTTTCTTTTTAAAATTGAAGTGATGAAAACAACTCCATTTATCTTAAAAATCATTTTATAATCCTAATGAAGAAATTGCTTTAGTAAAATGATTAAAGAATTTCTGAAATAAAATATTTATTAAATAAAACCTTGTAAGTCTTTCTTTTCATTAATCCATAGCAAAGAGTGATTAATAGACAAATTTGGGACACAGATAATATCATGAATTAATATTACTATTCAAATGCATAGCACTTAACTGGAAAATTGTAGTACTAAAATTATATAAGTATTTCATAATTAAAATAAAATAAAATTTTAATAAGCAGGCAAGTGATATTTTATGGTATCAGGTAATGATCAGTCTTATTCAGATGTATGAAAGATTGCTTTGTGTTCTTATTATTTTTAAGTAAATTATAATTGTTGATCACATTTCACTTAAATAAGATTGTTTTCAAAATTTTATTTCTATTTAAAGCTTATTGTGATAAGAGAAAAAGATTTTGTGCATAGAAGAATGTATAATGAAGTCTTTTACTGAGGAACCATTTAATATAGTCTAAGTACTAACTTGTACTCTCATCAGATTTTAATTTAAAGAATTATATACCTGACAATAGAAATTGATTAAAATTTACTACCTGAAAAATAATTCTAAGTTATCCTACCTGATCAAGTTCTATATGGTAGCTTCCAAGAGCATTTTAGGACCATCAAGAAGGATATTAAGAAATCATGTTTCTTAAATAGCTATTGAAAATGCATTTTTAAAGTTCTAATTTCATTGTTTTTTTATCTTTCATCACGAATAATAAGACTGTTGAAAATTGCTAAATAACTTCCAGGAACATGGCAGAATTGTAAGAAACCACAACTCAGCCTCTTCAAGATTCATAATCCAAACACCTGAAAATATCTACTTGAGAAAGAGAGAGAGAGGGAGAAAGAGGGATAGAGAGGGAGAGAGAGGGAGAGGAGGATAGGGGGAGAGGGGGAAAGGGAGAGAGAGAAGTAAATCCCTGGGAACCAGGAAAGGTCTGTCAGGAAAATGAAAATGCAAGACAAATTGTAGAGAAAGGACTCAGCACAGAGATGGTAAGGATGATAAGGGGCAATTTGCGCTTTCTTCCTGGCTCCCAGCTCATGACTCAAAGAAAAAGGAAGACAAATCTAAAAAGACAAAGTGAAATCTGGGCACCCTAGAGAGATTCAGAGAGAAATGCAGTGGTGGAACAGAGCAGTATACAGTACAGTATTCTGCCCTCACAAGAGTCTTTCAAAACAATAGCTGGTGAGTGACTGTAAGTATCTGCCCTACATACTGGAGAGAGTACTTTATTGAGTGCCTTTCTGGGGAACACCTGATTGAACCTGGAACTCAGAGCAGTCATAGGATGGTCTCAATTCATGGTTTCCAATGTTATATTTCCATAGTAATTCTGTGGATGAGAGAAAGCTGTATTCAGGGAGATGTGGTCAGGCTAGAAAGATACTTCCTTAGGTATTTAAACTGAAACACAGAGGTCCCACCTTCACAGACAAAGAGGCAAGGCTCAGCCTGAACTGTTCTAGATTTGAAACTCTAGGTCTTTGCACTCTTGCCTCAATTCTGCTATTTGCTGGTGACAGTATCCAGCATGATTGATTCTTTCTCTACCACGTTAAGCAGGGATATATCTTGACTTGAACACTGATGCAAAGTTGTAGATCCCAGAAGAAAAACATTCATTTGAAAGAATATTTTTTGTTTTTGCTTTTGATTTTGTTTGTTTTTGTTTCTTCTTTGTTTTTATTATTTTTAGTGATTTGTGCATTTTTAGTTTTATTTTGGTTTTATTGTTCTTTTTTATTCTTTCTTTCTTTCTTTCTTTCTTTCTTTCTTTCTTTCTTTCTTTCTTCTTAACCAGTTTACTGGTACTTGGGAATTTTCCTGTGTACTTCTTCCTGTGTTTTATTTCTCTCTATCTCTTTGTCTCTGTCTCTCTGACTCTGTCTCTCTCTGTTATCTTGCTTTATATTTTCATATTATCTGTTTTTATTTCTTCATTTAATTTTATCTCTCGTTTTTACTTCCCATATAATTTTCACTCTTTTTTCTTTTATCTTCTATTTCTCATCATTTTTTCTCTTTCATTTGCCTAATTATATAAACATTCTTCTGCTTTCCAATAATATCCTCTGCATCTCTTCCCTCTCCTCCTTCTCATACTAAATAGTTTAAGGTTTCAAATATTTCCTATGTATTTCACTACAGAATGTAGTATAACCATAAAGCTTTTAAAATATTTTAGTAAACTTTGTATCATTATTGTTGAATTGTTTTCTACTATTAGTGGAGATATAACTATCACATTTAGTATGTACAGTATTATCCCTAAAACAATACCTAGGTTGTCTTAATGTGCCATAAGTGTGGGATTTTTCTTTAGGGTTAGTGGTGGTACATAATTGTTTCTTATGGTATAATAAAATCCAATTCACCATGGATGATGCTACTGTAGCTGATTTGGTTACATTACCAGGACCACATATTTGTCACTATTTTTCTCTGTGCCAGCACTCAGCTTACCTTCGTGAAATTAGCTGAATAGTTCCAGATAATTCTGTTGATGAGTTAATTACAATGAATCCTTCTTTTTCCAAATTAACTAAGCTGGATAGATCTTGAGACTGAGGCAAAGAAACAAGATTAATGAAATCAAGACTAACAAAGTACAAAAAAATCAATGAATCAAACAATTTGTTCTTTAAAAAAGTAGGCAAAACCTTAGGTAATCTTACCAAAATAAGGAAAGAAAAGACCTAAATCCATGCAACTAGCAATGAAAAAGTAAAAAATCTCAATGAATTTTGACAAAATACTGAAGACCTCTGTAACTACATTGAAAACTTGTAGTCTACTAAATTGGAACATTTAGAATAAATGGATACACTTATCAGTACATATGAGCTACCAAAGCTAGATCAAAATGATGTAATTATCACAAGTAATTCAAAATCTATAAATTAATTTGAATGGGTCATAAAAATATGCCAAGTAAGAAAATTCCAGATTCTAACAGATTCACTGCCAATATCTATAAGAATTTTAAACAAGAACTAATGTTAATACTTCTCAAATCAATTAATGAAATATAAATAGAATATTACTCCCAAAGTCATTCCTGCAAGCAAGCACTTCCCTAATTCCAAAACCAGAAAAAGATCCAAGCATAAAATAAAATTATAGGCAAATCACTTTAAAAAACATAGATGCAAAAATCTTCAATAAGATACTGACCAACAGAATTAGGTAACATCAAAAAGATTACAGATTGAGACCAAGTAGGATTTATTCCAAAAATGCAGGAGTGGTTTAACATATGCAAATTAATCAATATAATACATCACAGAAAGAAGAAAAGATGAAAATCACGTGATCATTCCAATATATGCAGGAAAACTCTTTGACAAAATCTAACATTCATTCATGTTTTATAAAAAATAAGGTAAATAGGTATACAACAGTGGACCTCTGGCATCTGTATTATTTGTTTTTCTTTTAAGAGAGAAAATGTGAATGTGTAAATTATTTTTTCTCTAAACTAAAAAGACAAGCAGATTTGTGTATCAATAAATAGAACAGAGCATACAGAAGCAACTCCATCTAAACTAAATTACCTCTTTGTTTTGTTTTGTTTTGTTTTGTTTTTTGGTTCCGGTGATCGAACTCATGACCTCATGCATGCCAGTCAGGCACTTATGCCACTGAGCTAAATCCCCAGCCTCAAGTTACCTTATCTTTGACAAAAGGGCCAAGTACTTTCACTGGAGAAAACTTCCTCCAACAAACTGCTGGAAGAACTGGCACTCTACATGCTGAAGTTGAAATGGACTCGTTAATCTCACCATATGTTACAATAAAATCAAAATAGATTTCAGGTTTTAAATGATACAAAGACTTAATCTGATGAAAGACAAAATACTGTAGGTAAAATTCTTGACACATGGATAGGCAAAGAATTTTGGAACAGAAAAATGGCTCCAAAATAATTCTAGAAATAATCAACAAATGGGATCACTTCAAATAAAAAATATTTTGCATAGTGAAGAAAAATTCAGAGTGAAAATACACCTATAGAATTGGAAAATATTTCCCAGGTATGCCTTAGACAAACAATTAGTATCTAGATGTATAAAGAAATAAAAAATATCAGATATCCCAAATCCCAGATATCCCAAAGACCCAATACATAAATGGGAATCTGAAATGAGTAGACAGTTCTCAAATGAACAGTAAAAAATGGCATATATATATATATATATATATATATATATATATGTCAGAAAAGTTCAACACTACTGCCCATTGAAGAATGGCAAATTAATATGACTCTGAGATGTCATCTCACTCCAGGAAGAATGGCTCCCATCAAGAAATCAACTAATACATACAGGAGAGGCAGCAGGGAAAAAAGAATCCTTCCTCATTATTATTGGTGGTGTAAATTCATACAACCACTATGGAAATCACTATGCAGATTCCACAAAAATTTAAAACTAGAAATTCCATATGAGCCAGGAATTTAGCTCAGCAGCATAAGCACTTGCCTGACAAGCGCACAGTCACGAATTCGATCCCTGCTACAAAACAAAACAAAACAAAATTCCATTTGAACCAGACATTCCTCTTCTAGGAATCTTCTAGAAAGAGTTAAGGACATTTACATCACAGTGATGTATGCATACACATAGTTACAGCAACACAATTCATAATAGCTGTATCTTAGAAACTAATATATGTCCATCAACATATGAATGGATAAATTGTGTAGTTATACACAATGTAGTAATAATCTACCATAATGAAAATAAGCTCAAGTCATTTCTAGCAAAATAAATGCATCTTGAGACTGTAATGCTCAGTGTAGTAAATCAGGCACACAAATTTAAATCTCATGGTTCCTCTTATATGAAAAATCCAATATATAAACAAAGTGAAAAATTAAAGACAGATAACAGGAAAAAGATATAAAGGAAAAATATTGTAATCCAGCATGTACAATGTATCTAAAGATGTACTTTGACTTAGAATAGTCGTCTTATGCTTATATATTTTTGATCTGTTGTTTTTGCTGTTAATCTGTATTTATAATAATTAACTCAATAAAAGCTCATAAAATAAACATATGAATTTGATGCTAGGACTTTTTAAAAAAGTGTTGAAAGGAAAAGGGAAAAAATAACTAAGATGTGTTACATACATGTACCAATTTGGCATAATGAATATACTCTTTATGTACTTGCAAACATTCACTGATAATAAAAATTACTATTCGGAAGGTTTTCAGTAACATAGTCCCCTATTATTCCCTCTAAACTATTTTTTTCTCTGATCAATGTTAGCAAGTTCAAGAAAATCATCTGCATTTTTTGCTAAAAATTTAATGTATGAATATCTTTTGTTCTTAAGAAGTATACTATACTACACAAATTTGACCAATTTTCTCTACATTCTACATTCTTCTCTGCCAGTACAGTATGTGAATATTTGATAAAAGAGCTGTCCCTTTCCTTTTCTTATCTTTTGGTTACTTTTCTTCTTTTCATTTTCTTTCCTTTCCTGGTCCTTTTAAAGATGCCTGACGTCTTTCTGAGCATGCAATTAACTTTCCCGCACTCTGTCTCTTGCCTTCCTGCCTATTTATAAAGGGACAGGTCTCAACACAGCTCTGAGAATAAATTTGTTCCTTTGTTGGATGCAAAGGTAAAGCAGTTCTTTTCCTCCTGTGTGCCATTTAATTACAGTTTTGTCAGCAACTTAGAGTGTGTCCAAAAAAAAGTTATGTTGTTCATGCCATTTTGTATTTCTTGTCTCTCACGGAAGAAATTAAAGCCTTTTACTCTCTGACTTGGATTCTGATTGGATTAGTACCAATAATCACAATTTTTTCTTCTTTCATTTGATTTTAAAATCACTTGCAAAATAGATATAGACGTAAGGCAGATGGAGATCAAAATGTAAGCTTAATTATTTATGAAGATGATTTTAAAGTGACCTGGAACGATGGACACAATGGGCTTATTGATACAGTCCACAAAACTGATTGAATTCACCCTATTTGGTAAGCTGTAGACTTCGAAGGACTAACAATTTACATATAAGGGAGAAAATTGAACATATAGATTCCTAGGTTCCAGATACAAGAAAGAGAAGGATCTGTTCATCTGCTCATGTTCCGTTCCTTCACTCAGATTTATTAATCACTCATGTTGCCTTTCCTGAGTGAGTGAGGCAACAGATTGAAATTTGACTGCCTTCTATTCCATAGTGTCCTCTTTCTGTGAGTGAATAGACTATTTAAATCTGTTGTATAGGAGATAAAATCTTGACCACCCACTGCTCATTAGCCTTTCTTTACTGTCATTTCTTCTTTCTCAGTTCAATTTAATGACCAAATTTCATTAAATGGAAATGTAAAAATTCTGCACTCTCCCTTCATCTCGGCTACTCACATACACCATTGAATTAACTGAGATTGATCATTTTAATGTCTTTATCACTGAACAACAATTTGGTGAACATATTTGCTGTCAATATTTTGCTCAAACTTATGCTCAAAAATAACAAAACAGAATTTTTACTCAAGCTGTGTGAAGGAATGTTATCCAACATCAATTGTTTCTGTACTTGGGCAATTTAAGTAAGTTATTACTGATCTAACAGAATAGTGTGTTCCTTGAATGTTTATGCTGTGTTTTACCCCATGACTTGAATGAAATTACAAACCATTATCTGCAGGTAGAATTTCCTATATTTATATTTTTTCTTCTTAAGTAACTCTTGGTCCAGATGTTCATTAATTCTCTCTAGATGTTATTTTTTGGCTTTTATCTGTATTTGTAGTAGATTTAGTGTTATCTGCACATTAGATTCATTTTTTTAACATTCCCTAATGCTTTGTAGCTTGAGGCTTTTGTTCTTTGAATAGACTGCTATTTATGTATGCATGTATTTATTTACTTATTTTTACTTATTTCCTAATTTATATGCTACACTAGTTTCATGTCATCCTAGTCCAGTAATATTGCTGTTTTTTTTTACATGTTGTATGTATACTCCTATGTTGAGTTTAGTCTGCAGTCACAATCATCTCTTTAAAAGGCTAGCATTGATCCTCTCCTGACCTTTTACTGACCTCACCTGAGTTCTTTGATCCTTTGATCTGCTCTTCTCCTCTTTCTTTTCTCAGAACATCTCACTCCACAAAGCATGTTGTCCTACCCAGTCTAATAAGATTATGCTTAAGAAAGCTGTCCTCATTGCCCACTATGTCTAAATACAGTGATCAGATTTTTGTTCTGACCTTACTGTACTACAAAAGATCACTTACCAATTGGGATAGTTATAAAACTCTCTCTTGATTTTATGAACAACCTTATCAATTTAGTATAAATTGACTGGCCCTTCTTCACTGTTGCTAGTGACCACTCTTCTAAACTCTGCCTCTGAGGACCATCATATTCCTAGGCATATGTTGTTACCTTCACACTTCCAGACCATAACGTCAATGGCATTTCCTTAGCAGCTGTGCCCTAGGACAGGACTGAAATCCTGGACTATAAAGTCTTATGCTAAATTGCTTAGAATCTTCAATTTAGTCTCTGTAGATGCCAAAAAAATATTCTACTCCACTGTAAACACAATTTTTGAATTGTACTGAGATGACATTAGTATGTATTACCTCCAATATTAGGATCATTTTTAAAATACCACTAAGAAATGTTTACTTGTAACTCCGAGACTGAAATATGTACTATCGTAAACTACATTCTAAAATATACTTATTTTAATAACCTGCATTTATTGTCTTAAGGTTGTCAGCTATGTTTTTCATAAAAGTTTGATTTTATAACAAAATCATATGCTAACTCACTGGCTTAGCTTTTTTAAAGCAATTTACTTAAACATACTGGATATATTCTCTTTAAAATAAGATCACACAACAAAAGGCATATTTTTAAGGGAATATGAGCTTCTAGTTACAATAATGGCTGCTAATAACTTAGCTTTAAAACACAATGTAGAATTTGATTTTGTAAAGATAAGTTTCAAAGCCTTTCCTGTTCCTCTGTCTTCGGGGGCACACATCCAATGTAGCTGAGCCCTAGAGAAGGGAGAAATGCATCTTGGGGATGATGAAAATATATATTGTGATCACTGCTTGTATACAATAAAATAAAAAATTTATTACCATAAAATGCACATTGTCATTAACTCCCTTCAAAATATTCTGCCTGTCTTAGAACACACTTATTCTTTCCTAACACTTTCAGAAACAGCATGTCTATTGCTATAATAAATTTGAACTAGAGATGTGTTAAATAGCCATTAGTAAAACAAAAAAGCATGTTAATTCAATATCAGAAGTGAACACATAAACATCTAGCTTTTATGAAATCCATTATGGTTTTAAATATTTTTTAAAGTGCAGAAGCTGAAAATTAAATTACAGAAGTAATTGCTGTTACACTTTACATTGTTATTTCTCTCCTTTTCCCTCTTAGGTATTGCATCTCATTTAATCTATACCTGTATTTTATATTTAACTGACTATGAAAATTTACTATATACAACCCAAAATATTCTACAAATGTTTTTAAAGAAATATTTGGAAAGTAAGTCCAGTATTAGGGTAACAGGCATTATACTTGAGAGTTTCATGCTCAGAATGCCTCACTATGAAACATTTATATTTTTTAAGTCTGATTTCTTAATGTACAAACTGTAGGTCTTCTGTAAATACCTGTCAAGCCTCATGATGTTGCCTTAGAAAGACTAGAATTTTTAAAAAATTAATAACCTCAGAAAATGTACAGCAAACAACATTGTTATTAATACCATGCAAAATTTTTTTTAAAAAAATTTAAATTTGATGGTTATAGAAGGGTCAAAACTTATTTGTTTTCTCTTAGAAGCTGTTCAACTAGCAGTTTCCCACATGTATTTTTAGGAACGGCAATCTTTCCTAAATTCATGTTTCTTTGTGGGTTTTCAAATGTATATAATGGACTTACTCTTCCCCAGATATGGGCAGTATTTCCAAAACTGTTTGTATATGAGCACATATAGGAGAATAAGCAATCACTTGTTTGAAGTCACATGTAAATTGTAGAAACCATCCTCACACCATTTTAAGTGCATAGAATCAAAATTTCCTCACATTTACACTTGGACTGCAATCTGAAATCAAATTCAGGTCTCCAAGATGCTGCCTCCTCCATAATTTGCTCACTTGACTAGTTGGTAGCATGGAGGTTTGTCAATGAAGGAGGTCCTCTAGTTCGAACTCCCAGCTTCAAACTGTGCTGTGGGGGTGGCTATTTGTAGTTTTTTGTCTCTGTCCCAAGATTCTACAACCTCAGTTAATTTGGGAAGGGGAAGTCACAGTATAATTGGCCCAGAACTCTTTTTTTCCAACCTCTGTAAGGCCCCTCGTAATGCCCACTCCTTTCTCTGCATGACAAAACATACAGTACCCCGTGTAATTTTCCTTCTGAGAGTCTTCTGCCTAATGAATTAACGGATGCAGTCTGGCCAGCATTCCATTCTCTATCTCTCTGACTGCAGTCCATATTTGGTCACTCCCTAGAGTACTTTTCCCTAATCTGCAAATTTGGTGGATTCCCAGGGCTTGCTGCATTCAGCAACCCCTGGCAGGGTTTGCTGGTGGCTCCAAGGAGCGTGCCTGCTGTCTAACAATAGATAATATAAAGGAAGTTTTATAGGCATGACTTTCCTGGTGTTTAAGAAAGAAATAGACACGTACTTACCAGTATTTCTTGGTGTCTGGCCTCTTCTCTCCTAAGGATCCTGCCACTCAGATGCTGCACAGTTTCTGGGATACAGTTTTCTCAGCCTTGGCACCACCTCTCAAATACAGGGTCCTTCCCTCAGTATGAAGAATCATCTCCCAAAATGCTGTATACACCTGACTTGGGGTTTAAGGGATTCCATGGTCCTGGAGTGACCTGACTTTCCTTTCCAAAAACCCTGAAGATTTTGGCAATTGAGTTTCTCCCTATATTTGCATTCCTGTATTTGTCTTTCTTTAATATCCCTGCCTCAATGTATCCACTTTCCTCTGATAGACCACATATTTGGCCACAATAGAAAAAAAATCTCCATCAACAATTTCAAAGAAGTAATGTGGAGCCCCTTTTACCACTTGTATTTGTCATGCTTGGAGATATTTTGGCTGCCAGAACTGGGGTAATGTTGTCAGTTGCTTCTAGGGAATAGAGCTCAGTGATGCTTCTAATCATGCTACAGTGCACAGCATAATTCATCCCAAGAAATAATTATCCCAAATAATCAGTCAGGAAGAAGTTGAGATTTTATGCAATAATTATTTTATTTATACAGTAAGCTATACTGCTCTGTGTAATTGTATTCTCTGTTTTGTTTTCAGGTTATAAGAACATCACTTGCAGTTCTAATTACAATCTACGGTTTAGAATTATTTTGCTTTGTTTCCTACATAATACGAATTTAGATACTTAGAGATATCTAGAAAGTTAAATATTTAAATTTTATGACAGCTTACAGCAAAAAACCCATATATTAAGTACCAAAGCAAATGTAATTTTAAGCTTTTATTTGCTCTCCATTACTTAGCTTGTTGTAAGTAATCCTGAATTGAAAATCTAATGTAGAGTTTTCAAACCACAAAAATATAGATTTCAATCAGATACAAAAGCTCTGAAGTGTATTGCATTATAATGTCTTAGTTTTCTTTTGTAACAATTAAACTGATTTTAGGGGAGTCTTTGACACAAATGCTGTCTACAGAAACTGACAACTTCTTGAGAAAAAGAGATCACAAAACATGACTACAAAATTGTGAGAGCTACATGGCTCAAGTGACAAGCTCAAAGTCTATTCAAAGGTGTACTAAACACAGCAAACTGACATAGAAAACATCACAAAAGTACAAGGTTCTAACATACAAGTTTATTTATACCTCTCAAAGAATGTGCATACCTCTTATATTTAAGATTCTTTCTTTGTGTGTATTTTTCCAAAAATGGATTACATAAATGCCCACTCCTAAGACACAGTTTCCCTTTTCTACATATAAAAGTTTCCGGAATGGGGAAAAATCTGCTGAAAAAGGACAGTGACTCCCTCATTTGCTTCTTCTGTCTTCCTTCTGGTATTTTTTCACAAAAACCTTTATTTTATATGCAAATGTACACCCAGAAATGAATTGTGTATTGGTGCATAATTATCTACTGTGCAATATTGTCAGAATGATAATAATGAATGAACAACTAATTTCATTTAGAAACTTTGAACACATGGTTTAGATCTGTCACTATGTATGTAATAGTTCTGATTAAATAATAATCATTAATAAAAATATGGAATGGACTATTATCCAGATGACAAAGTGTGAGGAAAATAGACATCACTTCAGTATATTTTTCATACTGTATATGTGCTCAAAAAATCAGACAACGTTAAAATATTAAAAATTATTGCATCAAAACATTGCCCTTGTTCCTACCCTCTCAAAGTACTCACCCTCACTTTGAACACATGCTATCATTCTTGTCATTTTCTGAAGCATGTCTGGAAGTTATTTCTCATGAATGAGATAACATTCTATGTCTCTACTCCCACTGATAATAAAATATATATCTTAGACAATATATGGAAATATAGTCACCAAAGATGCATAAGTGGATAGTGTCTTTGATATTGAAATACGGGACTTCTTCAACTATTCTATGACTGGTTTTGCTTAAAAGTCACAGAAGATAATTTGTTTAGTGAAATATATAGCCTGGTTATAAGAATGAAATTTATGCAGAAATTTAAAACAAAATTTTAGGTGGAAAATCTTATTAGGTAATTTTTGCTGCTTAAGGAAATGTAGCATTGCATAAATGATTAACCTTCATTTACTTAGAATACTTGTTTAAATGTTGAAAATATAGTCATTGCAAAATGAAGAAAAACAATTTGGAGACAAAAGGATATAATAAGATATCATTTGTTAAGGAAAGTATATCTATTATTTTTCAATGGATATGATGGTCTATTTTATTTTTATTATACTTTATGCTATACCATTAGAAGATTTAATGGTTCTAGGTTGTTAGATGTACTAACTAAAGGTAGATGATTGAGTAGTACATCAACATTTAACTTTCTCTCTCAGCTTATTTTGCTCTAAAATGATGTTCTATTGTTTTATCCATTTTTCAGAAAATGGCACGGTTTCATTCTTTTGGTAGTACTATTCGATTGTGTATAAACATTTATGTATATATAACGTTTTCATTTTTATTAATTTTAGAGGTACATTTTAGAGAAACACAGTGATCACATTCATCATAAAGGATTTGTACCTGTGCATAATAAATGTTAATTCTTTTTTTTTATCCAGTTCCTTCTCCCCTTTAACACTTCCTCTTATTTACAAAGAATTTCTTCCATTTTTTCTTCTTTTCTCATTTTTCTTTTCCATTCCTTATTTTCTCCATCCCGAGTGCACCTTCTCATTTGAACATTTTATTCCTATTTCATAATATCTATTTTATACTTTGGTCTTTATTTACACTTTTGGTTCCTTACATCAGATAAACCATGCAATATTTTAAACACGTGTGTCTGTCTTAATTACTTAAATGTATGGCTTCAAGGTGGAACCATTTAACTTGAAATGTTTTACACATATTGTTTTTTATGGCGGAGCAGTACTCTACTGTACATAAAAAAATCTTTTTGCATCCATCCATTGATTAGCATTTAGGATGTTTCTAAGATTTAGTGATTACAGATTATGATGCTATCACCATGAGTGTACATATACTGCTCTGAATTCTTTATATATTCTGTATATTACTCCTTTGTCTGAGGAATAGCTGGCAAAATGTTTTTCCCATTCTGTGGGTTGTCTCTTCACTCATTTGGTGATTTCTCTTCTCGTGAAAAACATTTTTAATATGATGATGTGACAGCACAATAGTGAGACACACTCATAGGGGCTGAGAATGGGTAAGCAAGCTTTATTGCCAGTGGCCAATGTCCTACCAAAGCAAAGGCAGAGTCCTATCCCAGTGAGAAACTTCAACAACAAGGAGAGGAAAACAGCGGTCTATATACAGTTTGGGCAGTTTCTAAAAATGACAGGAATTTTCAGTATCTAAAAATAACAGGAAATTACCAGAAAATCTGTGTACAGATTACCTAAATCATATGACAAATCCCAAGGTGATTCTGATAAGCTAGGCATTTGACATTTTACCAGAAATGGCAACTTAAGGAAACAGAAACTTATGTTTAACATGAGGCAGGTTTATAGAATGGCATCAGCTGTGTTCATTAACATATGTACACATTTTTTCTTTTTTCTGCATAAATGAGATCTCAGTTATTGATTCCTTGTAATATTCTCTGTGTGTTATAGGTTTTGCTCATAAAGTTCTTTCTTACATTTTTTCAAGAGTTCTACCTATTTATCTTCCAGCAGATTTAATGTTGGGACTTTACTACTTAGATCTTTGATCCATTTTGATTTTACTTTAGTGGATGGCAAGAGCTATGGGTCTAGTTTTAGTCTTAGGCATTGGAGAAGCCAGTTTTTCCAGCACCATTTATTAAAGAGGCTGTATTTCTTCCAGTGAATCTCTGGTCCCTTTGTTGAAAATAAGGTAGCTGAGTATGTTTGGAATTGCTCCTGCATCTTCTAATCTGTTCCACTGGTCTTTAAATTTGTTTAATTTTTGTTTTTGATTTTGAATTTGATTTTGTTTTTGTTTTTAATTTTTGTTGTTTACCAGTACCATACTGATTTTGTCATGGTAGCTTCATAGTGTAATTTCATGTAAGGGTTTGTTATGCTCCTTGACTTCCCTTGGTTGTTCAGAATTGTTTTTGCTATTTTAGGGTTCTTCTGGTAAAAAAAAATAGGATTATTTTCTGTAGTTCTGTGATGTATTGGTATTTTGGTCAGGATTGCATTAAATCTGCATAACAATTTTGGGAGTATGGTCATTTTTGCTATATTGGTTCTTCCTATCCAAGAACAAGGGATGTCATACCATTTTTTGATATTTTGAATGTCCTTTTTCAGTGTACTGTAGTTTTCAATGTAAAGGGCTTTTACTAACTGTTAGCTAGCTTGATTCCTAAATATTTTTCTTTTTTTTGATGCTACTATGAAAGGTGTGGTTTCTCTAATTTCTCTCTCAGTGAGTTTGTTATTTGTGTACTGGACTAAAACTGATTTGAGTGTTGACTTTGTAGCACTGAATTTGGTTATTAAGTCTAAATGTCTTTTGGTGGACGTTTTCTTATCCTTTATGTAAACTATCATATCATTTGCAAATAATGATAATTTAACTTTGTTTCATACCCTTATTCCTTTTATTTTTTCTGTTTTCTAATTTTTTCTGTTTTCTAATTACTCTGGCTGATGTTACCAGAAATATACTGATTAGAAGCAATAACAGTGAGATTGATAGTTTTCTCATTCTTCACCATTTTGCATGATTTTGGCTCTTGGTTTTTGTAAATTGATTTTAATAGCCTGAGATAAAGACCATCTATGCCAGTTTTCCTTAAGATTTTTATCACAAAAGTAAGTTGGACTTGTCAAATGCTTTTTCTGCATCTATTAAGATGAGCATATGCTTTTTGTTCTTGGATTTGTTAATGTGGTGTGTTACACTTACTGATTTGCATGTGTTGAACCATATTTGCATCCCTGGGATGAATCCTACTTGGTCATGATGCATAATATTCTTAATAATTTGCTACATTCTCTTTGCCAGTATCTTACTGAGGATTTTTCCTGGCTTTTTTTTTTTGGTAGGTAGGTTTTCCATTACATATTCAATTTCATTGACTGATATTGGGTGATTTAGAATTTTTATAACTTCTTGATTCAGTTTTGATAATTCATATGCAAATTTTCTTTATCCATTCATCTACTGCAATGTATCTAGGCAGTTCCCACAGCTGAACTATTGTGGATTGTGCTGATATGTATCATATGATTGGTATGAGTATATAGTTATACTTCATTTTATTTAATACATTAGTCTTATATCCAGGATTGATAGAAGTAGAGAAAATACAATGTCTGTGCTTATTTTTTGAGGAATGTACTAATTTTTTCCATCATGTTTGTACTATTTTAGATTGCCACCAACAATGTAGAAGGTTCCTATTTTTCTTACATCCTCTCTAACTTTCTTTATTTTTGTATTCTTGATGATAATCATTCTTACTGGGGTGAGAAGGAATCTCAGTGCACTTTTGATTTGCATTTTTCTAATAGTAAAATATTGAACATTTATTCATATACTTATTTGCCATCTGTACTTTTTCTTATGACAGGTAAAATCTCAGTTCATTTACCATTTTATTTTTGAGAGAGTTATTTTGAGATGGTTAACTTCTTTCAGTTCTTTATGTATTTAAGATGCTAATCTTCTCTCACAGGAGTAGGTAGCAAAGATTTTTTATCCATTCATTAGATTTTCTCTTCACCTTGCTGATTGCTTTCTTTACTGTGCAGAAGATGTTTAATTTCATGTAATCTAATTGTTGATTCTTGAAATGGTTTCCTGTGTTTTGAAATCCTACTCAGAAAGTTTCTGAATGCACATATAGTTCCAAGTGTTTCCTCTATATTATCTTTCAACAGTTTTCCAATTTTATATATAGGTATCTGACACATTTTGATTTGATTTGAGTAAGGTCTGATATAAAGGGTCCAAGTTTCAGCATTCCACATATAGAATATCAAACTTTCCATATACCATTTATTAAAGAGTCCGTCTTTTCTTAGCATACATTTTGGGATCCTTTGCCAAAGATTGGATCAAAGGAAATACATTGGTTTGTTTCTGTATCTTTTGTTCTAGTCCACTAGTCTACATGTATATTTTTTGTGGCAAGATCATGTTTTTGTTGCTATTTCCTGTTGAAATCTAGTCGTATAATGCCTCCGATACATATTTTTGCTTAGGATTGCCTTGGTTATTCTCATTGTTCTCTGATTTCATATGAATATTACAATTGTTTATTTCTAGTTCTTTAAAGAATTATTTTGCTGTATAAAAAGCCATTGTACTGAATCCACAGATTGCTTTTGGTAATATAGCCAATTTCAGAATAGGAGTTCATTTGATACATAACTAAGTAGGCTTTTGCATTTTCTGATGTCTCATTCAATTTCTTTCTTCAGTGCTCTGTAATTTTCACTGCAGAAATCTTTCATCCATTGATTAAATTGTTTCTAGATATGTAATAATTTTGAAGCTATCATGAATAGAATTCATATACTGATTTATTTCTTATAGTTTTAACATAAGGATACAAGAATGATAATGATTTTTTGGATAACATCATAATCTGTACTTTGCTATAATTTTAGATTAGATATAATAATGTTTGGTGGAGCTTTTTTCAGTCTACATAAGGATTCATAACATTGACAAATAGGGATAATGTGGCATTTATTTTCCTATTCATATTCTTGTTATGTCATTGTTTTTCCTTACTACATTGGTTATATTTCCAAGTACTATATTGCATATGGATGATGAGAATGTATACCTTTGTTTCATTCTTGAATTTAGAAGAAGTTCTCTTAGTTTTACCCCATGTTAAATCATTGGAGTATTTTGGAATTTTTATATTTTGCTGGTTCAATTTATATTTGCCTAGGACTTCTTTTGCATCTAGATTCAGAAATTTATTGAAGTATGTTTTTAAAATTATTTGCTATACTATGGATTTCAGTGGTGTTTGTTATAATTTTTCTTTTTTCAAAGCTAATTATCTAATTTGTGACTTCTCTCTCATTCTTTTGGTACATTTGTCTATGGTTTTACCACACTTCATCTTTTCAAAATATCAATTAATTGATTCCCTGTTTTTTTTTTATTTTTAAACCTCAACTTACTTAATTTTTTCTCTGATCAGTATTATTTATTTCGTTTTTCTGGTTTGGGATTTGCTTTATTGTTTTTCTAGGACATTGATATTTTTTAAGGTTCTTTAAGATTCCTCTGTTTTTCTAGTATAGGCTCTCATAGGTATAAATATAGCTCTCAAAACTGTTTTCAATTTGTCTCAAACTTTGATGTGTCATGTTTCTATTATCATTTTATGATGAATTTAAATTTTTTTTGCTGATTTATTTAGCAAACTGCTGCCTGTTCTAGACTGTATTTTCCAATCTTCATGCATTTCTGTAATTTCTGTGGTTTCTTTTGCTATTGATATCTCATTTCATTTTACTATGATCTGGTAGGATGAATGAATTAATTTCAATTCTTTTGTATTGACAGAAAATTGTTTAGTCTCTTAAAATATGGTCTTTTTTAGAGAAAGTTTCATGGACTGCTGGTATGAACGTCTACCCTACTGTTAACAAATGGCAACTTCTGTACATATCTGTTAAATTCATTTGATCTAGAGTGTAGTCTATATCTGATGCTTTGTTTTTTTCTCTGATTTACTTATTTTTGAGTGTGGTGTATTAAAATCTTTCAAGTGTTTGTGCTGGGGCCTAGCTCACCTGTTATGTCAAGAAATGTTTGTTTTATGAAATGGGATGTACTGTATCATAGAGTGTTTTACAACAAAAGCAGCAAATGAGTATATAAAAGCTACAAATGAGTATATAAATGTAAAAACCTCATTAAACAACTCAATACCAATAAATTGACAAAAGAGAAAAAAATAACCCCAGAAAGAAGAGGATAACTGCCCTATTCTGTCAGTTCAGATACATTCTCTAGAGTGTTATGTCAATGCTCCTGCATTTGGGTTGCCATATTTATGAGGGTTCAGTGTTCTTCAGGATGATGACAGGGTATTGGTACCATTCTCTTTGCTGTCAGCCATTCCAAGTAATGCTATAGCCTCTGCAGTAAGTGCAATTTCATTATTTTCTCTTAGTTTCTGGAACTTCCAGCTCCTGGCTATGCTGCATCTCACCTAGTATCCCTCTGGCTCATGATATTAGTAGGGTCTAGGTTTCTCCTTGTTTCTCTTTGGTTCACATTTTCTGTCTTACCAAGTATCATGGAGAAACTAAGCCAGGACTGTTCATTGAATCTTACTGGCTTCCCGCATTCACTGATTCTAGACCTATGTCCGCGTCTTTGATCTCTCTTGGTTCACAGTTCGTTTTCTTAGTGCCTGGCGGTTGGGAGTCAGAAGCTTGAATCTGGACTATACTGTCTAATTTTTACCATCCTCAGGACTCATTTATTCTAGTCTTGTTGTTGTCTTTTAATTTCCTCTCTGGATCATGATTCTGTGGGGCATAAGATAAAATGTCCTTTATGAATAAACTTCTCTGTGCAGTCTGTGTTCTTATAGAAAAACTACTTTGCTTAGCTGTCACTGAGGTCAGGAAGAATTAGGCTGAGGTAAAGCTGAAAACTTCCACCATTGCTTCTTCAACTGGAGGGTTTTGGGTGATTTACAAAATTGTCTGGTCACCATTACAGTGTGGCCAGCAGCAATGAGTCAAGGAGGAATATCCCTATATATGGATTTTTACCTATTTTCTATCTTATTCAAGTTGTGTTCCTATGGTAGCTTCCATTAAACCACATGAAGCTGTGTACTTGCTGATCTAGGTAAACATCTAGGAAAACCTATGACAGCCTCTTTCTCTAAGCCACAGATCTTCTGTGTTTAATGCATATTTGTTGAATGTAAATGTTTCCTGTTGCTTTCTCAGATTTTATTAGTACATATTTTCAACACATGAAGTTTACATTTATCTTAAGGAAAAAAAAAAGAAAACAGCTGTCTAACTGTCTTAACTATCTTGTGTATGTATTCATGATTTTTTCCTTTCTCCTTCCTTTGCTTTCCCTTTCCCCATCACAATTTCTCTTTTCTTTTGACAGTTCCTTCTCACTCTACAATATCTATTGTATATTTTGGTTCTGATTTATTGTTCAGTTTCTCACACTAGTGAGATATTACGACATTTACACATGCGAGTCAAATTTCATTCACGTATGAATATGGCTTGATTTGCGTACATCTACCTATAAAATTGTGCAGTTTATCTTTCTTTATGGCTGAGTAGTTCTCCATTAAATAGAAAGACATAGTTTTTATTCATTCCTCAGTTGATGAGCATTTGGGTTGTTTCCAAGATTTAGCTATTACCAATTCTGCTGCTATAAACATGGATGCATATATATTGCTTTGACAGAATGTAATTTTTTATGGGGAGATAGCCAGAAGAAGAATACCTAGATGAAATGAGGACCTTTAATCCTAGGTCAAATGAAGACCTCTAATCCTAGTTTCTCAAGAATCTCCACAATGATTTCCACAGTATTTGGACCAGTCTATGCTCTCACCAACAGTGGAGCAGTTTTCCTTTTTCCCTATATACCCAGTAGCATTTTTATTGGTTGATTTCTTGATGATAGCCATTCTTTGTGGAGTGAGATGAAATTTTGAAGCTACCAGGCAGGGAATTTTTAACAAAGGAGAAAGACAGGTAACCAACAACAGGAAAATAACTTGAAAGAGATAAGCCAAAACAGACCAGTCCTAACAATCAATGTAAATGGTCTCAAGTCACTAATCAAAAGAAACAGACTGATAGAATGGATCAAGAAATAAGATACAACCACACAATGTATTCAAGAAACACACATAACTCAGAAAGAAATTCATAGTGTAAAATTAAAGGATGGAAAACAATTTCCATGAAATAGGAACCCATAAGAAAGTAGGGATTGCTATTCTATTTGCATACAATGTGAACTTCAAAACAAAAATGATCAAAAGAGATAAAAAAAGTCACTACATATTTGTTAAGGAAAAACTGTTACCTGATAGTAAACAAGGGTTATTTTGATTCTTGAATATTTATTTAAGCAAATTTTTTGAACCAGTATGTGGTCTATTTTGGAGATACTTTTATGTGCTTTAGAGAATTTATCCTCTGTTGCAATAGGGTAGAGCACTGTAGATATCAGTTAAGTATGTATGTTCAAGTTAGTCATTCAACTCTCATACTTCTTTACTGATTTTTTGTTCAGTAGACATGTCTCTATGCAAAAGTGTGATATTAAATTCACAAACTTTGATCATGTTAATTTTTTTTTTTGCGTAACAGTATTTGTTTCAAAAAGATAGATGTGCCAGTATTTGGTACCTATATATTTACAATTGTTATCTCTTCATATTGGTTTGTTCTCTTAACTAGTGTACAGTGAACTTTCTTCTGGTCAGTTTTAGACTAAATATAGTCACTGCTTGTTTTCATGCTGCTGGCAAGTGAAATATGAATTTTCATCCCTTAATAGTTAATCTATGTAATTTTTGGTTTAGTGAATTTGCTAATGCAATAAACATTGGTACTGTGTTTTGTGATCTAGGCTGTTAGTATATGTCTTTTAATTTTTTAGGTCCTTAACTTTGAAAATTATTTCTGAGAAATGTTGATTTATTCTTTGTGTTTTGTTTTTCTGTTAGCAGTTTCTTCTTTTTTGTATGCTTGCTTGTTGATGTTCAATTCATTTTGTTTGCTATATATATTTCAACTGGACATTTGGCTATTTTGTCTTTTTCATCTCTGTATAGAATACTCTAATTTTTAATACAGGCTCTTACTTACATAGTTCCCACTGACCTTGAACTCACTATGAAGCACAGGCTGGCCTCAAATTACTAGCTGTGATCTTCTTTCCTCGGTCTTCTGAGTGCTTGTGTGATCCTCCTTGCTTACTGTCTAGGATATTCTTGAGTATTTTCTGCTCTATTGTTTTGGTGTTTGTAAATCTCCTCCTCCCCCCTTCCTACTCCTTCTTGTTCCTTTTTATTCTCTTTCTTTTCTCATGAAATGTTCTTATTGTTCCATCTTTTCCAAATTGATGTTTTACTGGATGTATAAATCTGGATTATAAGTTTTTTTGCTTTTAGGGCTTGAAATTCTTCACTCAAAGCTCTTTTGTTTCTTCTACTTTATATTGAAATATTTGCCATGATTTTAGTGGGTTTACCTTTATATGTAATTATTTTCCTTTCCTCTGATATTTTTTGGAAATTCTGATTTGTTGTTGGACATATGGCATATTAATTATAATGTGCTCTGAGGAGCTTCTTTTTTCATCATAACTAATAGATATTTTGTAAACCTTGACTGAGTGTATTTTGAACTCATTCCTAATACTCCGAATGTTTTGCATCATTATATTTCTGTAGAAATATTTTATTACTTGTGTGCTAACTTCCAGTTTTTCTTTAACTCCAGTATATCTTAGTGTGGTCTTCTTAATGTCATCTAGTAACTGCTCAATGAATTATTCTTTGCTTTATTTTTAAGGTTTCTTTGTGTAATTGATCATAATTTACCATTTTATCCTGTTTCAGAAACCCTGTCTTCACATTGGTCATTTCTGCAATTTATGAATTTTAAATAATTTTTATATCTGATATTGTTCTCTGATACCATTTTGTGCATTCTACACCTTTGGCAAATTTCTCATCCATTTTTTAAACTTTTTGGTCAGGACTTCCAATTTTTTACCCCCAATTGCACACTGGTCTTTTACTATAATTCCATAAACTTTTGCATCATGTACTTTCTCACCTTGACAAGTTTCTTTTACTTTACTTTAATCAATTTGAAAAAGTTCACTCCCTAATGTTTGCTTTCCTCTTCATTGATGCCCTGTGCATCTGACTTGGGAGTGTTATGAGATGTTGCAGGTGTTTTGTTACCTTGTTTTCACATATTTCTGTACATGGTGTTGAGGATTGAGTTCAACTTGCCTGAGGAGGTTTTATAATTATTCTAAGGATCTTTTTTCAGAAGGCTCTGCCTTCCATTCATGTTTTAAGCTTATTTGTGCAGAGATAATATTTATCCCTTCAGCTACATAATTTGAGTGGTTTGAATTCTATATCTGTATGAAGAGAAAAGAATCACTTCTGGTAATAACAACATCAAAAATCATATCTCGTCACTTAAATATGAAAAGTTTGCATGTATAGTTTCTTCCATATTCAATATATATTGTGGCTTATGTTATATTGATATTTACAGTTTTCTACTATATGAAAGGAGAAGTGCAGGGATTATTTGAAGGAGTGTCAGTATGGAAAGTGATACTAGGAGACATTTAATAAACTGAGAAAAATACATACAGGATAGGATACTGCTGGAAGTCTTTTTAGTTCAAATGAATGGTTATTGTAGGGGGTTTTAAAAAGATATTTGTGGAAGTGGGAAATATAACCTGGAAAGTAAAGAAAAAAGTGATAAAGGAAGACAAGGACTAGGTAAGAGGAAGAATAACCAAAAGAATAGAATCCAGTGGGGAGAAGGTTAATATCTCAAAATCTCAGAATGACTAAATTAAAGCAGAACATAGAGAACTAAAAACATGAGTAAAATAATGTTTTATTATTTTAAGAAGAAAAAACAATAAATCAATGATACAGAATTTCTTATCAAGATAATAAGATAGTAATAATGGTTAATACTGTTTATTGTTATCTTCAAAGTAGTTGCTCAGATTACAAGATACTGTCATGCAAAATTGATCCAACAATGTAAGCAAAAGCCATTCTTTTCAGTGAACTATAAGAAATTAGTATAATTATCTTGGTGAAATAATTTAAAAAGTGAGAGAAACAAGTAAAAACAAGACAATAAGGTTGCTATGGAAACTTGAATTGGCAAAATGAAATAGGAAGGTAAGAATCAGGTGAGAATATAAACATCAACCAAATTGTAAAAGAAAGAAGCAAACATAAAGCCCAGAAATATCTAAGATCAGATACTTCAACAAGAGAATATACTTGCCCATAGGAAGTGACCACTGCATCAAATAGCCTGAGTGTTCAAAAAATTTCCCTTTTGCCTTAGATGCAGTCTTATTGTGAGCAGCCAAAGCAGTTTGTCCTATTATCCCTTGCAATCAAAACTCAAATCATCCCATTCTCAAGAATTTTCTCTTCCACAGAGGCAGAATCTGACTCTGTTCCTAGGCTTGGAGAAATAATTCTTCTCCCCCTAGTCATTATGGTGGAGCTAGTGGACATGTTCTTTCACAAGTTGGGAGCTGTTGGAGTCTGATTATATGTTTGTGTTTTGATTAAGGTGTACGGGAATTGGTGTGGATCCACTGGAATTTCCAGGCATGCTTGAGCACTAGAACAACCCTGGAGATTCAGCTGTATACTAGTGCTTTGGTGGGGAATCTGCAGTAGTCCACAGGTGCATTAGCATGCTAGCAGAGTGTTTGTGCAAATCACCTGTGCAATTGATTGTAGACATTGGACCCTGGGAGTTGGCAGACATTACACTCACAGGCAGGGTTCTGCACACTCAGCTGGCTGGAGTGCGTGTCATTGGAACCCTCAAGACCTGTTTTCTCATTTTTCCTCTTTATCCAGGGTGGGAGGTACTTCCCTTGCCCTTGGTGAGCACTTGTGAGGATACCTTTGCCATCACCAAGCTATGTTTAGGATACTGCCACATTTCAGTTTTCCCCAGTGTTTAGAGGAAATGGGATGGGAGAAAGAGGCTGGCAAATACAGAATCTGACCCAAGAATACAAGCTCTGAAGCCTTCAATCATTTATTCATTCACTCAGGTTACTTGAAATGCTTAGTAATGCCTGGTCTTCAGAGGAGTGGGGCCTGGCCAAGTGTGCACCAGTATTGGCAGCTTCATTTCCCCTCCTGAATGATGCAGATGTTAGGGTTGATCTCTATATATTTTCTTTCCAATAAATTTTCTGTTTCAGATTCTAAGACTCTCTCCCATTATAGAGTATGTGACGTCAGTGGATCCTTTCTCAGCACCTCCGACCTGATTCCTCTAAAATGCTGGATCTCATCCTTGTTTTTTTATGTTTAAAATGTTCAGTAAGGATTCATATATGTTACTTTTTCTTGCCAGTAGAGGATAATTACATATTTTTGGCTAAATTTGTCAGATTCTTCCATAAATAACATTAGTCATGTCCATTTAACACAGCCTGCTAAATTTTGACAAGTGGAGATATATGTGGTTTGTGTTCTTCAGTGATACTGAATACTTGCAGCACAAAAGTTCATTATAAAGAGTTTGGGAGAGAAGCACATAAACAATTGATTTCATTGCTTTGCAATGCTAGAAGATAGATTTTGGCATCTCTTGGCCTGTTTGTTAATCACATTCATTTGGAATGGTCCCTATATTTCAACTTCGTAACAGCATTGGGCAAATATGGATGCGTTCTACAGAATTATGTCAAAAATAACAGTGAAAGGTGTGCTTACCTTTTAGAATTGTATTACTCACCTTGTTCACCACATGCCCTGAATTGACTATCTTGACTCTGTCATAATATTGAGACATTTTCTAGCATTTAGCTACACATTTTAATGAAAAGTGAAAATTTCATAACAATATAAGAAAATAGCAATAGCTAATGTAATGTGCATTATTATCTTCAAGTATTCCATGTATTTTAATTTTTATTTCAAACCTATACTCATTTAATGGATTCAAAGTGGTTTTGATGAGTCAGGAAATATTTTCAACTATACCCATCAACTATCATTCTGTTTGTCAGAAACATATTGAAATTATTTACTTTCTTTGAAATATTTAGCAAGGGACAGATTAAAATTGTATCAAAGTTATGCCTTTTTCAACTATGTCCAAGATTGAAATACTTACCAATTAATATTGTAGACATTACAATCACACTACTATCGTGAATTTGATAGCTTGTTTTTCATGTTTGATTTTGTACCATCTCTACTTCATTTATTTCCAACTCATGATATAGTGTATTAAGCTTTATCTCCTTAATACTTTGTTATGCACATCATTTCTATTATCAGCAGCCTTCAAAGTTTCCTTGTTTTCACGAAGAGTTGTTCATCAACCATACGTTCTGACTGAAGTCTTAGAGCATGCAAATGTTCAACTTTCTATTCTGTCAGAAATGGATCTCCTGCCTCTGTGGTATTGAAAGGCTAACTTTTTCAGAGCTTGTGATATACATCCATCCCTCTCAGATGTTCTCATTTTTGTTAAGATCCTAAAGTGGCAATGCTAAAATTGTGTCATTTCATGTTTGAAATATAGTTTATGTAAGAGTTCCCAAGTAAGAGTTTGCCTTGAGTCTTAGATGAGACTTAGGGCATGGACGTATTTCTATCCCATGATGGGGAAAACTGTCCAACATCAGGGACTTTGGAATTTGTATCTTATCTGGGACTGGTTACTTTGTATAAGTTTTGTATTTATGTTCATAGTGTAATATTCTTACCACCTTTTAATGTCTGTGGAGCACAAATATTATCCTATCTTTCTTTGTGTATATTTTCAATATGGGTATCATTATTATTATTATTATTTGTCTTTTTGGACAGGATCTCGATATGCAGTTCAGGCTGGTCTTGAGCTCACTTTATAGCCCAAGCTGGCCTTGAATTTTCAGTGATCCTCCTGCTTCAGCCTCCCGAGTGCTGGGATTACAGGCATGAGCCACCATGCCCAGCAGTGTGGGTATTATTTTTGCTTTTGCCAATCTGATTGTAGTTTTTGGCATTTTGAATGTTTAAAGAATCTTAATCTTGGTTTATTTTGTTTTAATTCAAAATTTATCATATTTTTCTGTTTTGATTTCACTTTTGTTTTACATTATTCCATTTACATTGAATATTTATAGTTATATTACATAAAATATTATATATAACAATGTAACAATATATAGTATATTATATGAAATATAAATATATAGATTGCATTTATGTATTTCAGTTTATTTTTTTTATTTTCTTCCTTCTGTTTGTATTATATTTATTTAGCTTTTCTCTTATTTTTATTTTTTGTACTGGGGATCAAACTCATACTTGCCAGGCACTTAAGATAGGCTAAATCCTCTGCCCTTACCATTCTTCTTTTTAAAAATAATATACATCTATATTTTTACTGGCATGCGCTTTAACAAAAACTTTTTGTCACATTGATACAGAATATTCATATGTTTTCACACCTACATGAATTCACACAGAATGAAATTATGTACAGTTTTATAGTCTCACTTGTAATTTGGTAAGGTATCACGAACATCTCTATTTTAATCTGATTTCTCCTTTATGGTGTAAATCACTTTATAGTGCTCTACTACATATTATTTGATTCATTTTCACATTTTATTGACCAAATTACATATGGAGAAATTTACTCTATAAAGGTATACAATCCAATGGTATTTATTTTATTCATAAATTTAGGAAACAATAACCATAAACTTACAGAATACAGATTTATAAACATAATCATAAATTTAGGTGGCTTTCTTTCAGTTTTTATCATCCAAAAATTATGTTACCATTAGCAATACAGTCCTTCCCATCTTACCTCCAACAATATGTAAAAAACTCAAACACAATTTTTTTCTTTGTACATTTGCCTATTCTCAACCTTTCAAAGAGATCACCACAAAATATATGGCTTTCTCTACCACTTTTCACTTAACATATTTTTAAATTCATACTTGTTGACTAACAATTTTCCACTGGCATATGCATGTTGTGAAATAGTACTAGTGATGGACATTGGAATGTTTCCAGTGTTTGCCTCATATGAATATTGATGCTGTAAACATACATGCATAAACTTTATGAGAACATTTTTCCAATTTTCTTGACTAAATTTTTAAGAGGGGAATTTCTGGGTCATATAGTAAGCCCATGATTAAATATTAATTGTAAGTTATTTACATTTTTTACCCAAATAATGTATAGGAGTTCCAATTTTTCTACATAATTATCAGCAAACTTTGATTTCTTCAAAGTTACGCTAATGATTTGCAGATCTCAAATAATTGATGATATTGAATATCTTTTTATGTGCTTTTTAGCCACTTTTATAAATTCTTTGGAAACAGGTCTATTCAAATATATTTTCCATTCTTTTACATGGTTTATTTGTTGATGATTGATAGATTTTAATATATTCTGGATATGACATTTATATGATATATCATTTTCAAAAATTCTCTTCTGTTATATGGGTTATTCATTCACTTTCAAGGCAGTTTATTTTAAAGTCACACAAGTTTTTTACCGAAGTTTAGTACTATATGTGCTATCAAAGAGATCACTAATTTTGAAGTCTAATTAATTTATCTATTTTCCACTGCTTGTGATTTTGGTGACAGATATAAAAAAGTACTGTCTAATCTCAACTCACTGAGATTCACACTTATAATTATTTCTCAAGCTTCATACTTTTAGTACTTACAGTTAGGTTTTAGATACATATTAACTTATTTTTTGTACATAATATGAGCAAAGGGTTAAGTTTTCTTCTCTTCCATGTAGTCACCAATTTTCTTTAGCAGAATTTATTGAAAAGACAGGTAGAGCTTTCTTTACTGCATTATCTTGGCACCTTCTATGAAAAAATCAATTTGTTATGTAGATTTTTAAAAGAATTCTCAGTTATATTCCATTCATGTCTATGTCTGTTAGGTTCATTCCATTAACAATCGTGCCACTTTACACATTGTCTTGAGTATAAAATCTTTGCAGATATATATATATATATATATATATATATATATGTATATATATATCTCATAGCTTTTGCATTTGCATATGAATTTTAGAATCAGTGTGTGAATTTCTGCAAAAATAATCCAATTATGATTTCAATTCTAAATCTGTAAGTCAGTAGTGGAGATATTGCTACTTTAACAGTACTACATTTTCCTATCCATAGGCTTTGCATATTTTCTGTTCACTTAGGTCATATTTTTTTATTGCAATAATGTTCTATAGTTTTCATTGTGCATTTTCATATGAATTTATTAAATGTATGTCTAAAGCTTTTACTCTTTTTGATACTGTCACACATTTAATAACTTCCTTAATTTTAAGACTATTCATTATTAAGGCATAATAATAAAATAGATTGAGCTTGTATTCTGCAAGATGACTTAAATCACTTACGTTTAATAGATTTCTGCTTGCATTTCCTAAGATACCTCATCTAGGAGATCATGTTATTTGTAAGTAAATACAGCTTAACATC
This sequence comes from Hydrochoerus hydrochaeris, assembly GCA_004027455.1. NCBI lineage: Eukaryota > Metazoa > Chordata > Mammalia > Rodentia > Hydrochaeridae > Hydrochoerus > Hydrochoerus hydrochaeris. The sequence goes on along the minus strand of PVLA01000799.1, from coordinate 76,562 downwards.
TTTCAAATATGGAACTATTTATTTTTTCTTGCCTGGTAGACCTCCAGCAAAAATTTTTGAACATTTTTTGATACCTGACATCGTGAGTTCTTCCTGATCTTAGATGAATGCTGCCTATATTGAACTATTTATTTTGATGTGATACATTTTTTATAGATGTTCCTTAGCAGCCTAAAGACACTCTTCCCTATCTCTGTTTTGCTCAGTGTTTTCATCATGAAAGGAAACTGGATTTTGTTGAACTCTTTTCTTGCATCTAGTGATGTGAACATGATCTTTGACATGGAATCTATTAACAACAGTATTGCATTCATTTATTTCTGTGTCTTGAATTTTGTATCCCGGGATAAATGTGATTTTCTGATTGACTTATATGTGTTTTATTGAGGGTTTTTTCATGCATATTAATAAATGATACTGGTTTTTAGTTTATTTGTGATATATTCTTGGGAAAATATTGAAATACATAATTTTTCTAATCAGAGATTTTATAAAAGTTTAAACATTCTTTAAAAAGCAGGCATATGTTTTGTTAAAGTAGTTGTTATGCTTGTTTATTTAATAAAACCATTATATGTACTTATATGAAGTTTTCAAAGTGAATTATTTATTGTTATGAATGGTAGTTTTAAAAATGGTTTAATCAGATCCAATAAAACAGTTATGTCTCTGAAAAAGAGCTCTTCTCCTTTAGTTATTGATTAAATATTCTTCGTACTGTAACATATTTGGTTAGCCTTAAATATTTTAGTTTGTAATCATTAGAACAAAAATGGATTTCTACTAGTTTGTTAGGCAGTTGCCTGTACTATATTACTTGCTTATGCTGATAAGTTTGGTTCTTGGCTAGTAAACCATTTCTACTTCACTCAGTTGTATTGATCTTGTCTGCATGAAACATGGAATTTATTTATTTGGCCTGCATGAAGCATTTACTATTATGAGTCTCTTTTGGATATTCTGTATTGTAAGTTAGTTTCCAGCGTAGGTGAAAATTAACAGATGTCAGATATTTTCTACCTAAAATGTGATGAATTGAGCTGTTTTGATAACATGCATGATTCATGAATGAGTAAAATTTTCTTTATTCTTTCTTGACTGTAAAACAAACAAAAAAAAACGGTTGACTGATTTCAGATTAACTAATTATCCCATAATATTTTTATTCATATAATTTGATGAAAATGAAGCAAACACATGATTCCTACTAAAAATAAATCATCATTCATTCTCCATTGCCTCATTTGTGAGCATTTTTGATGGACACAAGTAATTCAGCCATCAGTTATGAGATTTTTTAAAATCTTTGTAAAATTTTTTTAGTTATGAGATTTTGATCAACAAAATATCTCAAAACTGGAAAACATAAGAAAGTCTCAAAATATATTGTAAACAAAATAAGTCTTGTACCAGAATGTCATTAGGGTTATTTCTGTCAAGACTGAGAAATAAAAGGTCCTATCTGTCTATAAACTGCCTACAGAGACAAGGACCAAAAGTTCATATTTATAGTTAAAAAGAAAGTAAGGAAAATCAAGACCATGTCACAACCTACTGAATATGCTGTTTAATTCAGATGTCAATATGACTCTTTCAATCTGGTGAGTAATATCATCCTAATTTGAGAAATTTACTATAGTATTAATATTGTATTTTTTCAAAGATGTTAATATTCTGAACATATTACTTATGATAATATCACAGTATTGAATATAAATTCCATGTTTCTTTGAACAACAAATTTGGAGACTCAAGTCTCACTACTTCAATCCCTCACATTTTTGTGTTTTCTTTCTCAATCCAATTCCAAATTGATTTTCAAATTATTTTTGTATATTGTCTAGTTATTTGGAGAAAGATAAGGCTATTAAAATTCATTTATTCAGAATTCAATCCAGTTTGATTTTGTATTAATGATTTGTAATAATATGGTTATGGCAACTACTGGAAAATGAGATGACATGTAATTCAGTTTTTAATATAATATTATCTGTATCCATATGTACTGATGTTCTTAAGTAATAAAAGAAGTATGCATGGCTATATATATGTATGAAATAAACAAATGAGTAGCAGTAATTCTGTTTTATACTTAATAGCTGAGTGCTTTTTAAAATTAATATCCTTAAAATATTGTCAGTTACTGTAACAAAATTAGAATCTTTTCTCTTTTATTCAGTTATGTTTCCTCAAATGGTAAAAATAGTGTCAAAAGAAATATGAAATAGACTTACTCTGTAGCTTCAATAAATATTTTCATGGAGAATGAATTAATCTGATCAGAATTTTATGGTACAACAAATGTATGGTCTATATCTAAACATTTTAGTCAGGCATGGTGGTGCATGCCAGTATTCCCAGAATTTGGGATGCTAAGGCCGGAGAATTGCTATGAGTTTGAGGACAGCCTAAACTACATGGCAAGACCCTGTCTCAAAAAAGTGTCCTAAAAGTTTCCTATGTTTGGAGGTGGAGATTTTGAGAGGTGATCTTAAAGGGACTGAATATACTGAATGGCTGTTTAGGCTAGAAGCCTACTTAAGGAAATGTGTCCCTAGAGCTATTCCTTCGGAAAATCTCATTCAGTCACTCTCTCATTCATCCTACTCGCTTTGCTTCCTGGATGTCATGGGTTGAGCAACTATCTGCTATGCAGTTTCCTCTTTGGAACTCGGCAATGATGGACTGAACACTCTGAAATAGTGAAGCAACATAAAAATGTATTTCATTAAGTTGTGGGTGTCAGGTATTTTTAAAATGACAAAAAATGACTAATACAATCATATGTGAAATGAATATAAAGCATGAAATAATTATTTGACTTCTGCACACATCTCAGGTGGTCCTCTTAGAGTAATTTATTTAGAATATTCATATAAAACTGTCATATAACCACTCTATTTTAAACAGATATGTATTAATTTGGTTTAAATTTGGCTCTGAGACTATAATAATACATTATTTGTACTTGTAGATACTGGAAGATTTTTTAAAATATTCAATTGCAAATGAAAATTCCTCCATTAACTACAGTTGATACACATGTTTGGAGAGCATTTTTGTGTATTTTAATGCTTGAAATTCTCTCATGAAGGTACAACTGTATGCTGTCCATCTCTATCATCAGCTTGAATGATCAAAATTGCATACACTTATGTTGACGACTTGTGCTGGTTGTTGTTTGGAAGCTAATATGGGGCCGTGCACAGAGTTGTCTAAATGTAGTCTACTAGGTGTGTTTCCAGAATACATGGAGCTCTGAGATCCAGGCATGGTTCTGAATATAAGAATAACAAGTGAAATTTTATTACCATAAAAACAAAATGAAGTAATCTATGGATGAAAAGTTCTTAAACAGAGATAACAAGAGTAGAAGAATTTTTCCTAAATTTACTTAACGGGATTACCACTAATGGTAAGCGAGATGATCTGATATTAAAAGTGATAGAATATCTCTAATCAAGGTTTTTCCAACAGCTGAATTTGGCTGGATAGGTAAAGAAGTCCAATGTTATGGGCTAACTGAGAAAAAGCTTTAATGATTCTCTCTAAATGTTGGTTAAGGAGAGATTCTTTGCCACTTCCCTCCAATCCAATTTCAAGAGAAACTCCTCTGTTTATAATAATACTCCAGTTTGATGTTCTGTAAACCTCAGAGTTAGACCATTCTGAACTATGGTATGCTAACTATGTGAAATTTATAGCTATATTTTCAAAAAAAGAAACCTGGGGAAACTGTGATACATTTAAGCAGACTGAATGTCTTAGTGGATGGTGTAATTAAAAAAATAGGTCTCATGCAAAATGATAATTTTTATAAATATATGACATCTAACATTTAGGTATGGAATTTTTCTATCAGAGTCTCACTCTTTTAGATTCAGACTGTTATATTTTAAATATACTGCTCTAAACTGTCAACCAGCCATCCCACCTCTCCTATTACAAATAAAATTCATTAGTATATAAACAGTAAGTCTGTTTCATGATTTTGTTCAAATGTGATTCTATTCAACTTTCTTGAACTACAAAATCCATGACTAAAATAATTCAATAAAATAGGGATCTTGCAATCAACTGAGTGAAAGAAATCTTCACAGAAATCATGCAAACTCTGTTAAAATAGATCTGTAAATGTATTTAGGATCTACTAATTTTATAATACTACATCACTGAGGCAGTACCTAGGAAAAGTAACAAAATAGGTGTTGGAACTAAGTCCAGTGGTAGTTAATCAAGGGCAATAATATTCCCTTAGTGGTATTTCAAACCTCATAGGGAAAAGATTGGTTGGGTGCTATATAAACTTAAGTCCTCAGGGAAAGGGTACTAAATGTCTTGATGTCTGTAGGACCCTACAGAATACATAGAAGCTTATCTATTAGGTAGGTACTTTATCACTAGTGCAACTGCATATTACTTTTATCTTTTTTCAAACATCAGAATTAAATTTCATGCCATCAGAATGTCTGTTCCCTAATCTTCCTTGATACAATCACCATACTAACAGTCCATCAACACGTAATCCAATTTCTTTTTGTCCTGCTTCACCACTAACATGTCTCAATGATTTCAAAATCCATCCAAATGAAACACCCACCTGGTGTGTTGTATTATTTTCATACTTCTCAATAAAAAGTTTGCTTCTTACTTCACCTGAAGAGTTTCCATATTTATCCATTGTTATACTGTCACCCTCAGGACACCACATTTTGTTGGAATTCCTCTTCCACGGCTAGCCATTTTCTCATATTTATCTAATTGCCCTTTCTGTTTCCCTAACATTTAAACATTGTGGTGCCCAAAGCCTTATTCTCAGAATTTTCATTTATTCATAATCCTTATCTTGGTGACTACCAATTTAATTACTTTTCCAAATATACTCTGAAGTAATGTTTGTATATCTGGTAGTTGTCCTTTCTTGGAATTTTTGACTCATAACCAATTACCTACTGAACATAGATATTGGGATGTTGATATTGTTTTTATCATAAAATGCCTCAATGTAACTTCTTGAATTGCTCCCAATTTTTTAAAATTTTCCTCTGTCAATAAATAAAAATTGCATCCATACATTTGTTTGCATCATGAAATCTGGACTATGTTTGATTCCTTATAATTACATATGTAATCAATAAGACAGAAAAGTATTTCCTAGGTTTACTCAAAGGTAAGCCAAGTTCAGTGTTAATTTTCTCCAGTCTGTATAATTCAAATGTGTGGATAACTGGCATTTAAAATTTATCTCATTGGACTGGGAATGTGGCTCAGTGGTACAGCTCTTGCCTTGCGTGCACAAGGCCTTATGTTCAATCCCCAGTACCACAAAAAAAATCTCATAAAAGAAACTTGTTTAATAATCTTATTCAGGTCATCAGAACTGAATATAAATTGTTGAAAAATTGAAACATAAACTAATACCCTGGTGGTCATCTGCATGGAAGAAATTTGCCCAGGGTCTGAACTAAAGATTACAGGCAAGATAGGCATTTATAATAATCTGATTTTGATTTATTAAAGAGGCTAACTTTCCAGTGAACTATTTTGCATTTTTTTTTCTCTAAATTAAAAAAAAATCACAAAAAAGTCAGGTTTTCTGATCTGGATGTCTGACATTTTTTTTCTCTGCCTCTCAGGGAGAGTATTTCTGACACTTCTCACATTTGCCAGCCTTCTCCCTTTCCTCTGTTGTTTTCCATGACTCACACAACTACACTGTAAGTAAGCCCCATGATATCCTGGAATCTTTGGGACACTCATGGTTTCATTTTCTTCTAGCCTAATTCCATCCGTTTTCAGTCTTTCTCTTTGAACATGGACCCAGACTTCTAGTAAAGCTGGGATAAACGAATCATTCTGGAGGAGGTAGGGGTAGAAGACTGCTACCACTATGAGATAATGACTTGTCCCGAGTAGTGATGACTACCTGCAAAAGTTGCAGGTACTATTGTGTGTCAGGGGCAGATATTACCACATCTGGCCTGGTGCTTATTCTCTGAGCCCAAAAACGACTCTGTCTTATGTGAAAGGACAGCTCTTACTGCTTCTTCCCCCGGAGAAAGTTTGTCTACTTCATTTCACTAGGGAATGCGATTCTAACCCTCAGGATCCTCTCTGTTCTCCATCTTCCTGGAAACCAGTTTAAACTTGCGCCACTTAGATTAAAATCCTCGCTCAAGTTAATTTAAGATATTAGATTGAATTATTGTATGATGAAAGTTTAATAAATGAAGGCTATTATTATTTTACCCATGCATGAAGTCATCCATCAGTGATATTTTTCTAATTCTCTGAGTATCCATAATGTTCAGCTTAAACTTTATTTTAAAATTCTAACACATTAAAGAAAAAATTTTATAACTCACTACTAGCCATAGCACTTTTTTCTGAATATCTTGGACTCAGTTCTTGTGCCTCAGCTCTGGAAATGAAGACTCATGGACAGTGTTCTTCTCTCGTATTGTACTACATTTAAAGCTTGTGACATAAATAAAATATAAATTTCTTATTATGTCAATTTTTAAAGATTTAAAATAGAATTAACTATTTTAGGAAGTGATTAGATATGTGCTTATTACAACACCAATTTTCAAACAGTGACATGGGTATTTGAATAAAGTTCTTGTAATTCTCACTTCACTAATAAATATTATCCATATCTAAAAATTTCCACCTGCTATATTAATGCAGGTAAGAATTTATGTTTTAGTTTAAGATTCTTGAACATTTTTCATATTTTTCTGCTGTATTGAACATGGTTGAAAACAAATGATAATTAAGATGATTTAAAGATTAATTTAAAATAATTCCACACTTTGATTTGTGAAAAAGTTCTAGCAAAATTCTAGTCAATATTGAGTTACACCAGCCACAGATTAAAACCCTAACTATATATTAGAAACCAAAAAAATTGTGTCAATGCAATATATCTGATTGCTTCCTTGTGATAAAACCACATAAGACAATTGATTTATATTTTATGCATTTGATAATTATCTTTCATAATATAGAAACATTTTTTAAACTATGTTTAGTATATTTTATTTTTAAAACTCATAATTTAAACACTGTACAAGATTGAGCTCCCTGAGAAGTGACACTATGTCTTATTCATCTCTTATTAATGGGTCATTCTTTGGTAATAAGATATTAACTTATCCACGAGGGTAATGATGGTCACACTAATGTTGGCTAATGTTTGTAGAGCAGTTTTATTTAGCCAAACATTGTGGTACTAACTTCCTTTGACAGACGAGGAAACTATGGTACAGAAAATTTAAGTAAATTGCCTGAAATCATGAAGAGAAATAGATCTAGGATTCCAATTCAGAGAGTCCATATGCACAAGTCACATTCTCAAACCTCTTCAATATTATTAAACACGCATTTCCTGTATTGATCAATGAGAAACTGCCAGAATCACCCGTGTCTTTATTCATGTTTTACTGTTAAACCTATTCTTGAAGGCAATATTTCATCTTCCAATTGAATCTCTCAATTTTTAAAATTTTTCATTTACAACCTCCCACTCAGTGTTCCCTTCTCAAAATTTACTAAGAAGCTTGTTAAATTCCTCGATAGTCACTATGTCTTAACAGTAGTCAACTTTGACATAAAGATGACCACAAAAATCTTTAAATATCTCACAGTTCATTTTGGATCATAGTAGACATTCTTCAGAATCGAGAATATTTAATAGTTTATAAAGTACTATTAGCTCAGTTAGTGGAAAAAAGAAAGATAGTGAACAAATATCATTATGAAACCATCATAAACAGATGACTTTGTCCTAGGTTTTGGGGTCAGTTATTTTACATTTGCCTTTACTTTCAAATGACTGAAGTTTCATTTGCAACATTGATTTCTTCCAAATTCTGTGGAGGTAGCATTTTTTCTTTGCACAACTGAAATACAAGATTAGATTAAAAAATCTTGAGGATTTCATTCTGTAAGTTTGGGAGGAACGACAATTGAAGTAAATTTTTAAAATATCAGATTATTATTTTTAAGCATTATCTAACATAAAGCGCAGGTTTATGGCTTCATAGCAGCTTTGATATATAACTGAATGCTTATTACAGCAGGATAGTAACTAAAAGAATGGGGTAGGAATGAAATACAGTGCAGTGGTATTTTCACTTTGTCCTAGAATTTTTGAGGTTTGTATCACCTAACTTCTCACTTGACAGTGATCTGAAGATTTTTTAAAACCTTATTTCAAGTTAGAGACCTTTAATTTTACCACTGGCAGGAATATCTCATTAATGTAGTATTAAAACACCAAATGTACAGTGAAAAATGGAAAATTACAGTGGAAATGCCAGCAATTTATATAGAGGCAATATTAAAGGCTATTTGATATCACTAAAGATATTTAAATAACTGTTAGGATAAGGTTTCAAAGATTACAGAAAAATAATCACAACATTACTTCACAAATTAACTTATTTCAACTATTTTATTTTAGCTTTCATTTCACCAGAAATAAGTTTTAATTTCAGAACATGGAAAATATCTGTCAATTCAGTGTAAAGCAAGAAATAATAAAGTTATTTTTGAGATACTATGCTATTTAGTATAATATATAATTTTTCAAGTATTCTATTAAGCTTAGATTATTTACAATAGGGGCTTTGAAAGCTTTGATTAAAATATAGGGTATTTGAAAGTAAAATCAGGTCTTAAATGTTAAAATGAAACAAATGTCAATTTTTTTGTGTGTGTGCCAGGGATCGGATTCACAACCTGATGTTTGCCAAACAGGCACTCACGCGACTGAGCTAAACCCAGGCCCCTATAGGAAGCCATCAGTAACTTTTTTTTTTTATTTGAGTACCAGGGATCAAACTCACAACTGCGCACTTGCAAAGTAAGCACTAATGCTGCTAAGCTAAATCCCCAGCCCCAAATTTTTATTTTGAATTGAAATGATAAAATGTCAAATAAACCATTAGTAATGTAAAGATATGTTAAGTGATTATTTTGCCAATTACAAAGCTTTTATGAAAATTTTAAAGACCAAAACATTTTTCAAATTATTCATAAAAATACACTCATTAATTTTATCCTTTTTAGTTCTATAGATAAAAGCACACATCATTATAACTTGCAATTCCTGCTGCCAAAGTGATTCTTAGGTAGATAACAAGTAACCTATGAGATGAAAAAATATTCTTATTTTTAAATAATAGGAAAATATTTAATATTTAATATTTGTATTTTTCATCTTTCTGACAAATTTTAAAACCCCACTAACAAAAAAGTAAAATTCTTGGAGAATTGCTTCACATACTCTTTTTCTGTTTTGATGCTTAAAGTGGTCTCATATTATATCTGCTTGTTAAAAAATAAGGCCATGCTTTATTTAGGATTAGTCTTTAAAAATAGGTATGTAAATGAAAATGATGTTCATTTCACTTTCCATGCAGTGAGTGTGCCTTAAATATTTGAGCATGTTTATCAGAAAAATCTGCTTTGTTTACCTTTGTGGATTTGATAATTAAATCATTGACAACAGAAATGGAGATCTCAACAGAATATGTCTGTATATCATATTGACTGATAAAATGCTTGCAATTAGTCCCAAGTGGTACAATTTGAAATGCTCATATGGGGAAAATTGAGATTGAAACATGTTTAAAAAATCCTTAAATTTATTCATTTTTTAGGAAAACTCAAAATATGTGCACAAATGAAATAATTCATTTCCTCACAAATATTTAACGAGAATCACCCTCACCAACTCAAGGCTAACCACCAATATCACCAACTCTTTCCTCAAATTCTATACTGCTTTAAACAAAATGCTAGATATTTCATCATCTGCAAATATTCCTTACTAATCTCTAAAAGTAAAATTCTTGACTATGAAACAATTAACACTCTTAAATTTAGTGACGATTTCTTAAGATCAACACACATTATCATTTCTTTTTTTGAATCTCCATGTATTTTAATTAATGTATTCTTTAATTTTATTTCTTGATAAGTATAGACGCAAAGGAGGTTGCAAAAATATATAAAATCCTGTCAACTCTTAATACAATAATGATATTTTAGATAACTGAGTCATCAAAACAAATAAATTTATATTGATAAGAAATCATTGATTCTACTACAGATCTTATTTCATTTTCATTCCTTTTATAAGCATTGCAGATACGTTTATGTGAGTCTGGCCAATTTGCACTCAGTTATATGTTAACTATAAAATCAGATGAGATACTAAATTATTGTATCACTATAGAGAACCATTTATAGTCCAAACCAAGCTGATAACTCCCTCCCTATACATGGAAATCACTAATCTGATCACTATCACTAATCTGAACCTCATAGTGTTGTCATTTTAAGATAGTCATATAGATGAAATCATATACTGTGAAATCTTCTAACTACTGACACTAAGCATCATATCCTTTGAGATTCATCTATGTTGCTGTATGTATGAAAACCAAGAAATTTTAAGACCAAGATTCAAATTTTGGCTGATTCCAAAGTCCCTTTCTTATCAACAGCATAATGTCTCCACGAGAAATATAAAAACATTTTAAAAGTTAAACTATCATTCAGATGAATATTATTGCATCTATTATGATTCTTATTTTTTAAAACTATTAATTTCACATTACTGAAAATTTACAATACTAGGCAGCACAGATTACCTTGCTTGTGTTTTACTTGGAAATGAAATGAAAAATACATAAATACACTTTAATTAAACATTAGATTAAACAAATTTTAGTAGTCATATCAATAAATCCTACCAGTTTCCTCTCACTTTATCACCACTGAACATATATTCCAGGGAAAAGAATGAACCTTAGATTCTGGAAGACATTATCATGTAGTAAAGTGAGTAAACAACCAATATTCTACAGTATAATCTGTTGCTAAACTATGATACTGGGGTGGTCAGTGTTTAAAACACATTTTAAACTTACCATATTTTGAATTTGTGGTGGATTAAATCAGAACACTACTTCATTATAAGTTGAGGAACATGTATGCTTAATGACATGCAAATAGAAAAAAACATCTAAATCTCAATGATAAATTTAACTGCAGTGTCAAATTAAAATGCTCTAATACTGTAATAATAGTGTAAATTATGTATTTAGTATGAAAGCTAAATTTTAAAATGACTAAAGATGATCAGAAATAATTGTTAAGTAATATGCAATATAACTAGTATATATTAAGTGATCTGAAGGCAGAGACAAGGTATAATGCAATACGAGCAGAGGAGTAAAATACACAATTTTTTGCACTAGGCATTTCATTCCAACAGAAGGCCCATGAGGAATCATCATATTTAGCTATAATTTAAACAAAAATGACCTAATAGACATGTATAGAACATTCCATTCTATGGCAGAAAAATACCCATTCCTCTAAATAACTTACACTTAGGACTTAAACATAGGACTTTTCCAGAATAAATCATGCATTATTTTGTACAAGTCCTAAAAATTTTGAGAAGACTGAAATCACATCAGACTTTTTCCTGATCTCAAAACTACGAAATATAAAATCAGAAGCAGAAGCATTTGGGGAAAAATAAATTCTACCATATATGCATATTAAACAATCAATGGATCAAATAACAATTAAAATATTTTGTAAGTATGTTGAGACAAATAAAAACCAAAGACAGTATCCAAGAATGCAGATGAAACAGTTCTAATAGGAGTGCTTAAAGATCTCAAACAAATAACCAAAAACTAAACCTCAAATTGCTGGAAAACGATCAAGGTAAGTCAAAAGTTAGAAAGAAGGCAATAATAAAGACTAGAGCAAAACAAATGATATGAAGACTAAAAATATAATAGAGAAGACTATTCAATCTAAGTTTTCTAAAAATGTAGACAAAACTTATCAACACTTTCCTTGACTAATAAAAAAGAAAAAATCAAATAATATCACAAAAAGAAAATTGACATAAAAAGGATATGACAAATATAAATAATAAACTACAATGAAGAAAACTTTTCTAATAATTGGGATAACCAAAGACAAATGAATAAAATCCTGTACATATAGAAATTAACCAATGCAAAATCATGGAGTTACAGAAAATGGAAATAGAACAATGAGGAAGGTGATTGAATCAGTAACAAAAGAAAAAAAAACTACTATGAAATAAAACACAACTCAAGCTTAAATTATAGAAATCTTTCTCAAACTTTTTGTAATACAATAGTTATTTTTTACATTGCTTGAAGAACTAGATGGCACATAGAAAAGACAAATTGAATCCTTGCCTCATACTATATAAAAAAGTTACCTACTATGGAGCAATGACCTAGAATTAAAAGCTAAAAATAAAACTCTAAAACAAATAAGAGTGAATATCCCTAACCATAGGTTCCATAATAGATTTTTAGGCATTATATCTAAAACTTGAGCAACAACAAAATTAAATAAATTTTAGTAAATCAAAATTGAAAATTCTGATTCAGGGGACATTATCAAATAGAAGAAAAGAAAACCTGTGGAATGGAAAAAATTTCAAGTCATTATATTATAAAATAGAATATAAAAGGATGACATGCAAATCAATAACCCAATTAAATAAGGGCAAATTTTATGAATAGATATTTCTCCAATGAAGCTACAGAAACACATGATCAATATACATGTAAGAGGATATTTGAAATCATTAATTGCAGTGAAAAGGCAAATCACTATAGATACAATTTTATACTCATTTGGGCAAAATAAAATAAAAATTCAAATAAAGGAAATATTGGCAAGAACATGGGAAAAATACTCACTGAATTACCATATGAACTATCAAACCAGTATCTGAATATATGCAGGAAAATTAAACATATAACCATTTAAAAATACACACACTAAAGTTATGTCAGCATTGTTTGTATTAGAAAAATGGTAGAACCACCTAAAGTCTTATCAGTGAACAAATAGATAAACTAAATGTATTATATTCATTAATGAATTATTATTTGTCAATGTATAGTAATTAATTTCTGACAAATATTACAACATAGATGAACACTGAAGACATGCTAAGTGGTGAAAATTAGTCATGAAGACAACATATTCTATGCCCATTTTGAGAAGTATCCATAAAGTAAAAATCTGTACAAATTGAAAGTAGAATATATTTTGAGATGTAGGAGTGATGAAATAGGGAAATGATAGCTAAAGGACACGAGTTCTTTTGTGAGGTGATGAATATTCTTAAAAATATGTACATCCTAGGATCCTGATGAATCTTTTCTTCTATGCCCATTACCTTCACAATCACTTAAAGATACTTTTAGTCCATAAAATAGTTTATTTAATAAGGTAAAGGACAAATACCTGAACTTAAAAGAATCACATTTTGAGAGATCAGAGCTGTTAGAGGAAAAAATTTAGAACACTCATTAAAAAAATTGTAAGCTATATTGGACTATGTTTCCTCAGTTAAATCAGGCCACATTTTCATTGGTAAAATGAGTCATTATGTTTCTAACTTGGAGTAAGCAATTAATTCATTCCTCTAAACTAAACTCAATCTTTGTATAGATTCACAAAATACATGGAATTCCACTTCCAAAGCATACAAATATTTGAGTTGTGAACTTTCACAGATACAAATGGACTTCTCGTTATGAACATATTTAGATGCAAACAAATCACAAAAGCAGCTTACTTGTCAGCTGGACATTGTCACAGTGGTATTGCTGTGTACTACCTGTACAGTATGATAGTGCACAGTAGTGCTCAATCAGCCCCAAATGTGCAAAGCAAGAGGAAAAGTAGTGGTGATGTGGATGGGACTGCTGGAAAGTGCAAAGCAATAACCACGGAACAGAAATGAAAATACAGTGTAAGGCTCATTTTGGTGGACTCATGAATGAATCCAATTTACTAAAGTTCTCCTAGAACAGAACTTGTTTCATGAGGTAGGGACTTAATGTATACCTAGATCTGTGGCCTGTCTATCTGCCTCTCTCATGCACATACACTACTACTCTATTTCTTTGAGCACATAATTTAAATTATGCTTAATAAATCCTGTTATGGTTTGTATCCAGGTGTGACCCCGAAGCCTCATGAACTCATAGGTGAGAATTTTCAGGGATGACTTGATGTAGAATGTGTGTTACTGGAATAAAGGGTGTATTGTATTAAATTAATGCAGTGATTGGAATTAGCATAATTCTGGGTGTGGCTGAAAGGATTTCCTGAAGACAAAAACCTCACTCTGGGTATGGATGGGTGTCACCACCCAGAAAGATTGTACCCTCGATGGGATAGAAGGGGAAAGGTAGTCTTCCTGCTGCTTTCTGCTTCCCTGTCTCCTGCCTGCTTTTCCATGGACTTTTTGCCTGTTATATCCCTATTCCACGTTAAGCTGCCTTGGAGCCAACCAACAATAGTCTGAAACCTCTACAAACTGAGATGAAATAAACTTTCTTTAAATTAATGAAGAGAAATCCCTTTAGGTCTTTTATAAAAACATGCTATGATGATAGTTCCCCATATGTGTGCGAATACTAAGAACCAATGAATTGTACATTTTATGGATTATTTGTATTGTATGTGAACTGTACAAGAGTATATCAAAGTATAATGTGATTGTTTAAAAAGAAATTACCACATTAAACACAGATTGACAATAATTTTCAAAATCTTCTTTCTTTGAATGTATTATTCCATTGTTACCACCACATTTTGGGAACATTCTGGAAGAACTCTGTCTTGATTGTTTCTACAAGGCATAATGAAAAAAATAAGGTGTATTCCACTGTTGAGAGCCATCCAATGAGAAGACAGGCTTGCAAAAATATTAGTTTGCACTTGACTTGCTGTTCTTTTCCTAGAAGTTTGAGATGCAACATTATATTGTTTATTTGAGCTTGTCCTGTCTTCCTGACATGGGTATTTACCACTACACATTTCTGTCTTAGGGTTGCTTTCATTGTGTCCTGCAAGTTTGATATGTCATATTGAAATTAAATTTTAGTTGTAAATACTGTTCAATTTCTTGTTTAATTTCATCTGTGACGCATTTGCTGATTAGTAGGGTGTTATGTAATTTCCATATATTTATGGAGTTTTGTGGTTTCTTTTGCCATTGATTTCCAATTTCATTGCACTGTAGTCAGATATTATGCATGGCATAATTTTAATTCTTTGCATTTACTTAAATATTTTCTATGTGTTAATGCGTGGTCTATTTTGTTGGACATCCTATGTACAGCTGAGCACAATACTTACTTTTATGTTGTGGAGAAGAACACTCTTTAGACATCTAGTAAGTCCATTTATTCACAGGCTTGTTTCAGCTCTTACATTTCTTAATTGATTTTTTTTGGCTATTTGTTCTATTTATGACAATAGAGTGCTAGGCTCCCCAATTACCATTATGTCAGTGCTTAAATTTTCATGTTCATTAATATTATTTTATGTAGTTGGGTGCTCCTGTATTTGGCACAAATATATTTGTTATTATAATTTCTTCTTCGATGTTTTCCCTTAACAAGAATGTAGTGACTTCCTTTATCTCTTTTGATCTGTCTTGACTTGAAGTTTATATTGTCTGCAAATAGAAGAGCTATACTTGCTTTATTCTAAATTCCTGCAATGTGGAATATTGTTTTCTATCCTTTGACTTCAAGTCTATGAATTTCTTCTTGATAAAATGTAAATGTGTTTTTTACATGCAACATATTTTTGGATCTTGTTTCTTGTTCCACTGTCAGTGTGTTTACTTGGTGTGTTGAGACATTTACATTGATGGTTATAACTGACATGCATTGGATTATCTTTGTCATATTGTTGTCTGCTATTGGTTCCTTATCTTTGTGCTCTGTTAAATTGTTTGCCTGACTTGGTGACTTCTTCCTACTGATGTTCTTGAATTTTTGTACATTGTTATCTCTCTTTATAATATCTTTCAGAACACAATGTAGAGCTAGTTTGGTTGTTATGCATTTTTTCTGCTGTTCTTTGTCATAGAAGTATCTTATTTCTCCATGAATTCTGAAACACAGTTTTGCAGCATGCATCAATCTGGGCTGGAAGTTTTTTTTTTTTTTCAGTACTTCAAACACTTCACTCCAAGCTCTCCTTGACTTAACGGTTTATGTTGAGGTATCTGATGTAATTCTGATGGAATTTCTATCGTAGTGATTTGTTTCTTTTTCTCTACCAGCTTTTTAGGAAATTTTTCTTCAAATTTAAAAGGAATAAACCAAACCAAACAAAATAGAACAAGACCAATCAAAATAAAACAATGAAAACAACACAGGGCCTCAAAACATGAAAATAAAAAATCGACAATGACCCATGCCCCTTGTTATCTTCAAAATAATTGCCCAAAACATCAGACACAAAAAAACATCAAACAGCTTTTATTATTTTATTTTTGTGCTGAAATTCTGGAATCTTGATTATTATATACCTTAGTATAGATTTATTTTGGTCATGGATAGTTGAAGTAATATATGCCTCACTTATCTGCATGTCAAATTCTTTTTCCATAGTTTGGAAGCTTTCTGACATTACTTCTGTGGACAATTTTGTTCTATCTTATTTTGTTTTTATGTAATTTGTGCTGGCACATTTTGGGGTGAAAATCTCTGCCTGCATTCACCTGAACTTTTTACAACACTCCAGATCCAATCTTTTTTCCCTTGTCCTAAGACTAACAGAAATAAAATAACAAAGGTCTAGAAAATCACTAAAGCTCCAGGACATGAGTATTAGATATCTTGGACTAATTTTCAGTAACTCTTCCTCACCCGAAATTTGTTAAAGGTTCATACATAGGAAAAAACAAACAAAAGAAACAAACAAAGATCCATACATATTGACTGTATTTCATGCATGTGATTAAATCAAGTGAGTTCTGGGAAAGATATAAGGTGTCCCTAAAATGCTTCAGCAACCTTTCAGTTGATTCAGTCAATCTTATCCAGACATCAAAGAAAGGTATTGAGTTTGTGATGCACATCTTTAAAACGTGAAAGCCTCAATTTTCTTCATTATTTCATATTTTTCTGACACCACTTTTTTGTTTCTGTTTGCACAGACTGGCTTTGACATCACCTTCAATAAATAT
The DNA here is from genome assembly GCA_004027455.1 of Hydrochoerus hydrochaeris. Classification (NCBI taxonomy): domain Eukaryota; kingdom Metazoa; phylum Chordata; class Mammalia; order Rodentia; family Hydrochaeridae; genus Hydrochoerus; species Hydrochoerus hydrochaeris. The sequence continues at coordinate 59,482 of PVLA01000799.1, read as the reverse complement.
AGATGCTTTTCCTTTTACTGATAGTTTTACATTTTAAAATTTTTGTTTGTGGTACCTGTAATGGGTCTCAGTAAGGTACTATTGGCCATTGCTTGGATATATATAATCATGGTATCTCTTGAGTTTTGCTTATAAATTTTAATCAGGATGCATAGTGAATGTTTAAATTTAAAATATATTACTGTAAATGTACCATTACTGACTTTTTTTGAGACAGGGTCTTGCTCTGTAGTTCAGGCTGCCCTAGACTTACCATGTAACTCAAAATGGCCTTGTACTCATGGCGATCCTCATGCCTCAGCCTCTGGAGTGCTGCGCTTAAAGAAGAGGGCCAACATGCCCATTACTGTTACTTCCCTTCAAAATCCCACCCAGCCTCATTTCAAACACACTTGTTTCATCATTCTTGCCAGTTTCTGAAGTAGTTTTGAAAGTCTCTCATGAGTGTCAATATAATGTGTGGCCAAAGCTTGGTTTACTGGAGCTGCTGTGTGCCATACAATGTTGGCATGTTTATGTAGACGGCTCTGTTTTCATCGAGGGGAGGAGAGGAAAATAAGGCAAAATGGCTTAACAATAGAGAAAGAGAAAAAAAGTGGAAATAGAACTTTGTAAATGGGAAGGATGGCAAAAGTTATACTGAGCAGGAAGGAATAGGAGGGAAAATGGACAAGAAAAGAATTAAAAAATATTTTGACATGTACAAACTCCCCAGATAAATGTAGTCATTATGTACTGTAAATATGTGCTAATAATTATTTTTAAAACATTTGATAAAATGTTTTAAATTTACACAGTGCATTGAAGCAGAAAAGGTACCTACATCACCACCACAACAAAAAATTCCCAAAAAGGACTTCCAGAACTGCTTTACAAAGTGGCCAAGAATTATTAGATGTGCGTGCTTCAAATGAAAAAGCATATTTTAACAGAGAATAAGGGTAATGTCTTTCACTATATCTCTTTAAAAAATATTTAAACATTCATTACAGCTACTGATTATACCTAATATAGTGTTGCCTCAATTTTCACTATTTCTATTTTTACCTATGAAATTTTCACTAATCATTTTCATGTAAGCTTTAGTATTCCTCTTTATGTAAAAAGACAAGTTTCAGTGGAAGAGCACATTATAGTGAGGACTCAGCACCCTGGAGAGATTTTATTTATTTATTTATTTATTTATTTATTTATTTATTTATTTTTGTGCCGTGGATGAACCTCAGGACCTTCCCTTTGCCAAGCAGGCACTTATGCCACCAAGCTAAACACCAGGCCCTGGAAGAAAACATTATAAATTGATTATTGTTTGTCTCTTTCTGGATTTTAGATTTAATTTATTTACATGCATATTAAGTCAAAGAAAATAATAGAATTGCTAATTTATACTCTGTTTTCCTGACTTGTTCTTCTAGTTTGGAAAAGCTTTGTTTCTCCAATGTTTACAGTGTTAGTCATCATGAAATGAGATGTTTTGAATGCTTCTGAGAATAACAGGAATATTTTTAAATGTCCTCATTATATACTGAATATCTATGTGCTTTTATATTTTTATTTTGTTCTCATAAAAACTCAAATTCTAAATACCACGATTATTCATATTTTTATTAGAACAGAAAGGATATGTATTACCATCATAATTTTCTATTTTAAAATGAAAAACAAAATAAAATTGCAATTCTGTTCACTATTTACATGTGAGCAAGCTGAAACAGAAAAAGTAGCTTTTCTGAGGCTATAGAGTTTATTCTTGGCAGAGGGAAGTCTCCAAATTGAGACCCAATACTTACTCAGTTTTATAATAAACATAGGGTTTGTGGTTTAATGGTAATTGATGTACAGTATACCTTCAATTACTGTCAAAAATGAGCATCATATTTATCTCTTACAAGCTTTACAATAATCATTATACACTCCTATCTTTCAATTGATCCTGAATCACATTTTACAATTTCTATAAAATGAATTATAATTCTTCAAGTTCTAATGCTATTATTCATAATTTTTCTATCACTTGCTCATAAATTTTTTCACGTGTGATTTTTAATTGTGAACTTTATTAAGTGAGCCACTAGCTATATGAATATTATATCATCCTGACTGAAGATAAATTTCCAGTGAAAGGATTTATTTTGCAATCATCAACCTGAATCTAATGTATGGTACTATATTTTGGGGAGATTTCTCAAATTGTAAAAATGTTGTATAATCAAACTTCAGTATAATATGAATATTTGCATATGGCTAAAAATTCTCAATTTTATTGATTATATTATTTTCTGGCACATACATTTTGTTTGATCTACACTTTAACAGAGGTTATATCCCTACAAAGCTTTTCAGTTTAAATTTTAAACTTTATAAAGTCTCAATTTTCCATCCCTACCATATAGAGACTTGATTCCTCTACCTACAAAGTTACTGAGATCAGCAAATACCCTCCAGAACTGCCTTCATGTCATTCTAACATAGCTCACTGATTTGAGTTGTTTCTAACTACTATGTTTTTGTTATTGTAGTTACTGAATTAATTTCATTCACTGTGAGACTCTTCTATTTATCTAAAATGCTCACCTATGCGGTGGGACTAAGCCACATTTGCATTTTTAAAAACAAGTATTACACTATATTTAAATTATTTTTTTCTTGTTTCCTTGATATCTAATCTGCCATATTCTGTAAAACATTTTTTTTTGTACCAGTGATCTAACTAATGACCTTGCACTTGCTAGGCAGGTGTTTATGCCGTTGAGCTAAATCCCTGGCCAAATAAATTGTAGAGTGCCCAGTATAAGATGGAATGTGCTATTCTTTTTGTGTTTGTGTGGGCTGGGGTTGAACTCATGACCTTGTGTTTGCCAGGCAGGCACTTGTGCCACTGAGCTAAATTACCAGCCTTCCATAAAACATTTCTAAGTGCATTATAAACCCAATATGATCTATAGGAAAAGAAACTACCACTTAATAAGTACTTGATGTGTTCTAGGGACATAGGTTTTCTTTATTATACACCACAAAATTATCTGTGATCTATTTTTTATCCCAGAGGAGAGAGCAGAAACAAACACGTAAAGTAATTTTTCCTTCAGTACACAGTTTGTGAGTAGCAGGGCAGGAGTTTGAAGTTTAATCTACCTATATGATTTGAAAGTCAGAATTTATTACAAAATGCAGAGTGCTTCTCAACAAGATTAAATTCTGTGATAATATACACTAGATCCAACTAGTGCTACCATTTCATCATTACTACTCAAGTGATACAGATGTTAATTTTTGAAAGTAGCATGATGGCTATCCTGGCCTTGTTTTTCTGACATTTATTTGTATTGTACTAAACTGTCAAATTAATCAAACAACCTAGAAATGTTTAAATAATACAAGGTTTATATACTGTTTTAAATTCTCACAATCTAGAAACTTTATATCACTTATGTCATGGTCACTGTGATTAAAATCTACTTATAGGACTGCATAAAAGAAAGTATAAAAATTCTAATATATATATATATATATATATATATATATATATATATATATATGACTTTTGTGACTGGATCACCCCATGTAGTACAGATGGTCTTAAAATCATTAGGTAGTCCAGGCTGGCTTCAAAGTTGTGGCAATTCTCCTGCTTTAGCCTCCTGAGTGCTGGGATTACAGGCATGTGTTACCATACCTGGTTAAAGTTATATTTTAAATACTCATTTCCAATTTCACACACCTATATTGAAAGATTCTAGGAGACAGAATACCTTCTTCAAACTTCTTTGATATACATTCTAGCTGCATAGAGCCTATAATAGGATATATATAAAAATTTTAAATATTTTTTGCTTTGGATTATTTATAATCTCTGATGTGGTAGTGTAATTGTGCATAATTTTATATGTGTATTGAATGACAGTAATCTTCATAATTAATTCAAAATGAAATATTTAAGTTTACATTGAAAGAACACTTAAAATTAGAAATAATATTTTTCTTTCATTATTAATAACCTATATATATTTGGTTTTATTCAAATGAAACCTGCTTCTAATTATTTAAGCAGTTAAAAAGTGGCATTAATCTATCTAACCTTGTTAAGTAATGCTACTTGAATTGCTTCAGTTTATTTGCTTTGCTGTTACTTTTTACTTACTGCTTTATTATTAGAAAATAAAAACAAAAAATTGTTAGTAATTAATTTAAATGTGAGGTGTTGACTATTTTAGAATTCTATGTAAAACGGAGATATTTGGGGCCTTATTTTACTAATGTCAAGATAGAGACTGATTGCAGAATAATTATAATGTTTAATATTTGAAAAGATTTAACTTTTTAGAATTTTTATAGATATCTTTGGAACTACTTTCTCCTGCTTTTGTCAAAAGACATCAAAATAATAAATATGAATACTACATTAAACTTTGGAAGTGATGGTGGTGAGTAAAGGAGGGATTGTCTTCATGTTTTACTGACATGTTTTTGCTAAAATGGTTGGTATCATTAAAAATAGTGTTTTGCTGAAAATGAGAAGCAATAGCCTTTTGCCTCAAATGGGAGTAAACATAAACTTGAACAGCAGTAAGTGGCAAATTATTCTACCATTGTTATAGAGTGACAAGAATCCAATTCCTAATTTTATTTAGCTTTTTCCTCTGAGATAAAGGTGATATTTGGGTTGGGAAAAGTATATTAAACTATAGTAAATGGCCTATAGGCCATATTGCCTTCTTATTTAATGTGCATTGAATCATATTTTATGGATTTTAAATAGGGCTTTGCTCTTAGTTCAGGTGGTCTCAAACTCATAGCAATATTCCAGCCTCAGCCTCCCACATGTTGGGATTATAGGCATGCACCAACATCCCTGGTTAAGTAATATTAAATTTGTCAATAACCTTATTTTTACCAGAATTTTGAATAAACTTTGATAATATAATGCACATTTAAGCCTCAAGTATAATTAGTAATTTTCAAAAAAACATGGTATTTAAATATGTATATTCAAATCATGAGTCTGTGATTATTTAAAAATCTTTCAAATTGAATTTTTTTATTTAAAATTTTATTTTAAAAAGAGAAAAGTAGGAAAATAAGATCTAAAAGCAAAAGGTATAAAGAACAACGACAAACTCATAAAAATAAAAATATAAGTTTTCAAAGTAGAATGAAAGAAATTTAACAGTGGTTCTTATATTGCATATTGTTCTCTTTTTTCAAATAAAGAAAGGAGAATTAAACAAAATGTAAAAATAGAAAAGAAGGGTAGAACAATGCTAAATTAAAAAATTATCATCATAGAATTGCTAGTTGATACATTACTCATTGTGGTCCTCAACTCATAGTTGCCAAAGTCACAAAATCAGAGCATAAATAGTGGCTAGACACTCAAACATTGATAGTGCAAATCCTTCTGTTCAATGTCCCAGCAGAGGTTCAGTAATATGGTCATCTATCTTGCACACTGTACATACCCTTATACTCTTTAGAAGACTTTCTTTCCCTTTCATTTTCACAATATCTATTATACCTTTTGGGTCCCATTATTCTGTCAATTTTTATTTTTACATTAGACAATATGATATTTACTTATGTGAGTCTTGTGCATTTTTCTAATGAGGATATTTTCAAGTTGCTGACATTTACATATAAAGGCCTCAAGATCATCCTTTTTTATAGCTGAGTATTATTTCACTGTATAAAAATGCCGTATTTTTTCATCCACTCTGCAGTTGATAGGCATTTTGGTTGTTTCCAATAATTAGCTATAACAAATTGTGCTGCTATGAACATGGGTGCACATAAATCACTGTGACATGACCTTTTCATTTTTCCTGGGAAAATAACCAGGAGGGGAATAGCTGGATTGAATGGAACTTCCAATCCTAGATTTTTGAGGAATATCCATATTGACCTCCACAGTGGCTCCACCAGTCTGCACTCCCACCAACAGTGGAGCAGTGTTCCTTTTCCCCCACATCCTCCCCAACATGTGTTTTCAGTTGATTTCTTGATGGCAGCTATTCTTTCCGTGGAGAGGTGAAATCTCAATGCTGTTTTAATTTGTACTTCTTAAATGACCAGTGATGGTGAACATTTCTTAATGTATTTATTTTCCATTTGTATATGTTCCTCTTAGAATTGTGTTTTCATCTCCAGTACCCATTTTTGCAGAAGGTCTTCAAATTTGGGGGCTTGATGTTTTTCAGTTCTTTATATGCTCAGGATATAAGTCCTTTGTCTGAGGGATTGTTGGCTAAGATTCTTTCCCATTCTGTAGGTTCTCTTTTCACTTTGTTGGTGATTTCTTTTTAAGTGCAGAATTTTTTAGGAATATGAGATTCCAGTTGTTGATTCTTTGAAGTATTTTCCGTGCAGTTTGTATTTTATTCGTGAATTCTCTCCCTATACCTATGTATCCAAGGTTTTTACCTACTTTGTCTTCCATTAGATTTAGTTTTTCTGTTTTAATATTTATATCCTTTATCCATTTTGACTTTAGTTTAATGTACAGTGATAGGTATGGGTCTATTTTCAGTCTTTGGCATGTGGATGGTCAATTTTTCCAACACCATTTATTAAAGAGGATCTCTTTCTTCCACTGAACACATTTAGGCCCTTTGTTAAATATAAGGTGGTTGAGTGTCTTTGTAGCAGTGTTTGCATCTTCTAATCTGTTCCATTGATGTTCAGGTCTAGTTCTTTGCCAGTACCATGCTGATTTTATTACTATGGATTTGTAGTATAGTTTCAAGTCAGGAATTGAGGTGCCTCCTGTCCTGCCTTTGTTACCCAGAAGCACCTTTGCTATTCTAGTTTTCTACTGTTTCTAGATGAATTTTAGGAATATTTTCTCTAGATCTGTAAGGTATGTTGGTGGTATTTTGATTGGGATTGCATTGAATCTGTATAACAGTTTTGGGAGTATGGGCATTTTCAGTGTTGGTTCTTCCTAACCAAGAGCAAGGAATATCCTTCCATTTTCTAACATTCTCTTCAATCTCTTTTTATAGAGTAATATGATATTCAGCTTATAGATCTTTTACATTCTTGGTTAGGTTGATTCTTAAGTATCTGATTTTGTATATGCTATTGTGAAAGGTGACATTTCCATAATTTCTCTCTTGATGAGTTTTTTTGTTTGTCTACAGGAATGCTATTGATGTTTGACTGTTGACTTTGTTTCCAGCTACACTGCTGAATTTGTTTATTACCTGTAGTAGTCTTTTAATGGAGTTTTTGTGGTCTTCTATGTAGAGTATCATGTCATCTGCAAATAATGAGAATTTAACTTCTTTTCCTATTTTTATTCCTTTTATTTCTCCCTCTTTTCTGATTGCTCTGGCTAATATTTCTAGAACTATATTGAATAAGAGTGGTGATAGTGGACATCCTTGTCTAGGTCCTGATTTTAGAATGAAGGCTTTCAGTTATTGTCCATTTAGTTTAATGTTGACTATTGTTTTGTCATAAATGGCCTTTATGAGATTGAGGTACATACTGTCTATTCCGAGTTTCTGTAGGGTTTTCATCATGAATAGGTGTTGGACTTTATCAAAAGCTTTTCCTGAATCTATTGAGATGATCATGTGATTTTTATTTTTGGCACTGTTGATGTGGTGCATTACATTTTTTGGTTTCCATATGTTAAACCATCACTGCATTCCTGGAATAAATCCCACTTTCTCATGGTGTATAATCTTCCTGATTATTTGCTGCATTCTATTTGCTAGTATTTTATTGAGAATCTTTGCATCAATGTTCATTACTGACATTGGTCTATAGTTCTCCTTTTTGGTTGGGTCTTTCTCTGGTTTTGGTATCAGGGTAATACTTGCCTCCAAGAATGATTTAGGGAGGACTTCTTTTCTTTCCATTTTTTGGAAGAGTTTATTGAGTGTTGGAATTAAGTCTTCTCTAAATTTCTTATATAATTCATCCATGAATCCATCAGAACCTGAGCTTTTCTTTGTTTGGTAAGTTTTTAATCATGTTTTCAATTTCAGTATCTCATATTGGGATATTCAAAATTGTTATATCTTCTTGGTTGAGCTTTGGTAGTTCATATGTTTCTAAAATCTGTCCATTTTCTCTGTGTTTTTCACTCTATGTGAGTAGAGATTTTCAAAGTAGGTGTTCATGATCTTTTATTATTTTCATGGGATCTGTAGTAATTTCCCTCTTTTCAGTGCTTATTGCATGGATCTGGGTTTTTTCTTTCTTTTTTTTTGTAACGTTGGTTAGGGACTTAACAATTTTGTTTATTCTCTCAAAAAACCCAGCTCTTTGATGTGTTAATTCTTTGTATTGTTTTTTGGTTTCAGTTGCATTAATTTCTGCTCTAATCTTTACCATTTCCTCTCTTCTATTAGTTTTGGTTTTGACTTGCTCTTCCTTTTCATGGAGCTTGAGATGTAACATTGGGTTATTTATTTGTGCTCATTCCATTTTCTTGACATGAAATATTTATTGCTATATATTTTCCTCTTAGGACTGGTTTCATAGCATCCCAAAGGTTACAGTATGTTACATCTGCATTTTCATTTATTGTAGGTATTGTTTTATTTCTTCTTTAATTTCATCTTTAACCCACTGGTTATTAAGAAGGTCATTATTTAATTTACATGTATTTATGCAGGTTTTGCAGATTTTTGCCATTGATTTCCAAGTTTAGTGCACTATGATCAGATATGCATGGGATAATTTCACTCCCTTTGCATTTACTTAAGAATGCTTTATGAGTTAATAATATATGGTCTATTTTGAAGAATGCCTCATGTGCAGCTGAGAAGAATGAATATTCTGATGTGGTTGAGTGGAAAACTCTGTAAACATCCACTAAGTCCATTTGTTCACAGGTGTGATTTAGTTCTGTTATTTCTTTGCTGACTTTTTGTCTAGTTGATCTCTTTGTGACAGTGGTGTGTTCAGGTCTCCTATTACAATTGTGTTCTTGTGTATTTGATTTTTCATGTCTATTAGTGTTCATCTTATGTAGTTGGGTGCTCCTGTATTTGGTGCATATGTATTTAAAATTGTGAGTTCTTCCTCTTTTAGTTTTCTACTTACAAAATATGCAGTGGCCTTCTTTATCTCTTTTAATCATTTTAGGTTTCAAGTTCAATCTATCTGCAAACAGAATAGCTACCCCTGCTTTTTTGGGGTTCTTGCTGCATGGAATACTGCCTTCCATCCTTTGACAATTAGTCTATGAGTTTATTTTTTAGTCAGGTGTGTTTCTTGTATGCAGCATATTGTGGGTTCCTGTTTTTTGATCCATTCTGCCAACCTGCATCCTTTGACAGGTGAATTGAGCCCATTTACATTTATGGTTATCACTGATATGTAATGACTTGACTTTGCCATGTTTTGTTCCTATTGTTGGTTTCCTGCTTTTTCCCCTGTTTAACTTCTTGTACAGCCTGATGGTTTCTTTCTGTTGTCCTGGAGATTTTGGTCATTTTTGTTACTAGCTAGTATGTCTTTCACTACTCTTTCTAGGGTTTGTTTGGTGGACATGAATTTCTTCAGTTGTTCTTTGTCATGAAAGTATCTTGTTTCTCCATTAAACATGAAAGACAGTTTTGCTGGGTACATCAGTCTGTGTTGAAAGTTGGTTTTTTTCAGGGATTGAGATACTTCAAGTTAATCTTAGCTAGGGTTTATGCTGAAAAGTCTGCAGTGATTCTGATGGGTTTTCCCTGATAGGTGAGCTCTGTCTTTTCTCTAAGAGCTTTTAGCATTCTGTTTTTATGTTTTATGTCTGGGATTCTAATTATTTTATGTCTGGGTGTAGATTAATGTTGGTTATTAATGTTTGGCATTCTATATGCCTCACTTATTTGTATGTCAGATTTTCCCCCATATTTGGGAAATTTTCTGCCATTACTTCTGTGAACAGCTTAGATATGTCCTTTGGGTTGTCTCCTGCCTCCTCATTTATGCCTATTAATCTTACATTGTTTCTTCTGGCATCATCTTGAAGCTATTGGATTGTCATTTCATGCTGCTCAAACTGAATTTTATTTAAATCTGCCATTTAATTTAATCATTTGTTGTTAATATTTAACAATAAACCTTAAATTCTTTGACAAATGAAAATTTATATCCCAGAACAGTATAAAAGTCCTTTGGCTAACATAAAATATAAATGATATTTAGTTGTTTCAATATATTTCTTTTAATTGAACATTTCTTTTTTAATTGAAATGGCATATGCGTTTATGCTTTTTATTTCATTTAAGATTTCACAATAAATAAGATTGTAAATTGCTTCAATTTAGGCATATATAATGATCCCATTCATTATAGGGAATTTGTACCTGTTCATGATACATTTTGATTCCTCTTTTATTTCCATCTCCTATCCTTTTCTTTCAAAAACCCTTCCTTTCAGTATTCACAAAGCAAATTTCACATTTCTAATGTGTCACACGTTCATTCCATTACTATTTTTTTTAAGAAAGCCTTATACATTTCAAGAAACTTGAATTTATTCTTGCATTGAAATTATTCCTATATTACTAAATTTCAAATATACAGAACAATAGAATTTATTGTGAAATAAGCATCCAAGAACTTGTCACCTAGATTACATGACTAACATTTACTATAATTGCTTATAAGATTCATTTATCCATCTATTCATTCATCAAACTATTTTATTTTAATGAATGTTAAATTAAATTGCAGATAGTTTAAACTTTACATACTAAATTTGAATTCCTGGTGCTCTTCCACAAAATCACAATCCTTTTTGTCTGTTCAAGGAATTTTATTTGATTTCTGATGGATACTCAGGCAGTTTGCATTCAAGACCAGGCTTAGCAAACTACAGACCATTTTATAAATCTAGTGTTATATTCAAATTACCAACTAAGTTTTTATTGGAACATAAATATAGCCTCTCTTTTTTGGTTCCAGGGATTGAACTCATGAACTTGTGCTTGTTAGGCAGGCACTTATGCCACTGAGCTAAATCCCCAGCCCAATATATCCATTTCTATGCATAACACTTATTATTACTTTGATCTCTGCAGTAGCAGTGTCAAACAGTTGTGACAGATCTTAAAGCTTAGCAAGTACGAGATCTTAGATATAATCATTGGCAACATAAATACACACACACATACAGTGGAATTCTTATTTTTTGTCACCATTAATATATTATAAAAGTGATTCCAGAACTTCTTACATTCATGTGTAAAAGAAAACAGAAGGAAAGAAAGATTACAGTGGAAGAGAAATTGCACTGCTAGCCATTTTTTTTTTTTTGGTACCAGGTATCGAACTCAGGACTGCAAGCTTGCAAGGCAGGTGCTTATGCCAGTGAGCTAAATCCCCAGCCTGAAATTGCACTTCTTACATGTCATTTGTTAATTTTATTACTTGAGAGTTTTAGAAACACTTGGGATTTGACTTAGCAAAATGGTAATGTATTTATGTGTCTGTAAGTACTTCACTATCTTTCTTATTCACCTTTTTATCTTTGACTACATTAAAATTTACAAAATTGAAAGAAAGTTTGGGTTAGATGTTAAATATCTAAATATTTTTCTGATTTTAAAAAATAGGAAAGTCTTTAACTTGGCCTGTGTCTCTCACTTATTACAACTAAATCCTTGGAGAGATAAAGCAACCACTTGGGGAATATAGAACTTTAACAAATGAAGGTTGATTCAGGAACAAGATCAAAACCTGATTAATAGCCTATAATAAAGTTTAATATGTATTTCCTTTATTTTGGGGCTTCTGGACAAATAGGGCAATACATTGTGTGATAACAGCAAAAAAAGTAGAACAAGAGCATAGACTCTTTGCTTCTAAAAGAGGGTTGAAGAAATATTTTTCTTATTTTGGTTTCCTTTTTCCCTTCCATCACTGCCTTGGGGACCTCTTGGGTAATGAAACTGAACAGGTGATTGGGCCACAACAGGAATATCAAAAAAATTCCCAAAGAACTAATTGTTTGACCAGATGAAATAGGGGAATACATCTCTGTTGTCCAAAGATTGTGGAGTTTGATCATTGTTACATTTTTCTTTGTTTTTCACCCCACTATTTTGCTATGAAAGAAAATTCAGCTACATGGAAATAATGTGAAAGTGTGGATGAATTTTAAAAGAATTCTTTCCCAGTAGGAGGAGCAAATAAAAAGGAATTGGCATGAGTGATATTATAGAAAGCAGAGATCTATATGCATCCTTAAAACTGTGCATAAAGAGGCATAAATTCCAAACTGACTCTCGAGCAATAAAGTAAGAAAGCAAAATATTAGATGTAGAGAAAAGGGCTCAAGAAATTTACCAAGTAAGCCAGTGCTTATATGCTCACATCTGAGGGCATATGTGATACACAGTATCAAACATATAACAAAACTTTGAAAACTTGCATGCAACTGGGATCACTGTGTACAGAAGGTGAGACAGGACTGAATATAAATGGGATGATTCTCAAGTAGAACAAAGAAACTTAAAATAAACATACAACATAGGGTTTTAAGAAATCTCAAAGTTTCCTAACAAATGAAATATGATTGACACATATGATAAATGCTTAGATTTAGGAAAAATATGGTAAACAATGTATGGCCAATAATTCACTTCAAAATTCTTTGCTTTGATTTTCAAACACACTTATCTCATCATTATCACTACTTTGGAAAACAGGTTTAGAAGTCTTTTTTGCTTTAACCTCAGTGTCTGGCTATGTAGTTCAGTCTGGCCTTGAACTCACTATGTAGCTCAGGCTGGTCTCAAACTTGTAGCAATGATCCTGCCTTAACCTCCATGTGCTGGGATTATAAGTATGTGCTATCATGCCAGGCTATGTCTTGGGTTGTGCTGTCCTAACAGTGTTGATCAACTCAAAAAATTTGCCTTTCATGGTCATTTTGACATTTCAGAAGTCTCAGAAATCTTATTATGACTAAGGTGAATAAGGACATGTTGTAATATTTTGATTTGAAAAAAATGGCCATACCACAAGTGATGTGTGTGTCTACTTAAAATGATTCCTATGCACATAATTTATTAAGCATTCCAAGAAGTCTTTATCATATTCAGAGTTCATTCTAGTATTCCTGTGTATAAACTCAGGTTGAACAGTTCCAGCAAGTTCAAACAACACAACCAGCATCACATAAATGTTGAGTTTTTGATCCCTGGTACAAAAAAAAAAAGATAACTTGTATGATGTGCTATTTTTTTGCAGGAGAAAAGGGTGATTTTTACTGAAAACATTAAAGCTTGGTCTCAGGAACATAAACACAGAGTTTCACCCCCCATGATAAATTTTTTTAAAAGCTGAAATCTGCAGGAGCACAATTTCAATGAAACTGACAAACATTCTTGCTTGTTCGGAATAATTAAAAATGAGTGGAACGAATTTGGCACTCACTTGCCTCATGTTCAAATCTGTTGTTAAGATACTGAATGAAGCCATTAAAGACATTCAGAGTCTCAAAAACTTTTCTCAACAGTCACCTGTTTGACTCAATCATTGCATTTACTCTTTCAACATTCTCTTGGGTTTCTGAAGTTTAAGGACATCCTTATCATTTTTCATCTTCACTAGATTCAAAACCATCAGAAAATCAACAGATGATGATTATGAGATAAAACAAACTAAAACACTTTATTGCAACCATCTTCACTTCTCAATTTAAGTATTTCTTTGTATTTTTTATAGGTACTGGGGATCAAACTCAACCATGTGCTTGCAAGGCAGACACTTATACTACTGAGCTAAATCCCCAGCCCCTCATCTTGACTTTTCAATGAGATGTGGTGAACATATCTAGAATAAAATGAGACAGATAATCTCAGTAGAGAAATTAAAACTATAAAAAAGAACTGAGATGCCAGAATAAAACATCTTGGAGAGATCCAGATAGAGGAAGATAAATCCTCTTGACACAGGAAGAAATTAAAACGTAAAAAAAGCTCATCAAACACTCAAGTCTCAGGGCTACAATTGGAAAAGCTAAAATTACTGGACATGGTGTTTTCACTGCAACCCACCAAGTTTGAACCAGCCTGAATTCGCAAATTTGCACCAGCTAGCAGAGCCGCCCAAACTCCTTCCTGTCGCCATTCACAGGAGCCACAGCTGCGCTGAAGTTGGGGGTTGGTTAGCCCAAGGGAGAGCAGAGCCGGTGAAGTGACCTTCATTAATCCAGGGTTAGTGATGGGAATAAGACCCCCCCACACACACAGGATGGGCACGACCAAATGGGCAACATGTTGAAATCGGTCAGGAGGAGCCTGAACTGGGAGTGACAGTGAGTTCAGTTGGTTGGTTCCTCCCCAGAGAAGATTCCTGGGATTTGCTTGACTGGGTTGTGCCTCTGTCCAGGACACAGTGAGCAGTCCCAAATTGATTCCCTGTGCCTAGCACATACTAACCTGGTGAAGGCCCCTGAAATTTGGCTGGCCTGGTGGGGAGGGGCCGGCATATGCAGCTGTTGCTTAAACCTCAGTGAAAAAAGCAGGCAGGAAAGAGTGGAGGTCCCCCACCAGTGGGCTTCAGAGGAACTGTGGCCAACAGGGAAGCCTGTGTGGAGGAAGCTGGGATCATGACAGGAGAGAGAGGCAAGAGGAGCCCCCAACATAGAACCTAGAGAGCACTGATCCAGGAGAGGAAAATCAAGGGAGACTGAGGGTGGCAAACATGCAACATCAGACATGGCTTCAATAAGCATTAAGAGATATTTTGGGACCTTTTAGATGAACTCAAAACTGACATATTAAATCAGGTAAAGCAAGATATGAATAGAGCAATAAAAGAAATGCTAAGCATCTCTCAGAAAGACATAGATGGTAGAAGGGAGAAACACACAAAAAGGAGAGAAACATTGGATAAAGAATATAAAGAAAATATAGACTATATGAAGCAGATTCAATGAGATTACCAGGAAATTAAAAACTCCATTGAAAGCTGGAAAAACTTCTTAAAAGAAACTAAGGATAGACTATCACAACTTGAAGACAAGTTTGCAGTGTGTGATCATGAAAGGAAAGATCTCTTAAAAATAACAAGGAAAAAGGCAGTAATAATACAAAGGCTAGAAGATGACAAGAGAATCTATAATTTAAGAATAAGAAATGTGAATGAAGAAGCAGGAATACAAACAGACAAATTACAAAGACTTTTCACGGAAATAATTAAGGAAAACTTCGCAAGCATGGGAAAAGAAAGTGACATTCAGTTATGTGAAGCCTACAGAACTCTGCCTACCTACAAACAAAACAGATCTTTACCAAGACATATAATAATGAATATACCAGAATTTCAATTTAAAAACAGAATATTAAAAGCTGTCATAGAGAAGAAACAGATAACCTATAAAGGTAAGCCCATCAAGATCACAGCAGACTTCTTGACACAGACCATCAGATCAAGAAGAACTTGGAGTGAAGTATTCCAAGCGCTGAAAGAAAATAACCTCCAGCCCAGATTGATATACCCAGCAAAGCTGTCACTAGAAATTAATGGAGAAACAAGATGCTTTCATGACAAAGAGGAACTGGGGGAGTTTGTGACCACCAATCCAACCCTACAGAGAATACTGAAGAACATTCTAGAGAGAGAAAAAAATTACCAGGATTTTAGGAACAGTGGTAAAAAGGCTTCAGTGAGTGGGGCAGGCAGTAAAATGAAGGAGAAAAGTAGACAAAGGCAGAAAAATAGCATAGCAGAAATGAGGCAGAGGATGGCTAGAATCTCTAACATAGATGGCCTTGATACACTAAATTGTTAATAGTGTACCAGGATTTAAAACCCACATTACTCACACCACTCTGCTTAGATGTATTATATTCTGTTTCAGTCATTCTACTTGTACTAGATTTGAGGGTACAGACAGTTATTCCAAAAATATCAGGATATAGTACAGTAATCATCCTTAATTTCCTATTAACTTAATCTAAACTCTGTATAACCTACACTGTTTTACCATGACTGATCATAATTGAATCTGGTTTGTTAGATCGTTGTTTTGTATTGATATTTTATTCAAAGCTGTTATGATTCATAGTATCAAGTCTGAGAGTGTAGGCAACTGCATTGAAGATGACAAGATTCACCAGAATATCCACTATGGCTTGGTTATTACCTGCCTTTGAAATTTTCACTGTCTACATTTTTTTTTTGCTAATATTGTTGTGTACTGCTATATTCAATTATACTGCTATATTCAATTATGCCTGATGATATAGGCAATTCTATTGATGATAATAAGAAACAACACAGTAATCATTGTAGATTACCTTGTACTTTAGTTTTATATGAATTTTTGGTTTCACGTCTTTATAGGAATTTGTTTTGTTTTGTCTTGCTGTGTTTTTTCCCTCTAATACAGAAAGGATAGAAATACATGTAGAGACTCATGCATGCATAGCTGTTTACAGTCGCGCTGTTTGAATACTTACTTTGTACGCTTTAATTTTGAAACTTGAACAACTATTTCTAAGAGAACAATATGTAATTTAGCAACTAGTGATTTCTTACTGTTTATCTTTTTTTAAAAAATCCTGTATTATCTATACCCTTTACATGTTTTTTCCTGTTTAAATAAAAAAGATAAAAGCAAAAAAAAAGAACAGAAAAGAAATTTTAGAGTGAAATGTACCATATCTGAAGCATTGTTAAAAATCATTGAGTGGAATCAATAGCAGACTGGAGATAAAGATATCAGAGGAAAGAGCTGGTAAGTAGAAAAAGATAAAGCAATAGAAATTAAACAGCCTGAAGAATAGAAAAAAATATAAAGTACTCAAGAACCTTTAGAACTATAAAAAAGTTGTTAATAGGATTCTGTTAAAATTCATATGGCAAGCACATGATTTCTGAGAATAGGTTATGGCTAGTTAAGCTAAGTGTAACTAGACTTCTAACTGAATTTTTGCCCTTTCATATAGTCACTTCTTTACAAAACTTTCACTTAAGATTGTTCTGTAATTCACTCCAAATCAGGTTCTTTCTTTTCATTCATTTAGTCATTGATTCAGAAATATTAAGTGCATTCTGCAGGCTATCAGAGTTAATATGATCTTATATTACACAAATATGTGTGCCTTTTCTCTAAGGCTTTCCTCTCCTAAGTAATGATATCTGTTTGCTTAAGAGTATGTATTTGATATTTGCCAGTGATCTAGATGAGAAGTAGAGTAGCTCATCCTGTGAGACATAGAAGAGTGTCCACCTGGTATCATCATTGAGCTATTACAGGAAACTGGTTTTCATGCCTAAATGATGATGTTTAGAAAATCTTTTTCATATTTTCTAATATCCTTGTGATCACCTCTTTATCCCATTAATCTCTGTTTTAATTCAGCCATTGAGAACATTTGTGCTCTTTTTAAGCCATATATTTCTAATTAAATTATCTTTAGTGCTGACAGAAGACACTTCGTGCAGGAACAGTCATTTTGGTCTTGGGCCTGAGAACATGCAAATAAGATATTGTAGAAAGAAAAAAGAACATTAAGCATTAACTCACGTTAATGCATATTATTAGCTGTGTTATTTTTTAAGACCATTTACCAATCTGATTTTCTTAACTTATCTTAGGCATTCTCTTTTTAGGCACAATTTCAACTTTAAATAATAGTACATTGCTTTGTTATCTGCAAACCATTTTACATATGTATATATGTAATATAAAAATTATAAAAATAAAATAAAATATAAAATAATATAAAATATATATGTAATATAAAATTATAAAAATATAATATAAAAAGTATTATCTTCACTACAAATCCTTCTAATGTCTTTCAGAGCTTTCTCAACCTTGATTTCAAAAAGTTCACCAAACATTATTTCCTTTTTATTCTCCCTCATGAACAGTTTCTATGGTCACCAGAAAATGTTCATCCTAGTCCTTTATAAAACTACAAATAGTAACTTTTTCCTCTGCACTTTTAATCGTACCTTTTATCCTTTAATTTTTTCCTTCAATTTCCTCTCTGCAATGCATCTATCATCAATGAAGCAAGAACTTCCAAGTTAACACAGAGAATTAATCTTAGGGCTTATTAGTAGTGATAAGGCAATGAGGTATCAGCTACACAAGAGCCTTGGAATAAGGAAACAATAATGATAAAAGAGACACCAAGTAGGCATGCAGACTGATGCATGGAGTAGAGTCAATCTTATTTCTATATTTTTGAGCTTGGGGAATTGGAAAGATTCAATACCATCAGATTGAAGACAGGCAACATATAACTTATTTGTTTGCCTTTATTTAGACATTGTATTGTTCAGCTTTCTTGTTGTTGGTACAAAATACCCAACACCCATAAATAAAAGAATAGGAGGTTTCTTCTCCATTGTTGGTGGGAATGTAGACTGGTTCAGCCACTGTGGAAATCAGTGTGGAGATTCTTCTAAAAACTAGAATTAGAAGTCCCATTCCACCCAGTTATTCCCCTCCTTAGTATTTTCCAGAAGAATTAAGACAGCATAACACAGTGATATATGTACATCTATATTTATAGCAGCACAATTTTTAATAGCTAAATTTTGGAAACATATCAAATGCCCATCAACTGAAAAATGAATAAAAATGATGTGGCATTTTTATGCAATGGAACATTATTAAGCTATGGAAGCTTTTATATGTAAATGAATGCAACTAGAAATCATACTTATAAGTGAAATAAATCAGACTCACATGTGTAAACATCATATTGTCTCCCTTAAGTAAGACATCAAAAGAGTAAATAAGATCTAAAAGGTACAACAGACATTGTGAAAGGGAAAGAAACTGCACCAAAAAAAGAGTAACAGGGATGGGGAAATAGAGAAAGTAGGAAGGGGGGAAATACACACACAGACACACACATACACACACATACACACACACACACACACAAGATACCTAAGATAATTATACTACTAATAGGGCATGGAAAGGAACTTTGAGTGCTTATATTGTTTGATCTGTTTTGCATGCCTGTTCCTTGTATTCTCAGCAAATATTTTAAAGATAACAATATACAATACAGTTACCATTGTTAATTTCTTATCATCTTGCTTTGAACTCCTATATTGTTTTTATTGTTTTGTTTTCTTTTAATCTCTTTAAAATAAAGTAAAAAAACAACAATAAAAAAGAATAAGTGGTTTATTATGGCTTCACACAGTTCAGTCCTTGGAAAGCTGGCTCCATGCCAGAAACATTATTGTGGAATTGCCTGACAAAGTCAAGCTCTTCAGTTAGTGGTGGCCAGAAAGCAGACCACAGGAAAAGGCAGATATATTCTTCAAAGTCATGCTCCACCTCCTCCAAAAGTACAATCAAAGTATAAATATCAGCTTAATAACTCAATGGTGATTATAGCATTCCTGTGATTCAATTGCCTCTTCAGCAGTGTTTCTATCTACTTAACTAGACTATGAAGTTCAACTGTCATAGATGTCTGGAAGATGACATATGTCTGTCTTGATGCCAGACAACAGGAGGCAAATAGATTTCTACATTGGTAGATATATGTTTGTCATACCTTGAATTTTGTTTGTACATAACAAGTGAAATAGATTTAGAAACAAAATCTAGGTAACAATTCCAAGGTATTACCAAAAATACTTTGAAGCCACATTCTTCAATTGCATGATCTTAGCATCAAATGAAATGGAACATCTTAACTTACTCTCTGGATACCACTTATCAACACTTACCAAATCCCCAAATGGCAGATTCTTATTCTTTCCACCTACTTTCTACTCAGTTAATTGTATAGTGTAGGATTTACCACATTTAGCACTACACATTTTTATTTAATTTGGGGAGCAGATTTTTTTTGTTGTAATTGTCAGCAGAGTCGTATAAGACTTAATCTAAACACCACCATGAATATTTAGTGCACAATATCATAAATTAAAACAACATTTTCTCCCTTTGGCAAAAAAAGTTGCAAGTCAGCAAACTGATTTCATTTAGCAACATAACGAGCTTTGACAGTATATAATAAAATATATCAGTAAAAGGAAAAGAAGAGATGAGAAAAGAAAAGAACTTCAGGCACATTTGGATTCAGAAATCAATAATAGTGGTAGGAGTCCTATTTATGTTTTGCTATGCATAGGTTCCATACAAGATTGCATGTTTTGCTCCAGAGTTCTAGTATTTCCTTTGTGACTGCATTTGTACCATTATTTTAGATGCCATTTATATGAGTAAAGGTTTTTCAAGAGTTGGAATGTTGCATATGACATAGTAAAATCAATGTGGTTACTGAAGAAAATAAAACTGAGAGATTCCAAGATGGCCAATTGATAGGTAGCATGATAGAGAGACTCTCTGAGAAAAACAACTCAGATACTAGAACTTGACACCACGGAGAAAAACAGACAAAAGAAGAGGGATTCTTGTGACCCAGGAAGAAACTGAGAAAAAAGAAAAAATAAGATAAAATAAAAAAGGAAGAAGCATGGACAGAAGGCTGGAGCTGGGCACACTCTGGTAGCTGTGCTGGGCACATCTTAGAGTCGGGCAACTCACTATTGAGCTGAGGTCGCATACCTGCCAAGAGCAGGGATTGGTGAGCTTGAGACCCTTGGTGGGAGGAGGCACTGCAATGGGGAGTGGAGACTGTGAGCAGAGCTGCATGGACTTTGGTGAGTGCTGGGAACTGGATTCCCCAGAGCAAGATGACTGGCTAGACAACATATTGGATTTGGGCAGGACAAGCTTGAATCAACAGCTGAGGCAGCTTCAGTCAGTGGCTCCTGGCCCACAGTGGATTGGTGGGATCTGCTTGTGCTGGGCAATGCCACTGGTCGGGACCCAATAGCCATGGACGAAGCTGTCCCAAAACTGTGACATCCGCAGGGCACACACAAAAGTATTGAAGACACTTACTGGTTGAGAGGGGAGTGGCCAACCCACATTGCCATCCCTGCATGCAACTCACAGATCAACAACAAACAGGAGCGGTTAGCATTGTCCTAGCCAGTAAGCTGCCGAGGGACTGTAAGCAATACATAAAGGTCCAGAGACCTCCACAATTCACCTGTCTGAAAGAAACCAGAAGCATGACAAGACAGAGAAACAGCAAAAAAACTCCCAACCACTGACCCAGGGAAAATAAGCCCAGGAGAGCTAAAAACAGAGGAGATTGAGGAGAGCAGACATACAATATCAGACACAGCCTCATCGGAAATACAGAAATACTTCCATGACCTCGTCAATGAATTTAAATCTGAAATTCTAACTCAGGTGAAGCAAGATATAATAAGATTAATAAAAGAAACACTGGGTACTCCTCAAGAAGACACAAATGGAAGAATGGAGGAACCCAGAAAAAGGAGAGAAGCCTTTGATGAAGAATATAAACAAAACCTAGACTACATTAAACAGATCCAAAGAGAATATCAGCAAATTAAAAAATCCATTGGAAGCTGGCAAAACTTTGAAACTAAACTAAGTAAATAAACTAAAGACAGACTTTCAAAACTTGAAGATAGATTTGTAATGTATGATCGCAAAAGGTAGGATCTCTTAAAAATAACAAGGAACCAGGGATTAACAATACAAAGGCTAGTAGACAACAAGAGGATTTATAATTTAAGAATAAAAGATGTAAATGAAGAAACAGGGAGAAGTACAAATGAAATAAAAAGGCTACTCATAGAAATAATTAAAGAAAACTTCCCAAACATAGGAAGTGATGTTCAGATATATGAGGTATACAGAACTACAGCCAGCTACAACTAAAACAGATCTACACCAAGACATACAATAGTCAGGATCCCAGAAATCCATCACAAGAACAGAATATTAAAAGCAGTCAGAGAAAAGAAACAGATTACCTATAAAGGAAAACTCATCAAAATCACAGCAGACTTCTCCATGAAAACTATCAAATCAAGAAGAGGTTGGAGCAAAATATTCCAAGCCCTGAAAGAATAACTTCCAACCCAGATTGATGTACCCTGCAAAACTGTCTCTCAAAATTAATGGAGAGACAAGATATTTCCATGACAAAGAGGAACAGGGGGAGTTCGTGACCACTGATCCAACTCTGCAAAGAATACTGAAGAACATTCTAGAGAGATAAGAAAATCACCAGGATTCCAGGAACAATGGAATAAAGGCCTCAGTGAAAGGGGCAGACAGTGGAATGAAGAAGAAAAGTAAACAACAATGACAGAAAAATAGCATAGCAGAGATGAGGCAGAGAAGATTGGCTATATTGCTGTTTTGTCTTGACTGATTTTATTTGAATCTGGTGTGCTTCAGGGTGTCAGTTCTGGGAGTAGGGGTAACTACTCTAGGGATGGCAGGATTCAATAGGATACCCATTCTGGTTTGATTATCAACTGCCTTTGAAGTCCTATAATGACTCCAATGTTTGGTTTTTATTAATAGTGCTATGTACTGCTAAGTTTAATTATTCTATGCCTGATGATATAGACAATTTTATTGAAAATAACAGGAGACATCATGGTGACTACCATAGATCACCTACTATTGTGGTTTTATAAGTCCTCTTCATTTTGTGTTTCTCTAGGAATATGTATTGTTGACTTTTTGAGGTTTGTTTTTCCCTCTAATACAGAAAGGCTAGGTATGCATGTAGAGACTTATACATGTGTAGAACTTCTATACAGTTTATGAGAATTGATTATAGTTATTGTAAAAAAGAAAGAGGAAAGGAAAGTATTCTAAAGGATATAACTGCATGTATGTTTGAGTGTGTAAGACTGATGACTATATTACTAAGTTTTTGCTGTATAGATGAACAGAGCTGATTGCAGTCTCACTGTTTAAATGTCTACTTTGTATGCTTTACTTTTGTAACTTGAACAACTACTTTTAGGAGGAAAATATGTAATTGTTAACTAGTGATTTCTTACTGGTTTTAGGGTTTTTTTTTGAAATTTTGAATTATTTCTATTCTCTTTCTATTTCATTTTTTCTTTAAATAAAATAATAAAAAGAAGAAAATAAAACCAAATTTTGAAAATAATTTAATTACATTCACAGTTTGCAGAAAAATGTTAAACACATGTTACATGCATGCTCAGGTGGCAGAAAATAAGAAGGGATTGAAAATCAAAATCTCTACTGGAGTTTCCATAGAAAAGGCACCATGCAGAATATTCAGGTTTGTAGTGGCAGTTAGAAAAAAATTTGTTGGGTTTTGGGTAACAGTAGCTGTTTTAGTTATTTTTCTTATGGCTGAGACAAAATACCAAACACCCAAAATTAAAGGAAGAAATGTTTCTCTGATTCACAGTTCCTGTAAGTTTCAATCATTAGTTAGCTAGTTTCTAGGCAGAGTGACGTGATTGAAAGACATTGCAGAAGAAAAAGCAATTCATGGCAAAGCAAGGAAGGCAGAAGTTGGGAAGTAGCAAGCACGTAAATAGTACCAAGAAATAGTACCAGCAGCTTCTTTCTGTCCTTTTGTAGTCTATCTAGGCTACTTGACCTTAAGGCAGGTCACATTCCCACCAAGAACTATACCAAACCAATCAGTGGACTAATTTAGTGATTACACAATTTTAATCCTCTGTATCTTGCTACCTTTATAAAAGTCCCACCTATGACTGCATGAGGTTTGGGGTGGCTGTCTAAATGAAATAGCAACACATGTATCTAATTTGTGGTACCTTGTGCTATGGTGATTTTGACAGGGGAAATATAGACTTTGTATCTGAGAGTTAGGTTAAGAGTACTGGGTGTATAGACTGCCTTTGGTTTGGATGTGAAAGAGGTGCTTCAGGTCTGTGTCCTTTAATAAGAAATGGCTAGCCCTTTATGGAATAGCCTTTCCCTTGTCAGTGCTATAGTTTGAATGTCACTCCAAAATTGTTGAAACAATTGCTCTTAAAACAAAACTAAAAGACAAGAACTTCAAAAGGATATTTTTGAGCAGGTTACAGTCATTAATGTTGACAAAAAGCAAAAAGGATGAGTTCAGTCTGGCTTCCTCTCTTTCATCTGTGCTTACTTTTTTTTCTGTTATATTGTAATAAGAGGTCCTAATCAAATGTCTGGATGATGCTTTTGGATTTCTCGCACATCAAACCTTGGGAAAATGAACTTTTGTCATTTATAGTTTACACAGGGTATGGAGATATGTTGCAGCAGAAGAGAATGGATTAAGAAATCAAGCGAAATATTTAAGATGTCAACAATCATATTTTGATTTTAAAAATATGGAAAGATAACACTTGTCTATTTTCTAGCAGTTTATACAAAAATTCTAAGTTTATCCCACTTGTTTTTTTTTTTTTAGCACATGCCTGCTTCTTAAATGGTCACTTTGTTCAGGGAAACACAAAACTTGTATTTTATTCTTATATAAAAGTCAAACCACAAAAAAATATTTGAAATAAAACCTGTGGAGAGGTGACTATTCAAACAAAAATGTGGATTGTTTCTGGAGAAAGAAGGAATAGGATATTCTCAGGGTAGGAATTAGGCATATACTAATTAATGCATAAATTTTCATCTGTTTATCCATTTAAATATAATAGATATGTTGTATGTCAATTGCCTGAATTTTTGAAATTGGGACTGTTTTCCAAAAAATTTTTCAATGGGTTTTAAAAGAATTTCAAATATTCATTGATTTAACCATTAGGAAAATCAGACAAATATAAATAAGCATATCTATTATGCTTTATAATTAACATATTATAAGGTTAGCAAACATATATTCATTAAATACTACGTACTAGGCTAACTAGTAAGACACACACACACACGGAGTGATTGAAAGATACAATAAATGCTTAAGCTTAAATAAAAACTTATTAGTAAAAGTTTAAATGCCAAGAAAAATGGCATAAGTCTATTCAAAACAAGGAACAATGTTGTGAGTATTTTGAAGGGCATCAATGGCAAAGTATCATTTATTGTAACATTTTTTAAAAATGTAAATATTCATTGCATTTTTGCTCACTCTTCAATTAGATATTTATGGCAGTTTCTGCCAAATACAAACATAATGGGATGTCCTCATTCATCTTATTCACTAGATTTGTCACCATATCACTTCAGCCTCTTCCAGAAGTCAAAATGATC
The DNA here is from genome assembly GCA_004027455.1 of Hydrochoerus hydrochaeris. Classification (NCBI taxonomy): domain Eukaryota; kingdom Metazoa; phylum Chordata; class Mammalia; order Rodentia; family Hydrochaeridae; genus Hydrochoerus; species Hydrochoerus hydrochaeris. Next base: position 34,455 of record PVLA01000799.1, on the reverse strand, counting down.
ATGAGATCTAAACTTTTTAATCTATTCAGGACACTGAGCCAGCCACAATGGTTCAAATTAACACATATGAAAACTGACTTCCAGATGTGCTTCAGTAAGTGCCAGGAATAATGGGACAAGTACATTTAAATGCAGGGGGGATATTTTGAGGTGGTTAATGGCAATGTGCTTTAGTGGACTAATTTTTTAGATTGAGATATATTGTATTTTATATGATCATTACTCATACATTCCTTGTGTAAATTATCACTGGTCTTTTGCATTTGAACTTGAAGGGCAAGTTATGTAAGAAATTCCTGCATCTATCAACATGCATTCTTATACCTCATACCACACATCAAAACCTGTTGGACTACAGTATTCATCTGACCTGGACTCATTCTGAATAAAAATAAACATGCAGAAAAAATAAGTTACTCAATGCAGTATTGCCATCTTATGCATACATGAAGAAAAAATGAAGATTTTTAAATAAATGACAATAAAATTTACTGAGTTTGAGTTATATTATCTGGATCATGAATAGTATTAACTATTGTGACTATGCTTCAATGATTATATGAATTATGTACTTACTTAATTTAAAAGTAGAAATTCAACATACCATATTTCCCAACAGGTTCTGTGGTTATGAATTTTGATATTTTTATCTTATAAAATATTGTTTCCATTAGTTATAGTTCATGTCTGGCAAAAGTTTCAAAATAGATTGCCTCTGTTCATAGCAGACACTTGCTTAGTTAACCAACAGGACAGACCACTAAGAAAATTTTTTTAATGAATGATTCTTAATTCACAAACTCAAATATTTTCCTTAATTTCTTATACAAGTTGCCATATGTACAGTTTCTCTACTGTACCTTTTTTACCCTACAAAGAGAAAAATATGTTATTAATGCCAAATTTTTCCTTGTGTTTTTTCATTTACTGGACTATTCATATACATCTTCCTATCTTTGTGATCTAGGGATAAGTTTATATAGCTATAAAATATTAATGCATTATGACAGTTTAACATGACACCAAATAATACAACTTTCAAATCATTTATACTAAAATTATTCAAAGGCAATTCAGTTTGTTGATACATTTTACCTACGAAAATATTAAATCCATAAGAGGAAAGGTGCCTTTTAACATGAAGGACATGTCTGACCTAGGTATAGTTTTGCAAGTCTGTAATCCCAGCTCTTTGGGGAGCTAAATCTGGAAAACAGTAAATTCATGACTGGGGTGGGTAATTTAGTGACTGGTTAAGAACCTGTTTAAAAACCTTAAACAAATTAACAAAAAGTTAAAAAGGGTGAGAGATGCAAATCAGTGTGAAGCTCCTGGGTTTAACAATCTCCAGTGCCACAGAAAATGTACTATTTAAATGATGAAAAAATTATTTTCTAAATTTACCTGGAACTTAAATATAATAGAGCATGTTTTTGTGATTGTTACTCCATCTTAGGATATTTCTCAGAAATGTATTTGAATTATAACAATGTTATTATACCATATTTAAGAATGTTAACTATGCCTATTTCTCTGAATATGTTGTTAAATAATTTTAGTTATACATTAAATATAAAATATAGTTTAATTATAAATAACATGTTCAATTTTTAAAAATATATTAACCCTTTATTAATTATGAAGTACTGAAATCATAAACATGTCAAGGGATTTTGCCATAATATCCAGCATGTCTTACTTTCTGTGGATTATCCAGCAATTAGAGTAATAGATAGGAAAGTAATAGATAGAATCACATTTAGAACTTCTAGAAGCCTGTACCTTATCTCTATGTCTATGTGAAAGTTAATTTTAATTATCTATTTCATTTTTATTAACATGTATTAACTGTTTATATTAATAGGATTTAGTGTGATTATTTCCCCAAGTACATATAGAATATATTGCTCAAATTCAATCTCCCTTTCTCTGCACTCTTCCACTCCTTCTACCCCCTTCTTAACCTCTGTTAATTATTATTTTGCAATCATCTTGACTTCTTTTTAGCTTCCTTGTGTGAGAAAGAACATTTGTATTTGTATTTGTATACCTGGTTTACTTCACTTATCATAATATTTTCCAGTTAGGATTGGTCCTTTTTCAAAGTGAAGCGATAATTTACAGTAAAACTGAAAAATGACTAAAATTACAATACTATTTAAGAGAGTAGTGTTGTTTAAAAGTTAAATTTTTCATGCTGATGTTACTGATAGGCCTGTAAAACGTTAATATTAAAATCAGCATGCAAAACTGAGTCTTCATTTCTTGTAGCTTTTGAAATATTTTATGTTATTTAAAAAAACAATTAACATTCATGCACAAAATTACAGTAATCCAAATACATTGTTACTAGCAAAAGATTAGACAAATAAATCGATGAACCACTATAGAGCACAGAAACAAACACTCAAAACAATAGTCAAATCATCTTTATCAGAGTATCTAAGACAATACACGAGAGTAAAAATCTTTTCAACAAATAGTACTGGGAGAAGGAGATATGTGCTATCAAAATAATCTAATCAAATAAATATTAAACTTTATAAAAATAATTCCTTGGTATTCACTGAGTTACACTGTATAGCCACAGAAAAACTTGCACATGAATGTTAATAGCAGTTTTATTCATAACGGTCAAATCTTCAAGTCAGCAAAGATGTCCTTCTGTAGGTGAATGGATAATCTTGTATATCCAGATAATGGAATATTTTGACTACTTTTAAACATTTCACAAACTTGAGTGAGACAGAACTTTTGTATTTGTATTTCTATTTCTATCCCTGGTTTATTTTGTTTACCATAAGTGGTTAAAAAGAATCAATCAATCAAAACATGGAAGAAGCTTGAATGCATAGTACTAAGTGAAAAAAGCCAATCAGAAAAAGCTACATATTCTATGCTTTCCACTCTATGTGATGAAAAAAATAAAAACAGGGAATAAAAAGACCAGTGGCTGGGGTGAGGGAAAAAGAATATATGCATATGGAGAACACAGGATTTTTAGGACAGATAAGCTCATTTGTATTATAGGATGATTTGTAAGTGCCATTACACAATTTTCCAAACCTATAAGTTACAAAATCATGGACTCTAGGTCATAATGGTATGTCAGTGTTGGTTCATATATTGTAATAAATATATCACACCTGTGTGGAATATTGATATTGGAGGAAGGATATATATTGAAAATTTCTGTATCCCCTGCAAATTTTTTCTATGAACCTCAAACTGGTCTAAAAATAAAATTCATTAAAAAGGATGCTATGTTTCATATCACATTCTTCAAAAAAACATATCTAACAAACATCAGAATTAAAAAAGTAAACTTCCAATAAGGACCAGCTTTGAAATACTTTGGCACAGAATGATTGGCCCTCTGACAGTTTTCATGAACTTAAGCAACTTGCTCCCAATTTTCATACACAAATACGCAAATGAAAAAATTATTTTAGGAAAGAAGTTTTAAAAACTGCTCTGTAGGAAAATTTTTGACTACTATTAAACATTTCACTAACTGAGAATATGTTTTACATTTTAAATGTTCAAAGAAACTCAATAAGAACATTGTGTGAAAAAAGACAATTACATAAAATTCAAACGTCATTGTGTATCAATAAAATTATACTGAACACAATCATAATGACTTCTTGTGAACTATGTATGCTTTTACATTACAGAAACATAGGACTTTAAGAACCACTGGGAACAAATTGATCATAATTTAGTGACATGATATTAAACAGAATTCTAGGAGCACATTCGTGGTACCAATTCAAATTGCCTATACTGATTGTGATAAAGCAGAAACATGTTCCATTTACATATAGGAAAAGAGCTTAAATACTATTATTTCCTCAAAATCATGTTTTTTCTCTGGCACCCTAAAGATACTGCTTTTGATATAAAATCAGATCCTCATTCTGTTCTTTCTCTACTGCACTGTGTTTGGAAAAAAAGTATTGGGTGTGTGGTCCAGGCAGAATATTTTTCTCATGATCTTCATAGAGCCTAAAGAAATTAAATCCACCTTTGTTGTGAATGTAAGTAGAGATCTAATTGTTTTTACGTTTTTACGTTTCTGGTAATGCTTGACATTTAAATAATATTAAAATTTCTTTAGTCTTCTGATAATTTCAACTGACACTCTTTCTAAAACCTTTTATTAACTTAAATAACAGTGTCCAGAATACAGTGCACTTGGATTTAACTTTTCTCAGTCATAAAAGAAAGTGAGGGTGACATAATGTCAGACATGCTATTAATTATTTCATGTTGTGATTATTTAAAAGATAGCTAAAATTGTCATGCTAGATTGTCATATTTCAAATGATACCCTGGATATCACCTTTTTGGAAAGAGGTGTCCACAATTATTTGAAAAAAAAACTATCACAAATAGTGGGATGGTGGCAACTCATTCAGACAAAATGGTGAATAAAGTGTTAAGACCCAAAAGAGAATGTACTTTTCTCAAATATATTTTGGAAATACAAGGAGGACAGAAACAGGAGGTCAGGTCTGACCAGAAGAGGTAAATCATGAAGATACAATCTGGAAGGCTGTATTTTCATTCCCAATTCCTCCCTCTCTCTTTGCTTCCTGGTTGCCATAGGTGAGAAGCATTCCCCTGTCCATGGTCTTCCATCATGCCGTTTCTGCCATTTAAGCCTGCAGAACGTACACTGAAACTTCTGAAATTGTGATCTCTTACAAACTTTTCCTCTGAATTGCTGGTGTTATCTCTCATCAAAAGGAAAGTGACTAAGACCCTTGGACACTTTAGTGACAGAGTTTTAGATAATTTTTCCATAACATAAAATGAAAATAATGATGTTTAAAATCTTTTTATTTAAATATACTTGATGATCACACTGTCTAAATCAGCAGTAATGAACCTATGGCACATAAGTTATTTAAGACAAAGATACTGCTGCATGGGTTTTTGTTTTCTAAAGTCTAACCTCAGTATTCAGGTTTAATTGCAGCGTTGGAATTTTGTGATAGAAAAGTGGGTTTGGGGTTGCAGTTTGGGTATTCATCTCTGAAGAGTTTGCCTTCACTGGTCTAAAACCTTAATTTAAACAAATTTCATTTTTCATTGTGCTGTACAGAAATATTCTGTCAAAGAAATTCATACCAAAATTTCACTAACATGAATGGCTAATTAAAGAAACCCATGTGTGAGACTCATCATCAATCCCACATAAAGTAATAGAGTCCTTCATAGGAAATGTGAAAGTCTTAATAAGCTTAATAAACTATCCAAATATTCTTAATTTAAAAAGACAAGGAAGCGCTAATCTGATATTTCCTGGAAATGCTGCATGAATAAAATAAGTTGTATAGGAAAACACAAGTATGGTGGAATATGGCATATCCAAGGACCAGAAAGCAATGGCTGCATCTCAGAATAGAAAGACTGAGGAATGACAGTATATGGGAACAAATGTAGATGCGAACAGAAGACTTTGAAATGACTCACAATTTTAGTTTAAGGATTATGCAAAAGAAAGGGATAGTATGGTGTTCTCATATTTGATGGCATTAACTTTAGACAAATGTTAGATGTGCATACTGACGTGAATAGATAATAGGTGGATTTTTTAAATGCAATTTAGAATGTAAATTACAAAACTGGTGAATTCTTATTACTCAAAAGAAGTATTACACATGAAAATATAAAATCTTATGAAATGTGGTTTTTAAAGTGATGGTATTAGAATTATTTAAGCTGATTGCTTAAAATGTGTATTTATTATTAACCCCATTCTCATGCTGAGTAAGTTTACATGAAGCCATATGCAGTAATCTCTATTTTAACAAGCAATCCACATCATTCTATGTCTCATATAGCAAGAGCAATCCACATCATTCTATGTCTCATATAGTAAGAGCAGAGCAGCACAGATGCAAGTCTGAAAAACAAATATTGAAATAGTGTCCAAAAAATGGGAAGTAGCACACACTGAGAAGAAACTAGTTAGATACAGAAAAAAATCTATATTTTGTTTCTTAGGAGGGCATGTATCAATCAGGACACCCCACTGAGCCAATCACAGCAAACTAAAGGCTTTGGAGTACATCCTGGACAACATGAGTTATTGCTCCTTGGAAGGAAAAAGTAAGAGAAAGACTGTGAGAAATCTGAGGATTGTATTGAGTTCAACCCAACCTCACTTGTAAACACACTACTGAAATTCACTTGCAAGAAGAAAAAATGAAATTCATTTAATGTCTTTCTTCTAATCAAAGTGAATATTTTAAGAAAGTGTTTTTGGAAAGTTCTTGCAGTCATATTGTTTATAAAAAAGTGTTCATTCTGTCTTTACTTTAGGATTATACATTTGCTGGTTATGTAAATGTGGGTTCATAATTATTTGCCTCCCTGGTAGTTTTAAGCTATTCTCTTGCTCCTGCATTTTTTAAGCTTTTCTTCTTGATTATGAAAAGCAAGTTGCCTGTCAAATTGCCAACCTTTAGATAAATTGAAACTTTTTAGCTTAATTTTTATACATGTTCTAAAATTCCTGTTTACATTTAGATATGATTCTATTATGTGTGTTATAATTATAATAATACAATCATTATAATAATTATTCTGCTTGGCACTCAAAGTCCACTATTAATTTTAAGATTTATGTATCTTTAATAAGAGACAATTCTGAGCAACTATCTTATCAGATATTCCTTATTTGTCACTGGCTGCGGTTTTTGTCTGCTGGAACAAAGATTCTAAGAGATTAGTGACTGAAATTTAAAGAACCTAAATAGGTTTTATGAAAGTCTTAAACTCCCATGACCCATGTGGTTCTTGAGGTCCTTGGGGTGAAGTACCACAAGAGGATGAAAAAATAAAGAAGAAACAAATGTGGGGTCATGTGGAGCCCTTAACCTCCTGATGGGAGGAAAGGAATTGCATAACCAATGTAGCATGTTTATTCATATATGGGGAAGAATGACATCAATTTCAAACTCACTGCTTAGCAACCAATTGCTTGAATTATCTAGGGGCTTGTTGTTTTTCTGGGCTGTTGAAGCTTCTTCGCATGGCTTGCCCCAGGAACTTTTTGTTTTTGATAGGTTCATTTCCCAGCCAAACTACAGGGCTGCACATGTGGTTTATTTTCAGCTTCCGTTGATCCCAAAATATCCTTCTTTTTTGTTTTGTTGTAGTGCAGGATGGGTGTTCAGTTGAAGATGGAGGGGCTGTGTTGGAGAACTCTGCAGAAGATCATTTTATTTTAAATGTAGTCCAAGGATTTTAAGTCTCTGCATTCTTCAACTGAAATACTGTGAAGTCCACTAATCCATAAAAATAGACAGCTATCAGGGTAACTGGAAATTGTCAGAAAGTGTTACTAACTTGAGTTTCTTTTATAACTAACATATGTTATGGCATTGTCTTTAGTAGTTGTACATCTTCTACATTATGTTCAAAACAAAATTAAGGTGAGACATGTTTTAAATACAATCAATTTTTGTTATGTATCAAGTTCAGTTAAATCTCTTCAGGAATACCTGGGAACCAGCTATAGCATCTCTTAGTTCTTCTGTCAGTGTCAGACATTTGGATGAGTCATGGCCATTTCTTGAGTAGTTGCTCTCTGTGAAAGCATAGGAGACTTTTTCTCCTGGTAACTCTCCTTAGGCACACTACACAGCAATGATCACTTTCCTCTGTGGTCTCACAATCTCCTTGATCAGGAGACCTGGAGTCGCCAAGTATAGGATGTTGTAGCTTAGGTTCTCTAATGTCCTGGATCTCCACTGACCTTAGAATGCTAGGGCCAAAATCTTGGCTCTCATCTTAGCACATGTCTCTCTCTCTCTAATTTTTGGTCTCTAAACATCAGTTGTTGAACATCCAGAAGAAAAGATTGATAGTAGTACAATGTGGAATAAGCAGTAAGCTCTACCATTATTATTTTATCTAAATATAAAGCATTTTAGAGAGTTAAATGGAATTATTATTTCCTATTAATCATGGATGTTTTAACATTTGAACACTTGAAGAATGTTAACAGTTACATATTTTACACAGAATATTAGAAATCAAAACCATACCTAATGTTATAATATGACAATCATGACAACACGTTTTTAACATACTTGAATTTGCATTTTGACACAAGATACACTGTTTTGGTCACTCATCCTTACCTAATACATAAAAGCTTTTACCTAACTCGTTGAACTTTAATGGGATGTACATCTCAAAAGTTTTTTTGTTAAAGGTAGAGGTCTGAATCTGAAGCAAAATTCTGTCACCATAAACAACTCTATTTCACATTTTTGAGGACATATAAATCTGGAGGCATAAGTAGATCAATATACATTGAGATTAATAGCAATCTATCATAGCCATATGAAACCTTTGTATTGATCATCTTTAAATCAAAAACCTTATTTTATTATTTCTTTTGAAGATGACCAATGTGAACATATTATAATAATATTTTATATAACTTTAGTTGGGGTGTCTCCCTTAAGTCTATGGACATTATTGGGGCCTCCAATCAATGAAAAATAACTGGTTAAACATGTTACCAGGGAGCTACTTTCTTATTCCACAAATGCTGTTCTGCCCAATAATCCCAACCCCAAGTGATTTTTGTTTAATTATCTTAATGTAATCTGATGAGTTATGAAATCCCCAATGATAACATTTAACACATTATTTTTGAACAATGAGAGATCCTCAAGTTATGATAAATGACAATATACATTACATTTACACAACCAATTTTGCCATCATTTTGACTAAATGGGAACCAAGGTGGAAGCATGCTTTCTAAATCTGTAACCCAAGTAAATCTTGATTAAATGATCCAAAATGCGAAAGAAATAAAAAGAAAAATTGTTAAGCTCAAATAAAAAGAACAGCTGTTCACAGAGTGGACAAATGGAAAAACAAGGACAGATGATCTGTACAGATTGGGATAGACCTAGAAACAAGCACACAGCCTGTTGGTGTCCGTGAGAACATTGTAATTTCCCAGGGAGCTATTTAAATACTTGTATCACGCCCGAGGTTGAATTACAATATTTTTTTAAAATGTAGAATTTATAACTATAAATTGATTAGTCAGATTTGTTACAGGTTGATTAGCAAAGAGCTCCTGTAAAAAGAATTTGAAAAGGATAAAATCTTATCTATAATTAACGTTTTTGCAGTTCAATCTTAAAAATGCTAGCAAATTTTGTGTCCCCTACTTTCATTAAACTTTCAGTTTGGCTATCTCTATATACTCATTACCTATATAGACTTTTGGTTCTTGTTTTTTATTACCATTTTCTGTGCATCCTGCATCAATTCCTTCAATTGGTCCCAGGTTTAGTCTAACCCTCTCCTTGTCTATCGATTCTGGAGAGGTCTCTGAGACATCGTTGTCATAGGACTGAGCATGTGATTTTTGAGAGGTGGAATCCATTCCTTCTTTAGGTTTGGGCCCATGATACAGCTGTAAGGCATATATTGGCACCCAGATAGACCTCTTAGCATTTCCTGGGAAAAACATAAGCATACCCTTGACCCCAAATTAACACTGCGCAGGGTGCTTAGTATCCAGTATCAAGATCTTTCCAAAGGACTCTTTTTAGACTTTACTTGATTGCATTATCTTTATTAGAATTTAAAAATTTTAAATAGTATATACTGCCAAGTGAAATCTATTATAAAGTGAACTCCTCCTCGTGACTTTTGAAATTTAAATCGTGAGCACATTTAACTATTTTTAGACCTGAAGATTATAAGGAAATTTTGTGATAAAAAGTAGAGAAAAACAAACTGCATTTGGTATTTAAGCAAATTAGGCTCTTTCTTGCTGTTTGCACATGCAGGTAGTGCTCTTGCTCTGGCCTGGGGGCCCTGCTATTATTGGGCCTGGAGGCCCTGCTATTATTGGGGATTCCAGTTCCAGTGCAGCCTGAACTTTTGATTCAAAAAACACCTGTGCAAGCAATAGGAAAATTCAGGGTGCCTCCGGCAGGCTAGAGTCCTGTCCCACTTCCCCATAACCATGTTCTGCCTTCCCAGTCCTGGGTCAAGTGCTGCAGTGCTTCTGGTAGACTGGCCATTGAAAGGGTAGGCAGGCCCCAGTGGAGTTTACAACTCAGCACGTGGGAGGCAGGGCTGCAAATCTCAATTCTGTGGCACAAGTCCTGCCTCACAAACTGGGCCAGGCTGCCCCAGGTAAAGCTCTACATCTTATACCATTTACATGTATTTTTAAAGGCAAAATTTGAAAATTTTAGACCATGATGGCTAGAGATTAAATTTTGGAATGTCTCTGTCTGCCATTGAAGGAAGTTTCCTCCAGGCATTTGTGACTGCTATTCTAAATTGATCATAAATTTGTAAGTCAAAAGCAAGTCAATAGCATGTGGCAGCAAAGGAATTTTTGCATTCCTCCAGGTTAAATCAGTTTAGCACTTTCACTAGAGTAAGAAACATTACTCACACCTGTACATCTGTAGTTGTCACATCCAGAGACCTTGCCATAAGCCAATGGTGCTGGGCAATATCTGAAGCATTTGTTTCCATGTCTAAAAGCCATTTATATGCTTTTTCTTTGATTAACAATTTTATCTCAGTGTGTCCCTGCTTAATCTGTTGAACCCACTAAGTATCGGAAGATTCAAAACCCTTAGAAACCCTTTTTTCATTTATAGATTTTCTAACTTTTGTCAAGGGAAGACTAACCAATTGAATAATTTAAGAATCTGAGGAGACTTGAACCCTGCTTTGAGTAGATTGAATCATAATCTTAATTTCCCCTTGCAAATGAAGCAAGCAACATTTTTCCTTCATCTTCCTTGTCTGGGCCAAGTTCTAGGCTCAGTGAGTTCTTTGTTACCTCCTATGGTTGTGGGATTGTGAGAAGTAGTGAGAGGAGCAGAAATCAGCAATTTCTCCCAGTTAAACAATCCTTTAAAATCTATAGAGGTCAAACTAGATTTGTGTTTCTATGTTTTTTTTCCTAGTATTGCTCTAAGCTGTTCTCCAATTTCCTCCCAAGTATGTAAATTTATATTTCCTTCTTCTGGAAACAAATAAACTCAAGAAATTTAGCAAGTTGTGTAGTGTCAGTGTATTGTAAACTAAAATTGACTTAAGAAAGCAAAAAGACTGAAATAAACAGTTACACTAATTACAAATTTGAAACAAGTACCCCTGAAGTAAATAATTTTGAAAAACAACAGAGCTTGAGAATTTACACTACCAGAAATCAAGACTCACTACAAAGTGATAGTGAGACAGTGATATGCTGGAGCCAGCCCATTATTAGCTCATGAAAGCAAAATATTGAAATTTTAGAAATTTTAAATATTAGTTGTTGTTGTATTGGTTATTTGAAATTGTTTTCTGTAAGAATATTTTGCAAACAAAAATCAGCAAACCACAAATCAAGACCATATTATCCTCCAAACACTAGCAGCCTGCCAGGCCAAGCAGGGCCATATTTCAGGATAGCTGTCTGAGACATAGCACCCTTACTCCTCAGCAGAGCTTTCTCATGCCCCGCTGGAAGCTATTGTTCTGTAACAGGAAGATCTTCCACATTGATTTTAAATTTACATTGAGCTGTACAACAATACTGTCATCTACACTTTGGACACATAGCAGAATGTTTTGTTGAAGGGACAGAAAGTAAATGTGCTGCTCATACAGGTGAAGTAGTACATCCATTGACAAAATATCCCCTCCCCCTATAATGAAAACAAGTAGCTTTGCTTTTTCCTCTTTCCTTTAGGCTGTGAACTGATGACCTGTGTGGTTACAATTTGTCTTGGACTACTGGGGATTTGAAGTTTAGTAACAAATAAGATATACTGGAAACTCTATACTCCTCTGCCTGTCTGGCTTTTTTAGCTCCAATTGCAATGGAGATGGAAAAAAATCACTCTAATCCCTTAGAGATAAAAGTTTTAACCTGTGAGACAGCAAAATTTCTCTGAGTTGAAAATGTGGAGATAGCTGCTTGTGGCTCAATTAAAAATACTGGGTGTTGTAAATAGAATTTGCAGCAAAGATCTCTTCTTCTGGGGAAGAGTTATCCCCCATCTCTCCTTCCTTATCTAATTCAGCAAGGTTACAAAGCTTATTAAACTTTATCAGAGTTACTCTGTCATCTCTTCCATGCTTGGAACCTGATTTTAAAATACTTCTCTGAACCAATTTCCTTGTGGCTATCCCAAGGAGCCCACAATCATCAAGACATTTCCTAGTCAAAATGCACAAAAAAGTAAATACTAGAATCAAGAATACAACAAAAGTTTCCATATATAATTCTGATTCTTTAATTTTTTTTTGTTCCAGGGACTTCTGGGAAGATGGTGATAAGCAGCAGAGTAAACAGCCTTTCTGCGAGAAGCAGTCCAGATACTGGAATACAGCATTGTTACAGGCAGCTGAGCTAGTTAGAAATACTATAGGCAGTGAGAGAGGACTAGGCTCTAGAAGAAGCGGGCAACAAGGAACAGATAACTGATGACCTTGTAGATGATACACACCTCTTGCTGTGGGCAAGGTCTCAGGACAGAAGGCAAAACAAATACAACTATACCCTTAACTATAACCCTTAGGGATTAAATCTAAATCACTTTGAGAAGCCAAAAGTCACCACTCCACCCCCCTACAGGAAGAGTTACTGATGTGACTCACTTCTCCATTTGTTCCTGATTTGGTCAATTTTACCTGGAAAAATTAAACTTATTGGTTGACCATAGGTCTGTCCTACCTCAATCCCAACTGCCTTATGAGTTCCCAGTTCTCATCAATTTTAGATCTGCCTCACCTCATGATTTTACTCTATAAAAATCCTGAGAAAATACAGAACCTTTGGCAACCCATATGGGACCCCTTCTGTCTCTCTCTCAGACAGAAGCTTTCTTTCTCTCAAAAAATATTTGTGTTCTTAACCTCCATTGTTCCTAAAATTCATTCTTTGATTTTAGAGAACACAAATTCTTTCCAGACATATAATAGGTTGGGAATGTCATTCCTCTACATCTGCATCATGGTGAAGACAATAAGGAAGGAATTGGGCCCCTGGACCCAGGAAGAACCTAAAGTGAGAAGCGAAGTCCACAGAGAGAGTAAAAAGGAGAAACTTACATGAAGAAGAAGTCAGTAGCTGGAAGTGCCCTTCACCCAGAGCCAGACTCACTGTGTGAGAGGAGCTTTTGGAACCTGAAGATGCACATTCACAGTGATGGTGGTGGCTGTTAAGTCCAGAAGCCCTTGCAAAGAGATGCAGCAGTGGAGGGGTGTATGACACAGAGGGCTGCACTGGCTGTCAGTGAGTGAAGAGGGTTCAGTTCTCTTGCAGGAGAGATTGATTGGCCAGGAGCCATTTTGGAATCTGGATGGACAAACCCAGAATCAGAATTGCAGCCAGCTCCCTCCAGCAGCTCCTAGCTGGGAGGAGGCTGGTGGAAATTGCTTGGATTGAGCAGTACCTCAGTGCACATTCCAAGACCCAATGCTGAGGTTCACCACTGGTAACCAGCTCTGCCTGGAGGTAGTGGCCGGCCCAGGAAATTGCTTGGATTGAGCAGTACCTCAGTGCACATTCCAAGAGCCATTGCTGAGGTTCCCCACTGGTAACCAGCTCTGCCTGGAGGCAGTGGCCAGCCCAGGCCCAGCACATACTCTAACAGTCATGATGGGGGCTCCTTGCCTTAACAAGCTTGGTAGGGAGACAGCAGCAGACCCTGCACACTGTATGCACTCTGGCAACCATCATTGTATATCCCTGCAGGAAACCATCTAGGAGGCAGTGAGCCAGCCCTGCCCCTGTGTGCACTCCAACAGCCACCAGTGAGCAAACAGTGGCAGAGGGGGCTCACTGAGTGGGGCAGACAGTGGGTGGCCAGTTCAGGCAGAGCAAGACAGTAGGGTGGCACCAGTGGAAGATCCTTTCCTGCAGGCAGCCAGCATAGGGCGAGAACCAGCAGATCTGCCTCTGCCTGCTAGGTGCCACCACTGGAAGGTCCTTTCCTATGGGCAGCCAGCACAGGCAGAGAGAGCCAGCAGATCTATCTCTGCCTGCTAGGTACTACCACTGGAAACCTTCCTGCAGGTGGCTAGCAGAAGCAGGGGCACAGAGCCAGGTAAGCTCTGTGCACCTGTAGATCACCATTGGAGGCTCTGGATTCCTTTGGGCAGCCATCACCCACCAGAGGAACCTAACAAAAACATCCCTGTGTTTCTGCCATCATTGTAGGATTTCTAATGTAGACACACATGGTGAGAGAAGCATCCCCACCTCCATGCACTTCTGATCATCGGGGAAGCCCCAGTGTTGCTGTACAGACTGGAGAAGCCTGCTCCATGCCCTGCTACCTCCATGTAATCTTGGGTTAGAGGAATCCAAGTGCCTGTCCCATTCCCCTACACTATGGTGGGGTGGCCAATGCAGGAAGTGCCTGGGGCCCCACAATCAGCTTGTTGGGAGGAACCCAGGAGAATGTCAAGAAGAAAAACCAAAAGGCAATCTCTGACCTTTAGCCCACAAAGAAAAAGGCTTGGAGATACAGTCATGGAAGAAAATGGAAGCCACATACCTGAAATCTCTGAGAGGATAGGAACTGAAGTAGAAAAAGAAATTCATGAGATTTTAAAAGTAGTCAAATCAGAAATAATGTCTCAGGTAAAAGAAGAAATCACAAACATACTGAAAGAATTGCTCAGCATGTCTAAAGTAGACATAGATACAAAAGAGGAGCATACAAAAATGATGGAAACCTTGACTTAATATAAAAAGGAATTACAATGAATGAAACAGATTCAAAGAAATATCCAGGAAATTAAAAAGTGAATCAAAATCTGGCAAAACCACTTGAAAGAGACTGAAGTTAGTCTTTCAAACCTTGAATGTAGGATTGCAGCTAGTGATCATGAAAGGAAAGATCTCTTAAAAATAACAAGGGTCAGGAAACAACAGTTCAACATCTGCAAGATGATGCAAAGAAGCATAATTTAATAGTGATAAGTGCTGGATAACAAGCAGGGATCAACACAAATGAAATTAAAAATCCATTTACAGAAGTAATAGCAGAAAACTTCCCAAATGGATCTGGCATACAGATAAGTGACACATGTAGAAGTCCACTTACCCATAACAAAAGTAAATCTATAGCCAGATATATAATAAAGATCCCACAAAGTCAACACAAGAACAGAATATTAAAATGTGTTAGAGGAAAGAAACAGATCACTTATAAAGTAAAACCAACTAGAATCATGGCAGACTTATTAACAGAAACCATTAAGTCAAGGAAAGTTTGGAGTGAAGTGTTTCAAACCCTGAAAGAAAACAACTTCCAATCCAGATTGATACACCCTGGAAAACTATCTTTCAAAATTGATGGAAAAGCAAGATACTTCCATGATAAAGAACAACTGAAGGTAATCATGACTACCAATCCTACAGAGAGTGTTAAAAGATATTCTAGAGAGAGCTAAAGATGACCATGCTTCCAGGAACAGCTGCAAAGGAGGACCATCAAACAAGACAGGCAACTGAATGAAGGGGAAAAATGGAGGGCCAACAACAGCAGGATAGCTGGGCAGAGACAAACCAATGCATGCTGGTTGTAACCATTAATGTAGATGGCCTCACTTCAATAATAATAAAAAAAAACAGGGAGAGTGGATCAAGAAACAAGATCCATTGGTATACTCTATATAAGAAACACATATAACTGGAAAAGAAATTCATAGAATGAAAATCAACAAAGAGAAAACAATTGTTCCATGTGACAGGAGATCAGAAAAAAAGCAACAGTAACTTGTCCATCCAACACAGAATGGATAAGGAAGATAAGGTATTTCCATGCAGTGGAAAGCTACAAGCTATAAAGTAGAATTATCTCAAGGCTCTTGTAGGTAAATAGATGCAGTTGGAGAACATGTTCATGGGCAAAACATTTTGAACTCATATGCATGATCTGTAGTACAAGAAATGGAAGGAGTTAATGGAATCCAAAAGCAAAATAGTTAATGTAAGAGTGAAGGGGAGGAAACACCTGGGAGGGAAAGGTGGTAACTATTGTTAATTTCTTATTGTCTTGTCTTGAATTCTTGCATTGTTTTTACAATTTTGTTAGGTTTGGCTTTGTTCTGTCTTATTTTGTTAGATTTTACTCTGTCAGATGGTAGCAGAAGCTATTTTGAATATAATGGTATATATTATGGTAACCAAGGATTCCTATTATATTGTTTTGAAGTCTTATAATGTTTTCATTCATTTGTTTAATTGGTTTTATTCTGCTTTGCTTTGTTTGATTTTACTATGTGTGATGGTATGAACAGCTATTTTGAAGAAAATGAGATGTTAGAGTAGCCATTGCTGATTTCCTATCACATTGTTTTGAAGTCCTATCATGCTTTTGTTCTTTTGTTTTGATTGGTTCTATCCTATTGTGTTTTATTTGATTTTATTATGTGTGATGGTATGGACAACGTTTTTGAAGAAAATAAAATGTTATAGTAGCCATTGTTCATTTCCTGTTATTTGGTTTTGAAGTCCTGTAATGCTTTAATTCTTTTGAATAGTTTTATACTACTTTGTTATGTTTGATAGTATTGTGTGTGAAGGTATGGTCAACCATTTCAAAGAAAACGAGAGACATGGTAGCCAGTGTTGATATCTTGTTGTCTTGTGAAGTCCTCTGTTGCTTGCATTGTTCTGTTTTGATTTGCTGTGTTCTGTTTTGCTTTGTTTTCTTTTGTTTTATTATCTTCAAAATTAAATAAATATATAAAAGTATTTTGTTCCATAAATATGCCACTAATAAAATTAATAAACCTTTTTTTCTGGGGTAGGGGTTTCTCACAGATCCATTTATAACTGGTCCTATAGAATGAGAGATTAAGTGCCCCACTGTATAACAGATGAAACATATATCAATATTCTCCAATGATGACTATTGACCTATACCAATGCACTTCTCCCCCTAGTTGCACAAAAATGAGAAGTGTCCCCTCACCCTCAATCTCTTACTCAGTCCATGTTCAGGTGCCATATGCCACAAGCTATGTGGCCTTTGAGATCCTTGGGGTGAAGGACCACGACAAGATGAAAAAATCAAATGGGGTCAGTTGGAGGCCTCATCCTCCTGATCAGATCAAAGGAGCTGCTTAACCAATGTAGCATGTTTATTTATGCACTCAAAATGATGTTGTCAAATTCAACCCCACTGCCTACCAACTCATTTCTTGGAAAGTGTAGGGGGCTTGGTGTTTTTCTGGGCTATAGCAACTTCTTCATGTGGTTTACCATAGGCGCTCTTTGTTTTTGATAAGGACTTGTTCCAGCCATGCTATAGCCCTGTACTTGTTGTTAATGTCCAGGTTCAAAAGCTCCCAACATGAAACATTTGTGCATGTATGTAACTTCTTTTATCTCTTTGCTGTTTGGTTGGTGAAGTGATCAGTACTATCCTCCAATTCAGTACTATATTCATTCAGTTTTATTTGATTTAGAGTTTATTATGTCTATTGATTTTAATTTTCATTTTAATGTAATTTTGGCTTTTCATATTTCAATTTTATTTTTTTCATACCCACATTGCTTTGTATTCTTCTCTTCTGTATCATGAATGTTATATTCACATGACATGAGCTTCTCAACCCTACTTATTTAAAAACACTTGGCAAACTATTCCATAAAATCAGTACTCATTAGGTTTTAACTCCTGGTCTGATGTTTATTTTTGTGTTCATCATTATAAAATTAGATTTAGCTATGCTTTTTGGAATTATATATTTCAGATATAATTAATGTAGACATATTATATACTTTCCATTATTTCTCCTTAACATTTGTTTCATTCCTTCATTACAAGAAGTTATGATACTACTTACAGGAATGCCTTGTGACCCTCAATTGAGGAGGAACTTTCATAATGAAAGCTTAGGACTCCACTCTGTTTGGGATATTAAGGATATACAGAAATGGTTACTGAACTTAAGGCAGCCATGTTCTGAGACTGTTGGTATCTTCCACTTTAGGTTACCTGACAGCTCCATATAAGTATAGCCTCAAGCAGCAGTGGAAGGTATTTCTCCTTTTACATTTATGAATCATAGCTCCTGAGTTTAAAGAGTGAAGTGACTTTATTTGCCCTTCCACACAGAAGACCTCCAGTTCTTCTTACTCAATAGTTGACCACCAGGTATCAATCCACCACAACCCAGCAGTGGTTAACTTGATAACCATATTCATTTCTTTAAACTACAGTCTCTAATGGCAAATTTTTTAAAGCTTAACATGTTTTGGGCTATTTAGATGTACATTAATACAACAATTACATATATACAATCTTTATTGCACTCATTCCCACACCAAAAGCAAAGTATTCAAAGAGTGACCAAAATTCAGGGTTAAAGCCACAATACTTTGACTAATTAATCTGATTACAAGCATATATCTAGAAAAAATATTAAAATCATATTAAAAGAACTATTACAATCACAGCCCTTGCTTCACATTATATTTTAAGAGGGATCTTCTGAAATTTAAAAGCACTCTTCCATTCAGGTGAAAGACTTCAGTTCATTTTTCTTTTTTAATTTTTTTTATTTAAAGAGGAAAATAAACATGTAAAGGTTAGAGATAATACAGAATTTCAAAAAAAAGATAAACAGTAAGAAATCACTAGTTGCTAAATTACATATTGTCCTCTTAGAAATATTTGTTCAAATTACAAAATTAAAGCATACAACTAGATATTAAAAAGGTAAGTCTGTAAATAGCTATGCATGCATGAATCTCTACATGTATTTCTATCCTTTCTGTATTAGAGGGAAAAACAAAACTTAGCAAGATAAAACAAAACAAATTCCTATAAAAACATGAAATCAAAAAGTCATATAAAACCACAGTACAAGGTGATCTACAATGATTACTGTGTTGTTTCTTATTATCTTCAATAGAATTGTCTGTATCATCAGGCATAATTGAATATAGCAGTATAATTGAATATAGCAGTACATAACAATATTAGTAAAAATAAAACATTGTAGACAGTATAAAACTTTAAAGGCAGCTAATAATCAAACTGGAGTGGGTATTCTAGTGAATCTTGTCATCTTCAGTGCATTTGCCTATACTCTCAGACTTGATACTTTCAATCATAACAGCTTTGAATAAAATCTATCAGTAAGGGGCTGGGGATTTAACACAGAGGCATAAGCACCTACCTTGCAAGCACAAGGTCATGAGTTTGATCCCCGGTACCAGTAAAAATAAAATCTATCAATAAAAAACAGCAATCTAGCAAACCAGACTTGATTATGATCAGTCATGGTAAACAGTGTAGGTTATACAGAGTTTAGGTTAACTTAGTAGGAAATTAAGGATGATTACCATACTATATCCTGTTATTTTTGGGATAACAGTCTGTGATCTCAAATCTAGTGCAGGTAGAATGACTGGAACAGAATGTAATACATCTAAGCAGAGTGGTGTGAGTAATGTGGGTTTTAAATCCTGGTACACTATTAACAATTTAGTGTATCAAGGCTATCTATGTTAGAGATTCTAGCCATCCTTCTCTGCTTCATTTCTGCTATGCTATTTTTCTGCCTTTGTTTGTTTACTTTTCTCCTTCATTCTACTGCCTGCCCACTCATTGAGGCCTTTCTGCCACTGTTCCTAAAATCCTGGTATTTTTTTTCTCTCTCTAGAATGTCCTTTAATATTCTCTGTAGGGTTGGACTGGTGGTCACAAATTCCCCCAGCTCCTCTTTGTCATGGAAGCATCTTGTTTCTCCATTAATTTCTAGTGGCAGCTTTGCAGGGTACATCAATCTGGGCTGGAGGTTATCTTCTTTCAGGGCTTGGAATACTTTGCTCCAAGATTTTCTTGATCTGATGGTCTCGGTCAAGAAGCCTGCCATGCTCTTGATGGGCTTACCTTTATAGGTAATCTGTTTCTTTTCTCTGATGGCTTTTAATATTCTGTTTTTATATTGAAATTCTGGTGTCTTGGTTATTATATGTCTGGTTGTAGATCTGTTTTGGTTGTAGGTGGCTGGAGTTCTGTAAGCCTCACATAAATAAATGTCATTTTCTTTTCCCATGCTTGAGAAGTTTTCCTTAATTATTTCCTTGAATGGCCTTTGTAATTCACCTGTTTGTATTCCTGCTTCTTTGTTTACATTTTTTATTCATAAATTATAGATTCTCTTGTCATCTTCTAGCCTTTGTTTTGTTACTGCCTGTTTCCTTGTTATTTTTAAGAGATCTTTGCTTTAATGATCACACATAGCAAACTTGTCTTCAAGTTTTGATAGTCTATCTTTAGTTTCCTTTAAGGAGTTTTGCCAGTTTACATTGCAGTTTTTAATTTTCTGGTAATCTCTTTGAATCTGCATCATGTATTCTATATTTTATTTATATTTTTATCAAATGTTTCTCTACTTTTTTGTGTTCCTCCCTTCTTCCATCTATGTATTCCTGAGAGATCCTTAGCATTTCTTTTATTACTCTACTCATATCTTGCTTTACCTGATTTTTATATTTCAGGTTTGAGCTTGTCTACAAGGTCCTGAAGACATCTCTTAATGTCTATTGAAGCCATGTCTGATGTTACATGTTTGCTGCCCTCAGTCTCCCTTGTTTTTACCTCTCCTGTATCAGTGCTTTCAGGGTTCTGGGCTGGGGATCTTCTCTTGCCTCTTTCTCCTCTCATGGTCCCAGCTTCCTCCACACAGGTGTACAGTGGAGGTCTCAGCCCCCTTCCCTTTCAGCCACTGTTCCTCCAAATCACCCTGGCAGGGTACCTACATCCTCTCCTGACTGCTTTTGTCACTAAAGTGTAAGCAGCATCTGCGTATGCTGGCCCCTCCCTACTGGGCCAGCCAAACTTCAGGGGCCTTCACCAGCTTAGTGCATGCCAGGCACAGTGAATCAATTTGGGAAGGCTCATTGGGTCCCAGCCAGGGGCGTGACCCAGTCCAAGTAAATCCCACAAATCTGCTCTGGGGAGGGAGCAACCAAATGGAGTCATTATCACTCCCAGTTCAGTCTCCTCCTGCCTGATCCCAACATGTCACCCATTTGGTCATGCCCTTCCAGTGGGGAGGTCTCATTCCCAGCACTGACCATGGATTAATGAAGGTCACTTTGCCAGCTCCACTCTCCATTGAGCTAACCAGCTGCCAACTTCATCGCAGCTGTGGCTCTTGTGAATAGCAGCAAGTACAAGCTTGGGCAGCTCTGCTGGCCAGTGCAAATTTGTGACTTCAGGCCAGTGCAAACTTGGTGGGTTGCAGTGAAAACATGGTGTCCAGTAATTTTAGCTGTTCCAATTTATCCCAAGGCTGTGTGTTTGATGAGCTTTTTAACCTTTTAATTTCTTCCTGTGTCAAGAGGATCCATCTCCCTCTGTCTGGGTCTCTCCAGGATATTTTATTCTGGCATATAAATTGTTTCTCCTGGGAGGCTTTGTATTTTGTTGCTCACTGATCACCCACCTTTAGCTCTTCCCCTTCCAGTTCATTTTTCATTGTCCTGTTCCTCTCAACATTTCCTCTGTTTCATCCTTGCAACTAAATTCCACTAGAACCTTTCATCTGGTCAAGTACTTCAAATTATTCTACTGGATCATCACTTTTAATTTCCAACTTGAGTCTGGCCAAAATCTCTCAGCAATTACCACACTACCATCCCAAACATAGAAATTGGCCTGAAATTTTTCTGCCACCCAGGTAATCTCTCTAAACACAAGCAAAATGCAGACCAATTTTCAGCCAAAACACAATGTATTACCTGAGATCCACCAGACAATGCAGTCTTTAAAGGAAGCCTTCTAAGCTTCATTCTAACTAGCAACATTTCCATCTGTAGTCTGATTTTTCTGTCTCTGAACAGAGTCTCCAATGCAGTTTACAGCACGCAGGGGCTGTTTTTTTGGTCAGCCTTTCAAAAACCTTTCCAAATTAATTTCAAAGGGTCTTGAGCCACATGGCCAGGCAACATCACAAGACTTCACTTTCTCGGTACCAATCTTTTTGTCAGGGTTTTACTAGAGGAAGAGATATAACACAAGATACACAAATGTATAAGAAATTATAAGGTTGGTTTATTATGGTCAGCCATGGAGTCAATGAGGAAGCATGCAGAAGAACATCACTCATCCTTCTTCCTTCCCTTTTAAATCATCTGGATGATGAGCCACACTAGGGTGAGTCTTTTACACCCTAGAGTGTAGATTTACTAATCCAATTTAGTTAAGCCTCTAAACATCTCAACTTGACACAATCAATCAACCACTACACTATGTTTGGCCTGAGATAAGGCACATACCCTGATACAAAGAAAAGGAATACTTGTGGTCACCTCTTTATTTAACTGAGAGAAGAAGGTATTTATACATTCAGCACACAGAATCCAGTATTAGTCATTTGTAATACTTTTGCCTCTTATTTCTGTTACACTTCAAATCAGTATTTAAATATTCTTTTTTAAAATAAACTTTTTAAGAATTAAAGCAAACTATAGGTTCATACAAAATAATAAATTTAAACAGATCTCATGTAATTTTTACCAAGTTTCCCAGTAATAACACTGTGTAAAATGATAGTACAACATCATAACCAGGGTATTTATACCAATAGAGTTCAAATAGAAAAAATAGTAGAGAACAGTTAGAAAGACACCTGATGTTATCCTTTTATAGTCAAGCTCACTTCATTCCTTTTATAACCCTTTCTTAAACTCTGACAATACATAATTCTTCAGAGAACTAATTCTTCAGTGTTCTACAATTATGCCATTTAGAAAGTGTTCCTTGAGTAGAATCATGCAGTATATGCTTTCTTATGGTTTGGCTTTTGTGTCACTTAGAATGATAATTCCCTGAAGGTTCCTCCAGGCTGTGGAGGATCAATGTTTACTTTCTCTTTAACTATGAATAGTGTCCTACAACATGTACATTCCATATTTTGTAGAACCATTCATGTGTTGAAGGACTTCAGAATTGCTCCCAGTTTTTACTACTGCAAATAAAATTTCTGTGAATATTCATGTACATGATTTTGTGTGAACAATTTTTTTTTATAACTTTGTGATGTATATCCAAGAGTACAAATGCTGGGTTGTATGATAATTGTCTGTTTTTGTTTTACAAAAACTTTCCAAACTTTTCAAAGTCTCTCTGACATTTTGTCTTATCACCAGCAAATATGTTATCTAGTTTCCCAATTTTGATATACATTAACTATTCTCACTAGTTTTCATCATAGCCATTCTGACAAGAGAAAGTGGTGTCTTACTCTTGTTTTAAATTACATTTCCATAATGTGGAGCATTTTTATCAGCATTGTGTGCTTTCTATATACACTGTCTAATGAAATGTTTTTTCATGTATTTTACCATTTTCTAATGAGTCTGAATCTTTTTACTACTGAGTTTTGAGTGTTGTTTTCAATATGGTTTCTTTGCAAGTGATTTTACTCAGTCCATAGCTTGCATTTTAACCCTCTTTCTCAAACACACAAAACATTGCTGATTTTAAACATACCCAAGTTCTGAATATTTTCTTTCCTCAGTTGTATTTTTAGTGTTAAATCTATGAACTCTTTGCCTAATCTTACTCCTGAAAAATATTTCCTTTGATTTTTCTACATGCTGAACAACTTTTACTCTCACGTTGAAATTTATGATCCAGTTTGCATTAATTTTTAAATATGGTGCGAGCCTTAGGCTGAGTCTTTTTATTTTTGCTTCTGGGTGTCAAGATGATCCAGCCTTTTTTCTACATGGTAATTTTTCTCCTTTATTCTGTTTCTTTCATTCTAATATTGAGCCTATTCATTGATTTTCTTCTATTTTTGTCCTGTGTTCTTCAGTGCTAAGTTTTACACTTGGTTCTTCTTTAAAACTTTCATCACTGAGACATGAAAATTTTTAGAAATATATGAACTACTTTTATTTATTTCAATCATATTTAATTGATTATTGAAATTTTGTGTGATAGCTGCTTCATATTTTTTCAGACAATTCTAGCATATCTTACTTGAATATTGACATTGATTTATTGTCTTTATCATTTAGATTTAGATTTTTTGTTGTTGTTGTCTGGAAACTAATTTTCAGATTGAGCTAGATATCTTGAGGATGTTTTAAGACTCTAATTATATTTTAACTGCCTGTGTGGCCTGAATTAATGTAATATAACTCTAGCAGGAGAGAAAAAGCACTATTTTTTATAGGTAAATAGAGGTAGAATTCCAGGTTCCCCAATGACTCACTCAAGGTGTATGTGTGTGGGTGGGGTGATTCTGACTACTACCTCTTGGGGCAATAGTGCCAGTTCTCTACCTACCCTTCACTGATACCTCTGGCTGGAAAGAGTATTAATGCCCAGTTACTGTTTCTTATAATGTCTCTGGTAACACCACAAATAGGAAAAAGTAAAAATTTCTACTACCTTTCTCTCGTGCCTCCACAGTTGGGAAGAAGAGGAATGTTTTGTTACTATAGGCTGTAAGTGACATCAAGGTGCTTCATGTGATATAGTTTCTTTTGACATTTTGTGTGGTGGGGGGCTGATCCTTGTTACTGCAGAGCAAAGGATGTGTAGGCAGGTTCTTCCTGCATTAACCTGTCTCTGATACCACCTCAGTGGGAAGTGATTGCACCTCATTATAGTCTTGCAACTCTGACTATGAAAGTCAAGGAGGTCCCTATGATCTTTAATTGGTGAAGTTGACATTGCAGTTTTTTCTATGGTGCTTACTTAGAGTAAAGCAGTTATTATTTAAAATTTTCTGCTTGCCATACTAGCATTTTCCTTGATGCTTTTACTTAAAATATCAAGTTTTACTTAAGATATCAAAAATTTCATATGTGCCACTTTCTGCAGCTCAATATCCAATATATATGTGGCAAAACAAAAATAGTGGTCTCACTACCATGGTGTTGCTTGGATCCTAAGGTCTTTAACAGGTCTGTCTTCTATCTTTCAAATAAATGCACATATCTTTTTAAAGGATTTTGGTTTTACTTAGTGAAAAAGACATTAAAAACTAATAAATTGTTTAAGAAAATGAAGCTTATATTCATATTTATTAAATTAATTAAAAATTAAGGTGGTTGTTTTATTTCTTTCTGTATTCTTGTCATATACTTATTTCAAACTTCAAAAGGAGTTCAAGTCTATTAACTTCTTTACTATATGGGAAGTTGACTTTTAGCAAGATTCACAAATTCCTTCGGGATTTTTCTATTATCCCCTCTGAAGAGAAATTCTTAAGTATAGGGGCTTGAGGTTAAGCTGAATGAAATCAAGGTGAAGGACATTCTGAAGTGGTGAGGTTCTGAGTGCTGCCCTCTTAAAGTATTTCAAGCCAAATATTTCCTCATGATCATTTGTGTGATTGTCATATCACAGACTTAGGAAACTCTGACTAGCATCTACCATTATCATAGTACAATATTCTAAGCAGTTAGACTTAAATAATTTCTAAAACTTGGCATAGATTAGTTTTTGTGTTCTTAAAAGTCATTTCACTTACTAAAGTAAAATAATCAAGTGTTTTGGTTAAATAAAGCATAGAGGTAATACTAAAAATTTCATAAAAATTCCTACTTTTGCTTCAGTCCTTTTTAATGTCTTAGATAATTCAATAATTCCATTTCATCTGAAATGCCTTCTTCATTGACATAAATGACTGAGGGGCATTTTATTGATGACACAGCTCAGATTTTTGTCATTAATGAATTTTAAATCCTTTTATCAATAATTTTCAAAAATTCATATGAACCATAAAAGATTAGTCATAAAGAAATTCAATTCATTTTCTAACTACATCACTTTCACTGACATTAGACAGCTTCTGTATTCTACTTTGTTTTAGCCATTGTAATGCCATTGTAATGCTAAGGGTGTCACTTTGCTTGTGACAATATATTTTATTTGAGGAGCTGACATATTTAACAAAATGTCAACTCTTAGAGGTGAAGGATAGACAGTTCTTCAAAGAAAAATGATATTCAAGAATGTACACTGGTATGAAAAGTAACCTCAGAAAATGAGAAACTGCTACATTTCAAAGCTTGGAAATGCAGTGCTGAAAAAGCATTCTGAGGTTTGTAGAGACAAATAAAACTTGTGACTTCAACTTCATTCCTGATAATTAATTCCCTGGGTGATTTTTTATCTGGGAAAACTACTTATAGAAGTCTGTGCAAAAATTTAGAAAAGGCAAAATACAATATCATGGCTGTTGGCATCTCCAAGGTAAGGAGCACCTTCCTAACTTCTGTGTCTGTAGGATTTTCC
Organism: Hydrochoerus hydrochaeris; assembly: GCA_004027455.1. Lineage (NCBI taxonomy): Eukaryota > Metazoa > Chordata > Mammalia > Rodentia > Hydrochaeridae > Hydrochoerus > Hydrochoerus hydrochaeris. The sequence continues at coordinate 8,158 of PVLA01000799.1, read as the reverse complement.
ATTTCAGGGAGCAAATATTCCCTTCTGGAGTATGGTTCAGAAATGAGAGCTGTACCTTTCTTCTAGGTCTATATACCATTCTAGGAAACAATGACAAGAATACTATATATAAGAAAAAAGGCATGCACATGAGAAAATGAAATGATGTGTACATGACATTTGTTTTTCTAATTCCCAGGAAAAATTTGAAATTCTAATATGTGAATTTCTTCCTATAAGGTATAAGGTATAAAGCTATTAATTATTTAAATAATTTCTTTCAAGAAGTTACATAAGTTATGATAGCAACAAGAAGGTACATAGACTTAGTTGTTTTTAAATTGTTACCTTGTGTTTTTAAAAGTGGGAAATGATGTTATGTCTTAGTGTTATACTCCTCAGAAATACTCATTTCCTTGTGGTATTTTATACAAAGAATTGATTATGCTAAATCTGTATTTAAATATCACTTGATCTGTAGAATAACATTTAAGTTATATTACCCATAATGAACCATCAAGAATATGATCTGATCATGAGGAATGTTTTCATTCTCTAGAACTAAGGACACACACTTGAAAATTAGACACTCTAGAATGTTGCTTTAACAGGGTATTTTGAGGATTTTGGATATATTGCATATTAATATTATTAAAATTATAATATTATAATAACATAATAATTAAAATAATATATTACTTTTATTTCATTAAAGCACTTTAATAAGTAAACAAATTTTATCTGTAAACATTGGTGAAATTTATCTCTATGAATCTAGCACCAATATTTTGATATACAATATATGTAGCATCCTGGAAAGCTATCTTTGTGCCCTGTCCTACTTAATAATCTAAAACACTTCTGTCCATTTTTGAATCAGTTATAAATGAAATTACAGTTTGTCTTTTGTGTTTGGCCTTTTTTTGCACAATTCAATGTATGTGATATTCATCTATGTATTTGTATATTTTGCAAGTTTATACTTATTGAATTATATCCATTGCAAAAATATGTCCCTTATTTTTATCCATTCACATGTGGATGAACATTTGTGTGGTTTGCAAGTTTGAGACAAGATCATTTCTGTTCATGTATCAAGATCATTCATACACACACACACACACACACACATACACACACAACAGCTTTACTACTTGCTTGCTGCCAAACATTTTTCAAAGCAGTTTTATCAATTCATCTGCAGTCAATAATGCAATGATTTTAGTGACTGTACACCCTTGTCAACATGTGCCATCCTCATTTAATACTTTTAAACATTATGGTCATGGTGATGCCTTATTGAACTTTGACTTTGCAAACTCTGTAAGAATGCAGAGCATGTTTTCTTGTGCTAACTATCTAGATTAATTGTATATGGCTTAATGTAAAAAGTGTCATAAATATTCTCATTTTTATTCATAAGATTTAGACAAAACATTTGTCAGTTCACAAAAGTATCAAAAATAATAATTATCCAGAATTAATAAATGAGAGGGAAAGTAAAATCAATTTCAAAAGTTTCTGGTTCGGTAGGAATATGTTAAAATTTATCTGAAGTAAAGCTTCTTTAGTCTTTTCTTTCTTTACTCTATGTTAATCATAAAAAGTCCATAGTAGAACATCTGCAGATTTCATTCAGAGAGATGCTGTATAACACTAACTAAATCAGTTACTTCACATATTATTTTACCTGTATAGTGCAAGAGTTAGATGCTTAAGATAAGATTTCTTATGAGATGATGAATGCCATTTTATCTGGGAGGTGCAGATGTCTTATTGTTTTATATTTCTGAGTACTGGATCATAACTGTATAGCAATAACTCAGAAGATACATGTACATCTTTGTATAAAGCAACAAACAAGTGGTTAGAACTGCTGTAGAAAACTTTTATTTAAATTGCTCATGGTAGTTTACTGAGCTTCTCAATTTTTGGGAGACACATAAATGGCATAGATCATCCACACTTTGAAAGAAAAAGACAGATTGTTTCTAGGGAAACATGTGCCTTAAGTAAAGAAATAGTTTAATCATCTGGAGGGAAGACTGAGATGGTCTATGTTTTCTAAATCCTTGGAACAACTAAGTAGAATGGGAGTTTGACTGAAAATACAGTTAACTCTACTCCATCAGGAGGTCAGACTATATTTGGAAAAGCAACCATTTAAACTTGACTATAAATACTATGCCTGTGTCACCATTATTAAACATTTACATAGAAAAAAAGTGAGGCTGGTACTATGCTTTTTCCTTCGAAGTGATGAATATGACTTCAACTGATGCAATGGAATAATAGTGTCTAATAAGATAAGTTCTGGAGTAAGACTTCAATTTAAGCTGTAGGTAAATTACCTAATAAATACTTGACTATTCATTTCCTCCGTTTAAAATGAAAGCTGTTAAAAATAACTAGCTCCTCAGAGTTGCATAGACTTTGTATATTAATGTGAAAAATGAAAATGACTAGAGTAATACTATAAATCATGAAATAATGTAAATAATTATATCAAAAATACCAAGAAAATTAATATTAAAAAAATTACTTTCATTAGACATTTAGAATTAAAGAGAATCTTTTCCCCATAGTAGAAAAAAAGCTGAAATGTTTAGAAATATTTTCAATTCACTATTGTTAGATGATTACTAATGCCTTGAGGATTTGTGAAATATTTTTATATACTCCTGTCCACTTTAATTTTCAAAATTCTTTAAAATATAACATTTAAAAAAGAATTCATTTGAAAATAAAATATTACAGACTTATCAGAGGAAAATGCTCTAATGCAATAATTCTCATTGTGACCCCTGAGACCAACAGCATCAGCAGCTTTATGAAATTTGATATGAAATGCAAATTTTAAGGTGTTTGATAAATACACATTAGATAAAGAGAAGTGATATATGAGAAACTTCCCTGAAGATCTTGGTATATTAAGTCAATTAGTTGGCTCTCCAAAATTCTAGCAATTAAGCTAGTTGTGTCTTTAATTAGCGAGTTATTAGTGTATAGTTAGGATATAGCCTCTTTTCAATACTATATACAGTAAAAATTCAAGTATTGTTTCACAAGTAAAAATCATTTCAGTTTTCCTAAATATAAGCACTGTTCTTTGTATTTTACATTTCAACATAGCTGACTTGGGCTGATTTCTTCTTTTTAAAAGACTTCTCCATTTTATTTGATGAGGAATGGGTATTTTTTACTTTATACATTTTAATACACTTAAGACACTACCATTACTGTTGGTCATAACAATTTATAAAAAGTGTCTTTAAAGTACTTTAAATCACTAGCTTTTGTAAAGTCTTTGTGTAAATCCATCAGATTCCTCTGGCTCAGAAGAAAATATTGAAAAATCCTTAATGTCATAAAATATTAGTAACTGTGAGTTATCTTTAGGGAGAGTAGGGAAAACATGTATTGGAGAGTAGAGTTTGAAAATTAATTCTTTGAAGCTTACCGTCAAGTATCTAGGCCTTTCTGGGACAATTCATGTGAAAGTATTAACAAAGTAATGAGACTTGGAAGGTGTAACAAAATCCACATCCAGAAGCAGAAGGAAAAATCAAGAGCTCCTATTCTCTCAGGTAATTGAACTACAAAGGGGCAGGGCACAGAGTTCCCATCTCGTCACACCTTGTAAACCATCAAGTGATACAACAATTCTGGTGTCTGTGTACCATGAACACAGCTCTTAGAATTATTATTTAACCATTTCAGTGAACATTAACAACATTATAATAGCAAATCAAGGAAGTGTCATGATTTTAAACCTTCAGGGTTCAGCAACTGCATATACAAGACTGAAAAAATAAAACGGTGGCAATTGTCAGCAATATTTCACAGAAAGCAGCCTTCATTTTGTAATAGTTAATTATTCATAGGTTTAAGGTTTATTGTGGATAAGATACCTTACTTTGACTGAAAATAATATTATTTTTTAATTTATAAATAGATGGACAGCAATGGGCTCTGTTTAAACTGCACAAAGAGCAAACATGAGTCTTTCAGGACTACAATAATTTACCATAAAGGTAGAGAGAATTGTTTCTTTGTGTCATAAAATATATTTTGTCCCTATTAATGAATGAAGTAAAAAAAAAAGATAACAAGTCTACCCTTCAAGATGGTTGACACTCCTTGGTGGGTATTATTATTCATTAAGTTAAAAAAGGAACAATAGAAAATGAAATGATTCTTATCCTCATTTTATACCCATTCCCAATGACTGATTAGCAATGGAAAAAGAATCTCCCAAAATCTTATCTAGTACTGATACATCTTTCAGATATGCCTACTGAATCTCATTCATATAAATTCAACAACTTTTATATAATATTATCCACTCCTACTTTAACCTGTTGACTTTAGTTGTTTGCAGTCAAAGAACAGAGCAGAAATTTTGAAGTTTCAGAAAAAGTTGAAGAAGTCTGTACCTCCCAAGACGTCCTTCTTACAAGACCATGAATATAATACTATAAATGTAGGCAGGCTTTGAAAAGTTGGAAGAACATAAGCTGCCTAGTGATACTGAAATTTGACAAACAGCATGGCAGTGAGTTCCTTGAGTTCTCTCATACCTTCTGTATGTCGTGTTTGGAGTCCCACAGAAGCATAAAATGCCAGAAAAATAAAAAGCACAGGACAAATAAATTTGTTTTTCCATATGCAAAGGTCTGAAAATAAGGTAGCCTAAAACACAAAATGGTGTCCTACTCCAGCCAAAAACAAATGGAACAGTAAGAAATCTCTATTCTTGCCTCAGTTCCAGGTGGTTCCAAGCACAAGTTAATTCTTTGCCTTTCCATGCCTCACCATGGCACAAACAAGGAAAGGACTGTGAATCCCCCCTCCCAGAGCATTGGCAGGAGGGAAGACAATAGCTAATCTTCTATCTTTGTAAAATGCAGGCAGTACACTGATTCTTCTGCAGGAACAAAATAGGTGATGTCAGAGGGAATTTGGTTTTCTGTAACATACTGTATTTAGTAAAAGCAGAATGTTTGAGTTACCAAGGTAGTACTTGTGAAATTGAGCAGGAAATAGATTTCTCATGTTTCATTAGTCAGTGGCAAGTGGTGTTATCATTCACCTTTTACCCCAGAGAGTGTCATTGGATGTTGCATTTATTTAGAGATTCGTCCCTGCCTGCTGCACATGTTGGTGCGGCATTATGAGAATCAGAAACTTGACTCCTACCTATCAGCACCAAGGAAGAATAAGACAGTAGATGGGAAGTTATTTCACACTGTACTGCTCTCTCATTTTACATAGCTGCATGGGGCTAAGCAGGGAGCTAAGCTTCTACTCTCACTCTATCAGTACGAAACAAAATGTCAAACCAGGTGTTCTGGTGGCCCATGTCTGTAATTCCAACACTGTGGAAACCTAGGGTAAGACGGTAGCAAATTTGAAAACAGATTGGGTGACTTAGAAGCTAGATATTGTCTAAAATAAATAGCAGTTGGATTGTAGCTCAATGTAAAGGCCCTGGGTTCAAGCACCAGTGCCACAAAACATTGACAAAACAAAACAAAGCCATACAGCAACAACAACAACTTACAGTGTCAACCCTTCTATCCAATGTTGAAAGACCACAGATATTAGCTGAGTTTACAAGTTCACTGGAATTAACAAGGGCATGAAAATCAGCATTATGTCTTCACTGGGGAAGTTTGTGTGGTGGGGATGACACTGTAATTCCATCTCATTTCCCTCAAATTCAGAAGTATGACTAAACACTTGACTTCTGTAGGCATGATGTACAGGGGTTGAGCAGAAAGCTGAATATTGACGTCCTCTTGGACCTCACACTTCAGAATGAGTTTCTTTATACAATCTCCACCATGTACAAAATACAATATTCAAAAAACCAAGAAAATGGAAAACACCAGCTTGAATGTGAAAAGAATATAAGCAATATCAACATAAAGATTAATCAAATGTAACTATCAGAAAAAACAGCCAAGATTAAAATCTTCAATAAACAATTACAGATTCATGTAAAATGAATAAAAAAGTAGAAAATCTCAGTAGACAAATAGAAATTATAAAAAATACCTTAAGGTAATGCATAAGTGAATAATATACTAACAAAAACAGATACTTAAATGAATAGGCTCAATAGTACAGTGGGCATAACAGAATAAATCAGTAAATTCATGTGATTATCTGATATAAGCAATATAAAATACACTCAGAATAAATGAAGATAACCTCAGTGACTAAATAGACAATTACAAAATTTAACATGTATTACATAAGTATGTCAAATGGAGAAGAAACCATGGTTATAGGAAATTACTCAAATAGTGGTTGAAAACATCTCAACTTTTGTGAAGGATATAAATATACAGATTTAAAGTGCTAAGGAAACCACAAATAAGAAAAATCCATTCAGACAAATCATAAATTTCTAATAACAAAAGACAAATAAAAAACTGTGAAAGGTAACAGAGAAAATAACAAATTATAAATAGCAGAAAATCAATTCAGGTGAAAAATTTCTCATTTGAAACTCTGAAGATTAAAAAGAAGTAGCAAACATTTATCAAACATGGAGTGAAAAACACTGTGATGTGTAAACCATTCAACAAACAAAGCTTCAGGAATGAAGGTTAAAAAAATGCATTATCAGAGTGTTTGGGACCATGGATCCTGGCGGCTGAGTGCCTGCCCAGCCCCCTTGGGTCATTGGACTAGGCTCCAGTGGTTCCGCAGGCTTGAGTGGACTGCGCCCAGCGACCTTCATTCAACTAGGGGAGCCAGACCCACCGAAGGGGGAACCAAGCTGGCGCTGCACTCCACGAGGTGAGTTCCAGAACACCAACGCAGACCTCGAAGGTTTGGGACCATTGATCCTGGAGGCTGGGTGCCTGCCCAGCCCCCTTGGTTAACTGGACTGGGCTCCAGAGGTTTCGCGGGTTTGAGTGGACTGTGCCTAGTGACCTTCATTCAACAATGCGAACCAGACCAGCAGAAGGGGGAAACAAGCTGGCACAATGCTCCATGAGGTGAGTTGCAGAAAGCCAGCACAGCCAGCTTTGGGACCATCGATCCTGGTGGATCGGTGCCTGCCCAGCCACCTTGGGTCATTGGAACAGGCTCCAGAATTTCTGCAGGCTTGAGTGGACTGCACCCAGTGACCTTCATTCAACCAGGAGAGCCAGACCCACTGAAGGGGGAGCCAAGCCCATGCGGCACCACGAGGGAAAGCTATGGAAAATTACTGGAAACAAGGAAATACAGGAAACTGACAAAACAAAAGACCAAAATGCAATCTCAAACCCCCAGCCCATCCCAAGAAATAGGAGCCATGTACATAGAAGAAAATGCTACTAATACACCTGAAATGTATGAAATGATATCAATTGAAATAAAGAAGCAAGTACAGGAAGCTGTAAGGGAACACAAATCAGAAATATTCTCTCAGGTAAAAGAAGAAATGATAAAAGTAGTGAAAGAAATACTGGATGCATCCAACAAAGACACAGCTAAACAATTAGAGGAACAAAGCAAAATGATAGAATCCCTGAATGAACAAACTGAATGCACTAAGCAGATTAAGAGACAAACCGAATGCATTAAGCAGATTCAAAGAGATATACAGGAAATCAAAAAAATCTAATGAAAGTTGCAAAAATCACCTCAATGAAAGTGAAGATAGAATCTGAAACCTCGAAGATAAGATTACAGCTAATGAACAGGAAAGGAAATATCTTCTAACAATAACAAGAAATCAAGAAATAACAATTCAATAGTTGCAAGATGATGCAAAGAAAAACAATATAAGATTAATAGGGATAAAAGAAAAAGAAGGGGAAAACACAAAAGATATCAAGAGGCTATTTACAGAAGTAACAGCTGAAAACTTCCCAAACATGAGTATGGAAACTGACATATGGATCAGTGAAACATATAGAACTGCAAATAGCCATAACCAAACAAAAAATACAGCCAGACATATAATTATCACCATCCCAGAAATCCAACAAAAGAACAGAATATTAAAAACTGTTAGAGAGAAAAGATAGATCACCTATAAAGGAAAACCTATCAGAATCACAGCAGACTTCTCAACACAAACAATGGAGTCAAGAACAGCATGGAGTAGAGTATTTCAGATACTAAAGGAAAATGACTTCCAACCCAGACCAATGTACGCTGAAAAACTATCCTT